>JARHVA010001638.1:2390000-2750000 GCA_037957365.1 Torreya grandis
TGTGCTCATTTTTCCACTCAGATTTTATTATTGCAAAAGAATGATTAAAAATAACATGTATGAAAACTAAAAGGATGTTTATAGTAGAAGTACATATGTTTTGCTGTCGTGACAAGCATTGATTTAAGCTTCTTGACGACATAACGATGAGCAGTTTTCTCATGTCTACATAATAACAATATAGTAATATAAGGATTGTATTATGTTTTCAAATCCTTCAATATTCACTAAGGCTTGGTTGCTGATAATATATAAACTTAATATATCGTCATCCTTTTATTAATAGGGATGATTTTATAATGAAAATATCATTCTTTTTAATATAATGGTTGATTGATTTTAAGATGAGTATATTTATTTTGATTTAGTAAATTTTAAAATAATTTTTGTTTAAATGTATTTAAATATATATTTTACTATTTTAAGTTGGATAATGTAGATGTTTATTTTTGGTTGGAGAGTAGTTTTAAATGTTAGTTTACATTGTTTTAATTTACTTATGTGTCTATGGATTATCAATTCATATTAGGTTTATTATTAGCATGTGTTTTTGTATATTATGGGTCTCGTTTGCTTCTTTTGTTCCATTTTTCTTTACCCTCAAAATATCAAAAATAATACAAAATGATTGTTTGTTTCCCCGATACAACTCCAGGTCCTCCTAGAATGTCAAAAATATTGTTTGTATTTTTTTTCGTCTTTTTCTAGGAGCATACAATATGCTTATGGGCCTTCTTCTTATGGGTCCTTGGGTCCTTTCCTCAATTTCTTTGGTTTTTGTGTCTTGTTTTTTCAACTTCCTTGCCTTTTATGTGTCGAGTTACACATCAATAGGGTCCTCATGTGAATTTGAGAAGTCTATATATACTTAAGGGCATTGATACATATAAAATAAGAAAAAGAATAAACAATGAAATAGAAAAAGAGTGATAAGAGTTCCATAGAAGTTCTAGAGTGATAATGAAAAGTAAATTTCAGGGATTAAAGTTGATTTCTATTTAAATTCTTTATATTGCATCATAGGAAATTGTTCATACAATGAATATAAATATAAGGATTAGGGCTTGCATCACCTCGATTACTTGATAGAATGTATTGAGTGTTGGTTTTCAACTTTTTAAGAATAGGGGTCTCACCAAGGTAGACCCGTTAATGACTCTACAAAATTTTAAAGGTTTTACAAGGTTTTTTTGTGTTAATTCAATTTTTATGAAAGGAGAAGGATTTTTGATTGATTTGCATGAGATTTTGACAAAGTGAGGTTTTTGGAGAATAAAAGCATCTGAAAACATTTATTTAGATTCTAGTAGTAGGATCCTAGACCTACCAAGTGTATACACCTAATTTTGGTCAGAGGGTAGTTTTAAATTTACATTGATATAGGGAACTTGTACATGTGTCGATTATTAGTTCATATTATTATTTTATCAACACATGTTTCTATGTGTTTTGGGGCCCCTTTTCCTCCCAGGGTATTTGTTCTATATTTCCTCCCTATTTCCCTTGTTCCCTTATGTTCCCTTACATTTCCTGGGCTTTTTCCAAGAGTTTATTAGAATGCTCATGGTCACTTATTTTTGTAGGTCTTTTGATGCCTCCTCTTATTTATTTTGTGTATATGCCCCCTCAGTTTTCCCACCCTTTATTTGTTAGCTTGCATGCCAATAGGGTCCAATTTTGAGTTTGAAGAGTCTACATATATACACGTTCATTAGTGCATATATGACAAGCATGGAATGAAAGCAAGAGTTCAATAAAAGGTCTAGAGTGATAATGAAGAGTAAATTTCAAAGATTACAATAGATTTCTATTCAAAGTCTTCATATCACATTATTAACTTGACTCATGTAGTAAATAGTCATATATGGAATAGGGCTAGTAGTACCATGATTGCTTGTTGAACTAAATAGAGTGTTGGTTTCTAAATTTATCAAAGATATGCATACCCCTCGTAATACACCACTTTTTAAAGGTTTTACAAGGTTTGGAGATCTAATTAGGGTTTCAAGAAAGGAGAATAATTTTCAAGTGATCCACAACAAATTATGACAAAGAAAATGAGGTGTTTGGAGCACATAAGTAGAGAAACACATCCATTATTTTTTTTGAGGTTAGACACACCTTCCAGGAGCATATTTTATCCCAAGGGCGTACTAGTCCAATCTTGGTCAAATTTTAAAAAATATTAGATTCTTCTAATTATTTTAGGTTATGTCCACATCAAGGTTTAGACCTATTTGCACCTATTTTTAGCGTTTGAAAATACACATGTTTGATACAAATTTGTATTTATCTCAAAACTCTAATTTTTTTTATTTCAATCATTCTAGGACTTATCTTTAATGCAAATAGGCCCATTTTTATCTTTTATTTGTGAGAAACTATTTTGATTTGAATTTCATGCATTTTATAGTTTAGTGTAGTGATTTTTTAATGTAAACCATTTTAACATATCTACATTTTGGTGAACAAGTGCCCTCTTACACCCTTTACTGTTAGCTTGCACTTATATTGAATATTAGATATGATTTATCTAGGGTTGTGATCCATAATTGGCATAAATATTTCATCAACATAAATCTTCAACTTATCCTAACAAACTTGATTGTTTGTCTTATAGTGTTAACCATGTATACACAGAATACAACAATTAATTTTGCTTAGAATAGTAGTGAAAAATACTCAACTATAAATAAAAACTAAACATAAGATACATAGTAAGCAAATATTGTAAAATCACATCAAGTAAAACATTAACATGAGACAAGATTACATTAGAGAAACCTGATGTGGGAAAACTCCAAAAGATTGAGAGGTCTCCTCCTCTTTCCACTATCTCATTTTGAAATTACAATAATATTTCCTCCAAGATGCCTTCAAGAGAATTATTTACAATAAAACATTCCAAACTACCATACATTGCTTTGCCACTCACTGGACACACACTTCATTACACAAAACTAGGTTCCCAAAATACACAATTAACTCCTTCCTCCTATTACCAAAAGATCTTATAATGATATAATCTTGAGAAATAAGAATAAAATAATTAAAACTGGAAGACACATTATTTTCAATCGTTACTCTACTTATTTTTGGGCCTTGCACAAAACCATCATTTATTGTAGGAAAAAACTACCACTTATTTTAATGGAGGTTACAAAACTAATAAGGTGGTTACATAACTATCCATTTGATTAACCGATGGTTGTGTAATCTCCCGTTATAAGAAATTATAATTTTAAAATCTTTTGTGAAACTCCATCATTCTACATAATAATACTCTCATCTTCTCATCTAAGGTGTCTAGATCATCTCAAACCTAACTCTATCTCTATAGACCTATTTTAATCATTTGATCAAAATTATTGACTAAAACTTGATTGAAAAATGGCTACTATGAATTGCTCGTAGTGGCACAATTCATCTTCTTAATAATAGTAAACTAGTTAGCTCATCTTATTGACAATTCATGATCCAATTCATATCACACCTCCCTAATTAGGATGCTTTTGTTCCTAAAAATCTTTGTAAATCATGAGGTCATGGAATTTATTCCCCACTTCCTCCTTGGAATACCATTTAACTTTGTTTGGAAATTGTAATTTCAGCCCGATTTTCCAATTTTCTACCCTCCTCTTTCTCTTTTCTATAAGACATCTTTATCCAAATTTTCTTGTATATTAGGAGAAAGATATTTAATGGAAGGTAGTTATTTTCAATAATTAGCACGCAAAGGGAAATAACACTATGCATAATGAATTAAAACAAGGGCATACATTAAATCTATTATAAAATAATAAACTACACTATTTACATCTAACCTATGCCAAAATTAACAAATAAAAATATGAAAAATGATTGAATAAGGAATGATAAATTATTAAGATACAAATATAAATGAAAAATACATGCTTGGGTATAACTCTATAATTATAGAACTGGATATAGACTGTGGAAGTTGACTAGAATGTACGTTATAAATTTGGGACTAAATTGTCATTGGAACAGAATCAAAGGTTTATGATTCCATGTTAGATATAATTAATAAGCCACCATTTGTGTACCTCTATTTTTTATAATTATATACTTGGGAACCATTTTTTTAATCTTCTCTTTTTTAGGTTTTATAATTTTCTAGTCTAGTGTGCTAGCTGATGGTGAATAGGGATGCTACTACCATTTTCAGAATTATTGGGTAGAATTCATTGAATTGATTCTTTCCCCACTAACCTAACCTAAAATGTATAAAAAAATTAGTGTGAAAAATGTTGTTGAGTCAAGCTATCTCTTGAGGAATTTCATCTACATATATTGCACACTTGAAATCAAATTTAATATATTTCTCTTGTACATGTGAGTGAAATATGAATATAAGTGAGAGTGAGGGATTCAAATCCTCTTATATATAATCAAATGTAATTATATGTTTTCCACTAAAACTTATTTTATCACAAGTATTAAAAGTGATGTTTATACTTTGTAGTATCAATGTGCAAGCTTCTTTAAAAGTGTAGTAATAAATAGAATCAATGTCCAATTCAAACTCAAGGAAGATAATTGATTGATACTTTTTATTGTTTTAAAATGGCTTAAAATATATTTATATCTATAAGGATATCGAGGACATGATGTACATAGGTTGATCATAATATAGTGTGATAAGTGAAAGTTGAGGGGTATGAAATTAGGCCAAGGTGAGATGGACCCACAAAAGTAAGAGTGAAATAATTAGAAGGTATTTTTTTTTACTAGGATACAATTAGAAGACCAATGATTTTGACCTAGGAAGCATAAAGACTCATAATAGATATGAAATTTCTCAAAAAATAGATGATTAATATCCTAAGGCTGGTAATAGATAAATGTGATATAAATTTGAGGATATCTATATGAATTAATACCAAACATAATTTAGTGTGGGTAAAAAGGCATTTGAAAATAGGAAAATGTATAAAATTGGAACAGTTGTAGAAACATATGATAAATACACAATGGAAAAGGTTTTTTTACAAAAATTAAGTGTTTATATAATGCCCCACTTTGATGTGCGTGCACATGTTTATTCATGTGTGAATCAATGTAAAATAAAAAATTGAAGCACATACCTGGACTTACTTAAGGAAGGAATAATGAAACAACTGAATGCTTGGGAAAGGCTTCACCCACATGTGTTGATAGCTCATGGTAAATCTGGACTATCCATACAAAAAAATGGAAGTAGTCAATGTCTTGATTATTTGTTAAGAATATATAAGAATGAAATATAAATTTAAAATATGAGAATATGAATAAAAAAACCTAATGATATGAAGACCATGATGCCATTCTTGGTAACTACATATGTGAAAATAATATAATTGGGTCTTCTTGGGTACTAGAAGTTTCAGAGTAAGTTATGACAACTCAAGTCTATTTATTGATCAGGAAAACAAATATATTTACTTTGTCTTGCTCCATATTTTTATACATATTAAAAAAATATGGATGTAAAATATATAAATATGTATGCCCCCTTTGAGATGAGGCATTTAAAAAATGTTCCTAAAATCACTCATCTCAAAAGAAAGAGATATTCACACCGTGCAATATCATGTAATATAGTCAAAGTGGTTAGAACCTAAGAAAAATCATTAGAAACAAATGCATGCAACCATCAAAAAATATCATGATGTAAAGTTCAATAGTAAGATGCAACCTCATATGAGGATGAGGGAGTGAAAGGAAAATAATATGCCCCAATATAGTAATGTGATGAGCAATGAAGTTATGCCCCAATGTGATAAGATATGGAAGTATGTAACATATATAGATAACCCTCATGGGACTCAGCATGAGTAGGATAATGTGGTGTTCTAATATATATGAAATGTAATATCAATAGGCACATGGGTAATATAAGCTATATATGCATAAAATATAGATACTAATATTAAGGATATAGACAAGGGTACAATTACCCCAATGGAAAAGCAATGTAGGGACACATGATATACCCCAATGTATAATTATGACCCTAGGAGGGATATATAGTAATGAAACACAAAAAATATTAATATTATACCCCAATATATGTATATTAAATACCATGGAAAGATAGCCAAAAATATCAACATACTACAAGATAATAGCATGCATGATATGGACCATGTTACCAATTGTAATATATCACATAATATAGAAAACAAATGCACACAATCATGTAACCACAAATAGTAGTAGGAAATTTTCACACAAGGACATATAACTCACCAACAATGATGAGATAAAATGACATGATGAATAGAGGGCCCTCTATGGTCAATAATCGACAAGACAATGATACACAACACACATAAACACACACAAGCACACACATGCAGGAAATCAAGCAATCATGGGGACACAAAATAACACACAATGTATTCATGTAACATCCATATGTAAAAAAACAATGTATATATCCATGTAACATGTAAGTAAAATAAAGACATTTCTAGTCAATGTAAGCGGCTTTATATTATAAATATAAAGTAGGAAGGATACTAACATAAAATCACTATAGCAAGATGACCCTAATATGAGATATACCACCGATGTGAAAATGCCTGTAAGATGTTGGCATAAATGTAGTTAAATAACATATATAAGTATATCATCATCAAAAACCTGTATATCCTATATCTCACACACCCAAAGAATTCCATAAAAATCATGTATGTAACATTTTTATATAAAACTTCTATCATGGTATGTATCCATCGATAATGATAAAGGAAAATATAATATTTATTTTTATGTTTTATAAATTTTTTGTATTTATTTAATTTTTTAAAAGAAGATCACATGAAGAGTAACCCAAATGGCCACAATAAATATAAAATGCAAACAATCAAGCCAAGAGGAAAAAAACTATAAGATAGAATAAAAAGAGAGGATCTAAAACAACCTACAACTTCCTTCAAATTGCAATGCATGATATGATGGAAGGTATTAATATATATATTTTTTCATTATTAGACAAGTTAGCATAAATATTTGGATTGGGATCAACAATCAAAGGGCAATTTTAAGTGCATCATAAAAAACAACATAAGCCAAGGGGTTAGAATAATGTCAATGCAAGAGAAATAAAGTGCCAAGGTGTAAAATCTAAAATAAATATGAGTTAAGAAACACACTCAAGGGAGGAAGGCACATGAAAGTATAATATACATACAGACATACATACATATACATACACATACATAAAATAATAATAATAATAATAATAATAATAATAATAATAATAATAATAATAATAATAATAATAATAATAATGTGTCAATAAATCACAAAGATAGGATAACATGGCTAACCTATAATCTGGTTTATAATATCATATTCTAGATCTGAGGAGTTAGATGCATCACTAGAGTGTCAAATATAGGGTCACAAGATGTGTAGTAACCTGAATCATCATCTAAAAAATAGATATGGTGAGAATGGGCTCTAAGATCCACCTTAACCTTTGTAAAAGCACAAGTATTAGTTCATATATGTCTTGATGTAGTTTAACTCTTAGTAGACGCCTTGATATGAAATGATGTAAGAGGTGATAGATAAATTTTGGAATGTAGATGAATAGGTACTATATATCTTGATGGTGTAAATATAGGAGTCTTAGCTTTAAGAATTATGGATCGAGTGATCAAATTTATATATGAAATAATGGTAGGTGACATGATTGAAGGTTGTGAAATTAGAGCAAATACTGTATGCAATGGCCTAGGATTGACCTACAACTATCATATCTAAAGATCCAAAATTAGAGAAGGTAAATCAAAGAAATCCCATTGATACTTAATGAATTGGGATACAACCAAATGGATCCAAAAACATATCTAGAGGAGAACCTACTACATGATATGAAGAGAAAGGGTTCCAAAGTCTATAGGCAATCAACACAATGAATTAACTTTAACTAGGTCTCTATTTTGTAAGTAATATAATATTGCAATCAAACAATGTAAGTAAAGGGAGAAGGGTTAAAAGCATATCAAAATGGGTAAGAATCCATGGTAGGAAAATGGGGGCCTAAACTACCTAAGATAGATAAATGGAAAGTTCAAACAATCCTATAGCCACACTAAGTATAAGTGTAGATAAATTTTAAACAAGGAGATACACATTCATTAACCAAATAATTATGTAAATTATATCTATAAAATAAAAGAGACATGTTTATAATATGCTTGTAACCTTCAAAAAGACTTATCGAGCCTCAATCTCCCCTTGGATAATGGTGCTTTACAAGATATTATTGTGGTTAAAAGGATATCGAAGGTTGAATCAAGCTCTAGGCTAAAAGGTCTCCTACTGTTGCATCTAAAACTTCACAAGTCAAGCTTTCCTTCAAGAAAAGATCCAATCAATGACTCTTCCAAATATAAACTTAGGGTAGAAGTGTAATAAATAACAATGTGAAAATGAATGTTCCTCTTTATTGGAATGAAATGGTAGCTTGCATTTATAGTGATGAATGATCCTAATCCCTCCCAAAGATTAAGTCGATGATATCGACCAACTTGATTTAGTTCTAAATGGTTTGACTAACCTCAAACTAAGTCATCCAAGATAATTAGTTGAGAAGACTCCATCAAAATGTTTATAATTTTATTGATTTGACTGATGTATTTGGGAAGGGATGTATGATATATAAAACTCCATTAAATGAGATGATACCATAGAAAATTATAGGTCCTAATATAGCTAGAGGATGCAAGATGAAAGGAGATAAATTAGGGGATCAAATCTAAAGAAGATATAATGGATGTAGGATTGATAATTAGAAAAAATATCTCTATGGTACTATTATAATTATTGATCTGTATATTTAGTCTTGAATAAGGTGATTTACATAGGAGAATGATTTTTCAATATAATTACGACCTTACTATAGATTCAATGTAGAGATTACTATAGAATATTTTCTACAACCCTCCCCCCCACCACCCCTCGAGAATATAACAGATGATAGAATGAAATATTAAATGTTTTGTGAGAACCGAAACTTTCTTTGTTATATCTAGTTGCTTGAATAGAAGCTTATATTTCCATTAATTTATAATTACTTTATTATGACTAATTTTGGTAATTAGTAGTTGTGATTTAGAACGCTAGACTATGATAATATGGGATATCATAGTGTGTAGAATAGTTGTAAACTACTTATAATAATTAGAAACTACAATTAAATATATATTTTACCTGGGTGATATAAACTGTAGTTATTATTTCTATTATGGGATATATATTATTGTGAGATTCATTCATACATTTGATGAAATAAATGTATTCTTTTATATTATCCTATGCTTAGCATGTTATGTGTAATTTTTATGAATCTAGTGATGAGATTCATCCCTCAAAGCTTGATGAAGGGAGAGCATAATCGGAGAGGGTGACATAGATGGAGTTCTTGGGGGATGATAGAGGAATGGATAGAACCCTGAACACTCCATATTAGATTATATATGTTAAATGCATTGTTTGAATGGTTAGCGTAGTGTGTTTTTGGATGTTGTTTGTATTGGGATAAATATTTTTGCATACTAATTGTGTGTTATTTACAATTTATGCCTAGGAGGAATTAACCTTGTGTGATTATGTTTATTTCATGATAATGTGCTCATGACTGTTAATATTTTAGAAAAGGTTAATTTGCATAACCCTGTATGTAGATTAACTTTCATGATTCTATAATGTTTTAGTACATAAATTGGTTATCATCATGATATCTTGGAAATATCATTATAGGGTTTAACACCTTAATAGAGGTAAATAATAGATTAATACTAATAGATAACAACTTAAAATAAATAATTATCATTACCAGAATGATGTATAAATTATTAATTTTGTGTGTAATCAGTTATTAAATTTAGAAAAATATATATGTAAAATAGGAAAAGCCTCATAAAATAAACAAAACAAATAAAATAAATATAATGTGTTATTAATAGGATAAAAAATAAAAAAATTACGGTTAAGATAAATTAAAAAAAATAATAATAAAACAAAAAAAGGAGGGGGGGGAATCTTTGAATAAATGAAAGAGTTCAATAGAAAAGTAGGGGTGCAACATATAAATAAGAGTTTTTGGAAAGAAATAAGAGGAAGAAATCCAAGCAAAAGGAGGGAGGTGAAGTAGAGTGTAAAGGTGATTCAAAGAGAAGAAATAAGAAGAGAGCTGAGTAAGGGAGAAGGTCTTTCAAATACCAAGCAATCCCAGTTCAGAATTGAGAGGTAGGCAATATATTTAATTTTTGTATGTTTATTTTCATGTAATACGGATTGTGTGATGAGAATAATAGTATGATAAACATTATTAAACCATTTACCATTGGGTTATATTGGATAATAATATATGTACTAGGCATTTTAAATAAGACTAGTGTTTGCTAAATAACCCCAAGCCATATATATTTAAAGAGGCATTGATCTGTATTAAATACACTTACATATGACTGACCTGCATAAATTTATAAATATTTGTGTTATATCAGATGTGAACAACCAGTGTGTATAGAAATTAAGTGGCACGCACGCATGCACACACACACACACACACACACACACACACACACACACACACACACACACACACACACACACACACACACACACACACATAGTGATTATGAAGAGAGAGACTCAAATGAACAACATATATGGATGAGGTGATTTGGGTTTTGTGATATTAAATTGTCATACTTATATGTAATTTAGTCTTTAATAAGGTGATTTGGATTCAATATAATTACTATCTTACTATAGATTCAATGCAGATATTACTATAAAATATTTTCTACATCCCCCAAAAACATCCATAAATAGCAAAAAATATTATGATGATGTAAAATTACCTGATTTAGGAAACATTATAGCGATCTAAGATGTTCTTTTTTATAGTTATATGAGTATGCGATTTGAATATGTGGGGAATATTGATAAATCTGAGGTATATCAAATATTAGATATTTGGAAACTACAAACTATATATTATTTATTTAAGTTGATCTATAAGACAACATTGACTCAGTCTTTTAGGAAAATATTAGACTTGCTAGATTATGTTATGGGTGGCGACCCATCAATAAGCATCATTTTAAATGATAAATAATATAGAGGATTTGAGTTAAAAAAATAAAATAATAATGATAAGATTAACACCCCATTATTTTATGATTTTTCATATGAATTATCCATTAATTGATTAAAATTTATAATTTTAAAGGCATGATATCTTAAATACTTTCATGATGTGCTATGCTAAACAACGATCCAATTTTTATATAGTAGTTATAATGAAAACAATGATATGATATAGATGATGAGGCATTAATACTATGTCTATTTGTAAAGTGTATTTAATGCAAGTATATCAAGAAGAGAATTGTGAGTGAATAAAGTAATAGTTTGTAATTTTCTTCATGGATTGAATCATTTCGCTCAACGTTTGCAAGGCCCAAAAACATAAGATTTTAGAGTTTGTGAATGGATTTGAGGATAGATCAAGATAGAAGATTCTTGTGTAGGTCTAATACTTCAGATCAACATAAATATTCTATTATTTATAATTTATAATTATATGTATTGAGAATGTCCATAATTATAATTACATATAACATCTTACAACATCTTAGTCAATAATATTGTGTGGTAGCTGTACTTAATAAAAAATGATCAATTTAAATTACATTGATTATAATGCCCAAATGAACAATGATACATACTATGCTAGACCTACGTGTGCCTATATAAAAGGATTGTTGACATCAACATATGTATACATGATCATAATTTATGTGAATAAATCTTCGAATGATCTTGTAAATAGCTATAGGAGAATATGCTGGCCGGTTATAAGAAAATATGAGTGTTTGTAAATTATAACTATATGACAATTTGATAAGAAAAACAAATAAATTTTTGACTATGATAAATTATTTATTAATATTCCAGAGGTAATATGTCTTATAATTGATAGTCAATCTTTTCTATCAAATGATTGTTGAAATCCTTATGATATCTTTGGTTAGAGTTATAAATGATTGCAGGAGTTCTTATGCAATATTATTTTGAGGACATGTGTACAGTGCTTACTATGGATAGATTAATTTATACAAATGTAAATGTACATATAGTATATGTTGGTATATAGTGATGTGTGTCCATAGTTCTATTTATTATTATAACTAAGTCATGGACTCTGAAAGAGTAGGACACCAATGACATATTTACCTAACTCCCTAAAACATAATAAAAACTATGAAGGAGAATTAAAGTGTAGAATCCTTTATCTTATAGAGATCGTCAATATACTCTATGAACATGAATTTTTTTAAGGATTGTTGAAATCATAGGTAGTTATTGATTAAGAAATATAAATGAACATTTGTATAGTATTTACATATCATTCGAGTACTTACATATTGTACATATTATGATGTACAAGTACTCGTATATAAGAATTATACTTATAGTTAAATAGATGGTTAAAATGAGTCATAAGATGTCTGAAGGATCAAAACTATAACCATATGAAAATAGTCTCCTATAAAAATAATTAAGTTGTTAAAATGAAAGATTATGGTATAACTGAGTTATAAGTTATCTAACTCTTTGAAAATAGCATGACTGACTGTTGATACACACACACACACAATATTGAAAACTGGTGAGTGATACATATTATGAGTAGGTTAAAATGTACAAGTGTTTAGTCATATATAACATATATTAGTGCATTGTGATGTATGCATATAAATTATGTTTCTTTTGATTGCTAGTATGTAGTTTTACCTAATTGGCATAAATTATACCTAGTTACCTATTATTTAGGATCAAGGGACATTTGATTCTTGAAATTGTGAGACTGGTTGCTCGCGATTGAGTAGTGTGATCATGTATAATGATATAAAACATTATGGGATATCATAGAGTGTTTTTATTTGAAAATTACAGTCTAAATATATGTTATACCTGGGTGGTATAAATTGTAATTGGTATGTCTAGACTCACACATACGTTTGATGGATTAAATGTATGCATGTTGGTTAATACTATGAATAACATGCTTGATGATAGTTATTAGGATATTATTTATGTGTGCCCCTGTCTGTCCCCCCTCCCCCCTCTGAGAATATAACAAATGCTAGAATTAAATATTATATGTTTCATAAGAATTAAAACTTTCTTTGTTATATCTAGTTGCTTGAATAAAATCTTATATTTCCATTGATTTATAACTACTTTATTAAGAGTGATTTTGGTAATTAGTAGTTGTGATTTAGAACACTGGACTATGATAATATGAGATATCATAAAGTGTAATATAGTTGGAAACTACTTATAATAATTAGAAACTATAATTAAATGTATATTTTATCTAGGTGGTATAAACTGTAGTTATTGTTTCAATTATGGGATATATATTATTGTGAAATTCATTCATACGTTTGATGGAATAAATGTATGCTTTTAGATTATCCTATGATTATCATGTTATGTGATTGATAGTGGGATGTAATATGTATTAATATATTGGTTATACTATGTTAGACAAATTTTGTATTGCTGATAATTAGTAAGTAATGAGGTGGACTTCACTACCTTACTAGCATCACAATGTTAGATGAAGGTAATCTGATCAAGTGGTGTGTATGAATTTTGACTAATCTATAGTTAATTTATTATTTAAAAACTTTAGCCAAAGTAATATTTAGTGAGACATTATCATTTCATGAGTATGATTTACATGTTTGTGTGATATCTTTAATAGAATGGGTTCTATAAAACATCACATGTTTAGTTTTAGAAATCATACAACACACAGGTATTAGCTTGTCTCTCTAGTTTTCCATGCCATTACTATCTACTCATCTATGAAAGGAGGGCCATTCTTTGATGGGATTAGTGCAAGGGATCATTGGTCTATGGTTGGTGTGGAAAAGTGATCGGATGATGCTCTCCCTCCCTACAACAATATTACTTTTGATATGACACTTGAGATTGCCAGAGATACTAGAGTTAGAGAACTCATGCTTTGTGTAGATTTGTATCTTGTACATTGTGTTATATTTATTATTAGTGAGACATTAATATGATGAAATGTAATTATTTACTTATTTTTACTTTGGTAGCAGTGGCTGTATCATTGTACCAACCATGAATGGCATTTGTAATTACTTTCTATATTGGTTATGTTGTGTTTCATATGTTGATAGTGATCAGTGACTGTTAGATGTCACATGCTTATTTAAAGTTAACATACTTAGATTATTATATATGGATCACTAATTGGATTCTCATGGTGAAGTGTAATAAAAGAATATGTTGATTAAATTAAAAAAATCATGTTTATCTATGTCAAACTCAGTGGGGTTATTACATGTGGTATCAAAGTTATGGCTCATACTCTAGGACCTAATGAGTCCACTAGCATTTTTGTATCCTTTTATTTATCAGAAAGGAGAATAGTGAAACATGTGTGGTACATTAAGTATATACCCTTAGGATCACTCACACCCTTTTAGATTTGTTAAAGAGTTGGTTCTAGAGTGTCTTGATGGTGATGGTTGTATACGATGTTTGGGTAGGTGAATGCATATCATAGTTCATGATTCATGAACAAGATATTACTACCATATTTTTGATCATTTAGATCAAACATCTTGAGAATGATTACATCCTTACTTTATAATTATGTCACCTTCACCATTTATGTTTAGTATCGTGAGTGTTAAAAAATCATGGGATGCTTATCACTTAAGAATATGTGCAACTTAGATAGTGTTTTGTGTCTTATATCCTAGAATTGGGAATCCTAAAATATCGTTTATGGATTGGTACCACCTAGTATGGTGGGAATTCTCCTTATAGTGGAGTGTATTTATCTTTATTAATACTTCCTATGAGTTAGAATTTTGGTTATGGATTGACACCCTTATGTTTATATGGATTAAAAGGAGGTTTCATCTCACATAACTAGCATGGAGGTGATTTGTTACTCTCTCACTCTCCTTTGACACCATTATAAACCACTGAGTGGATTTATATTTTCATGATGTTGATTTATTGTTCCCTTAAACATAAACTTGTTTCAAATTTTTTGTTTTGACCATATTCCATTGAGTTCATGGGATAGTGTCTTCTAATTCTTATTGAGAGAGAAGTTGTAGGATTGGATGAGTTGATGCATTTATGTGGTTAATATTTTTCTTTCCGATTGTGAAAATAGGCTATGATACTACATTTACAAGATTGGTAAGTGAGTAGTTATTTGGAAACTTGTGTTGGGATAAATAACCGGAAGCACACAATTGATTACTAAACCAAGCAACTTAATATGCAGAAATTAACCAGAATCACAAGTAACTAAAACTCAGAAATAACACATGATATGAGAGACAATACACAACTTGTATTAAAACTCTTGAAGAAAAGAATACAATAAAGAAGATGCCACTTCTTCTCCACCACCTCTTTAGAGGCTTCCCACACCTCAAGTGAATAGTACTTCTCTCCTCAAAGCTCTCTCTTAGGTCCCAACACCCAACTCAAACTCTAAGTTGGTGTTCACCTTATACCCATGCTCCACGCACACCACAAGTGCTCCACACACTCCACAAGTACACAATTGTACTTCAAGTAGATCTCCCCTAAACCTGCAACAACCTGCACCTCAATAGACCTTACTTATGGAAGGAACTCCCTTGCCTTCCTCTTTGCTCTATCTGAGTACACACCTGTACTCCAAGTAGATCCTGCCTGATTCTGCTCCCTGTTGTGTTGCTGTCTTATCTGATCTTGCACACCTGAAAATCAACCTGGTTCTGCACACCCATGAACCTTGACCTTGCACACACATACACTTGCATATCAACGATCTTACTTACCATGTAGATCTCTTATAAAGGCCATGCTCACCTGATGACCAAGATCATACATACATGAAGAACCCTGTTGATTCTCCAATCCAACACCCACACACCTGGTACTGTGGCACTAGGAGGAACGCACCATTGCTCTACCTCTCACACAGAAGGAGCTTATAATATTGCTCTCTTACACCCTAGCACAAGTTTCCAATACAACCATGAGTATATTATATAGATCTCATCCAAACAATAATTAGACATCTAATTACAATAATTAGATCCGTAGCTCTCAGTCTAAAATTAGCTCTCATCATGCAAACACTTGGTTCGTCAACTGACTGCCCATAATAAACTCACAGTCGAACCACACAGGTGACCGACGTCGGTCCCTGTCCGCCTGGGGGTTGCTGACGCCGGCTGATCTCTGACCGATGTCGGTTGCCTTCTTGTCTAATCCTATCGACGTCGGTTGGCCAGACCAACGCCGGTGTCTGTGACACTCCACAACTCATCTGCAACCTCCTCCATGTCTGCATCAGTGAAGCTTTTAGCTCCACAACCTAACAATCTCTCACTTGGAGATAAACAGCTGCATTGTACCTGTACACGTACTCTGTCTAATTTGTTTCTTGGTTTGTATCCCTCTTCAAGCTCAATCCTGAAGACAACCCACCACACAACCTGTGATGTACCTCCTGTCATCTGAGTACCCTGCCGCATCCGCATCTAGAAATCCATGTAGTGAAGTCCTGACCCTGAATAGCATGAATCCTTGCTTGCTGGTCCTTCTCAAATACCTGAGAACCCACTTCCTAGAATTGGCTCCTAACTCTCTGACAACACCCAACGCTTGGGCAAACTCAGGCCTATACAAGACCTCATGTGATTTTGGACACTATACCTGTCCAGCCCTTAGTGTGCTCCAGCTCTGCATCCTAAACCTCGCCAACACTTGATTCACATCAGCGCCCACTGGAAACAAAATCAACCTGTGATCTCCATGTCTCCCATGCCAAAGAATTTTGCTGCTCCAAATTCTTCATAGCAAACCACTGAACTAATCTTACCCTTAGCTCAACAAAACCCTGTACGTACAATCTTGCTAGCAAACATACCATCCACATACAGCAAGAGAATGATGTCATGACTCATCATCCACCTGGTAAGGCAAACCACAGTAGTTACCTGACATTGACTAAAGCCATGCTTCATCCTCCACCTGTCAAAACCTGTACCACTGTCTTGCAGCTTCTCAAGACCATATGCCCTGGTCTTCTGTCTCACGTATCTGTTCTCTCTATTCTTCAACTAAGGTATCCATTCATCTCTGTGCTTTCTTCCCACTAGCAACCCTACTAAATCTCCGCTTGGCTTTGTATCATATCCCTGCCATGCTCCCACCTGTTTCCTGGATCCTTCTTGCTCTACCAACAGCAACGAGTATAAAGAAGAGGAAAAATGAATTTGAGGGCCTACTTACGTCTTCAGTCCTCCGTATGGGTGTTTGAGACTCCTTGATAGCGTGCTGTCCACCCAAAATCTGTTACAGTGACTGACCTCGATCACCCCACAGTCTGCATCCAACCGACATCGATTCCTGTGCCTGTCCTGACTACCAACCCTGCCGATGTCGGTGTCTCCTCGTGACCGACATCAGTCTTACATCCTGCCGACGTCGGTTTTCCTGCCGATGCCAGTACCTGTGTTTCCTGTGAGTGATGACTTTTTACCCGCGAGCTCCTTTGAATCAATCCCCATGTCCAAACTACCCTGCTCAGAAGTATCCAGCCCCATCCACTGGTCTCTGTCCGCCATCTCCTCCAAGAACACCAAGGCTTTCCAGTTCTTAAGCCTATCAAATTTATCTGTCTTCCGCTTAAGAACATGCATCTCCTTCCTGCTCATGTGACCAATCTTACGAAGCCACGTCTTCGCAACAAAAGAAGAATCAGTAATATAAACAAGTAGATAAAGAGTACCTATTTTCTTACCACCAGCTAATTCAAGTGCATCCACTATGAGAGCTCTCGTACATCTCTCATCACCTAAACTTTCTAAAGAAATTAGCCATATCTCCAAACTTGGGACCTGCATGACCTCCTTCAACACCCATGTGTTGGCCTCCACCTGCAATTTCAGCTTCACTTCCCCTTTGCCAATTCTTTGGCAAGGCTCACCAGCTACTCTACCTGGGGCTGCATGAAAAGAGGAAACCGAATCTTTTATCCAAGATTCAACTTTATCCAAGAAACCTCCTAGAGCATCCTGTGCCACATAACCTGCAACATCTGCTTCTTCAGTTCCTTCATGCAGATCTGCTACCAACCAACAATATTCTTTTACCTGCTCTTTCTTTCCATGTGACCGTTGGTGACCACCTGTGCTTTTCAACTCCTCCATTCTTAACTTACTTTGATCTGCCATTGCTCTACTCCCACTCAATCAGAAACCCCTGAGAGTGCCCTGTAACCAAACACAAAACTTGCTTCCTGCAACCTTAGCTCTGATACCATGTGTTGGGATAAATAACCAGAAGCACACAATTGATTACTAAACCAAGCAACTTAATATGTAGAAATTAACCATAATCACAAGTAACTAGAACTCAGAAATAACACATGATATGAGAGACAATACACAACTTGTATTAAAACTCTTGAAGAAAAGAATACAATAAAGAAGATGCCACTTCTTCTCCACCACCTCTTCAGAGGCTTCCCACACCTCAAGTGAACAGTACTTCTCTCCTCAAAGCTCTCTCTTAGGTCCCAACACCCAACTCAAACTCTGAGTTGGTGTTCACCTTATACCTGTGCTCCACGCACACCACAAGTGCTCCACGCACTCCACAAGTACACAACCGTACTTCAAGTATATCTCCCCTAAACCTGCAACAACCTGCACCTCAATAGACCTTACTTATGGAAGGAACTCCCTTGCCTTCCTCTTTGCTCTATCCGAGTACACACCTATACTCCAAGTAGATTCTGCCTGATTCTGCTCCCTATTGTGTTGCTGTCCTATCTGATCTTGCACACCTGCAAATCAACCTGGTTCTGCACACCCGTGAACCTTGACCTTGCACACACATACACCTGCATATCAACGATCTTACTTACCATGCAGATCTCCTATAAAGGCCATGCTCACCTGATGACCAAGATCATACATACATGAAGAACCCTGCTGATTCTCCAATCCAGCACCCACACGCCTGGTACTGTGGCACTAGGAGGAACGCACCATTGCTCTACCTCTCACACAGAAGGAGCTTATAATATTGCTCTCTTACACCCTAGCACAAGTTTCCAATACAACCATGAGTCTATTATATAGATCTCATCCAAACAATAATTAGACATCTAATTACAATAATTAGATCTGCAGCTCTTAGTTTAAAATTAGCTCTCATCATGCAAACACTTGGTTCGTCAACTGACTGCCCGTAATAAACTCGCAATCGAACCACACAGGCGACTGACGTTGGTCCCTGTCCGCCTGGGGGTCACCGACGCTGGCCGATCTCTGACCGACATCGGTTGCCTTCTTGTATAATCCTGCCGACGTCGGTTGGTCAGACCAACGCCGGTGTCTGTGACACTCCGCAACTCATCTACAACCTCCTCCATGTCTGCATCAGTGAAGCTTTTAGCTCCACAACCTAACAACTTGGGTTGTGGTGTTTTTTTTATATACCATGTGAGGGTATTTAAGAGTTTTGTTGTGTATTTTTAGAGTCATACTTTCTATTTTTATTGTATCTACCTTATGAACTTTGGCCATGTGGAGTGGTGAACCTTGAACTTATATTGGATCTAAGTTATGAATTATAAGTTGATTATCATTGTTATGTTATTATTTACCCTTGAATTGATTGTTATTATTCTCATCTTGCTTAAAACATGTTGATTTGATGAGTCATTGATTTACCTTTCACCTAGAGTGAGTATAAAATAGGATGTACATAACATCTTGTTAGTCTAAGGGGTTGAGATAAACCTATAACTTGTTGTGTAACTAGCCAATCAAGCAAGGAGACTTTGTCTCACTTGTTTTCCTTATAAGATTTTAAGGGCAATGTGATCTTTGGACTTTATATGTTATGATAGTTTAACATTATTTCCTCTTAACTATGAATATAAAAGAATAGGTTAAGCTGTGAAATATGATACTAGTTATGTTTGGTTAGTGGTAACTTAATACAATTATGGAATGATTGTATAATTTTTCTTGTATGTATGTTGGTACATTTAGAATTATTTATCATACATTATTAATTTCTATGATTGATTAATATGGAGTTATGATTCATTGAACCTTGTGCACATTTTGGAGATCATTAGGTTGTGGAGACCTAAAGAAAGAGGGGTAGATTAGGAATGTGAGTACGAAGAGATAGGAGTGGATCCTATTTAGTCTCACATTGACTCGATAGTTACTGAGTTTGGATCCAACAAGGGGAGCTTATATAATTTAAGATTTGATAGATGGATTTGTTAAATTCAATTCTATAACCATATGCATGTATATTATGGAATGTTTATTCCTTAATTTTGTATACATTGGAAATGTAGTATTTCTAGTTCCTATTCATCATCATATTTATCAGGATCTATGTAGAGTAGCAACAGTATTGACATGTTATACTTATCAGGAGATATGCAAAGTAGAAATGGTATTAAATTATACACATGATTCTTTCCAAGTTCCCTAAACACTTTTCTCTAGAATGAGAAAAACACTCTTTGGATTAAAAGTTTGTGTTGAGGGGCTGGAAGGTTATGTGAAACTCTCCCTGGCCATTTGATTTTGGATTTTATGGTGACTTCATGTGATTTTGGTTGAAGCCTAAATTTAGGAAGTCAAAAAAATTACAACCGTGTTATGTGAGACCCTTCAAGGTATTAGAAGTGGTTAATCCTGTAGTATATAGGCTTGCCTTATTGGTTCTGGACCCTGGGGTGGTCATGGTAGAACCAATCAGAGTAATTGACACTCATAAATCTTGTTTATGTAATTGAGAGATGTTACAATGCAAGGTCTTATGAGACCAATACTTTTAGAATAGTGATACTTAAGAGGACTATGATGAGTTCTTCAGGTGATTTTCACAATTATTTGCTTGATTTTATGCTTCATATTTTATTATCTTTCTGCTGAATAGTGTTTTTAATTCAGACTTTATGTTTGAATAAGTGTCATCTAGGATAATGACTAGCTTTAAGAGGGAAGGATGTTACATCCTAATTCCTCGCTAAGCCAACTTACTCAATTATCTATGGATTTTTTATAGTTGATAAATTAATTTATTTATTACTAGCTAAGCTATAAGTCATATGATATTGTGGGGCAGTTGTATGTTGCTTAGATTTCATGATTTCATTGCTATGAGATTAACTATCATGTATAATATTTACATTATGATCATGTGAACGTGTTATTTTAAAATTATTTTATGATATACATGTCATGATTTTATGGATTAACTACATGCTTGTTATGAGTTGGATGCAAGAGATATTCATCCCTCAGAGCCTGTCAGAGAAAGAGAATCATCAGAGAGGGTGATGTAGATAGAGTTTCTGGGGGATGACAAAGGAATGGATAGAGTCTTTCACCCATCACATTAGATAGTATATGTTAAATGCATTGTTTGAATGGCTATCATAGTATATTTTTGGATGCTGTTTGCATTGAGATAAATGTTTCTACATACTAGTTGTGTGTTAGTTACGATTTATGTCTAGGAAGAATTAACCTTGTGTGATTATGTTTATGTCATGTTAATGTACTCATGACTATTAATGTTTTTAGAAAGATTAATTCTTGTAAACATGCATGTAGATTAACTTTCATGATTCTAGAATGTTTTTGTACATAAACTAGTTATCATCATGATATCTCGAAATATCATTATAGGGCTTAACACCTTAATACATGTAACTAATATATTAATACTAATAGATAACAACTTAAAATAAATAATTATGATTACCATAATGATGTTATAAATTATTAATTTTTTATCTACCTAGTTATTAAATTTAGAAAAAAATATATGTAAAAATAGGAAAAACCTCATAAAATAAAATAAAATAAAATAAAGATAATGTGTTATTAATAGAATTAAAAAATAGAAAAATTATGGATAAGATAAAAAAATAAGAAAACAAAAACAAAAAACAAAAAGGGAAATCTTTGAATAAAAGAAAAAGTTCAATAGAAAAGTAGGGGCACAACATACAAAGATGGGGTTTTAGAAAGAAATAAGAGGAAAAAATCCAGGCAAAAGGAGGGAGGCATAACAAAGTGTGAAGGTGATTGAAAGAGAAAAAATAAGGAGAGATCCAAGTAAGGGAGAAGGTCTTTCCAATACCAAACAATTCCATGTCAAAATTAAGAGGTAGGAAATGTATTTAATTTCTATGTGTTTATTTTCATGTAATACATACTATGTGGCGAGAATAATAGTATGAGAAGAAATACTAAACCATTTATAACTTAGTTATATTAAATAAGAATATATGTACTAGATAGTTTAAATAAGACCAGTATCTATTAGACAACCCGAAACCATATATATTTAAAGAGGTATCGATCTATATTAAATACACTTTATATATATATAGCGATTATGGAGAGAGAGACTCAAATGAACAACATATATAGATGGGGTGATTTAGGTTCTGTGATATTAAATTTTCATACTGATTTATATATTTAGTTTTGAATAAGGTGATTTGGATAGGATAATGACCATTACTATCTTACTATAGATTCAACATAGAGATTACTATAGAATATTTTATACATCCCCCAAAAACATTCATAACCAATAGAAAATATTATAGAAATATATAATTACTTGATTCGAGAAACATTATAGTGATCTAACATGTTTTGTTTTATAGTTATATGAGTAGGTGATTTGAATATGTGGGGAATATTGATAAATATGAGGTATATCAAATATTATATATTTAGAAATTGTGAACTGTATATTATTTATTTAAGTCGATCTACAAGACAATGTCGAGTCAGTCTTTTAGGAACATATTAGACTTGTCAGACTGTGTTATGGGTGGCGACCCATCAATAAGCATCATTTTAAATGATAAATAATATACAGTGAACTGAGTAAAAAAGAGAAAACAATAATGATAAGACTAACACCCCATTATTTTATGATTTACCATATGAGTTATCCATTAATTAATTTAAATTTATGGTCTTAAAGGCATGATATCTTAAATACTTTCATGATGTGATATGTTAAATAACGATCTAATTTTTATATAGTTGTTATAATGAAAATAATGATATGATATGGATGATGAGGTATTGTATATTTGTAAAGTGTATTTAATGCAAGTATATAAGGAATAAATCTTGTGAGTGATTAAAGCAATAGTTTTTAAGTTTTTTCAGGGATTGAATCACTTTGCATAGCATTTAAAAGGGCCCAAAAACATAAGATTTTAGAGTTTGCTAATGGATTTGAGAATAGATCAAGATAAAGGATTATTGCGTAGGTCTAATACTTTAGATCAACATAAATATTCTATAATTTATAATTTATAATTATATGTATTGAGAATGTCCATAATTATAATTACATATAACATCTTACAACAACTTAGTCAATAATATTATGTGGTAGTTGTAATTAAATAAGAATGATCAATTTAAATTACATTGATTATAAATGCCCAAATGAACAATGATACATACTATGCTGGACCTACAGGTGCCTATATAAAGGACTATTGACGTTAACATATGTATACATGATCAAAATTTATGTGACTGAATCTTCATCGGATCTTGTAAATAGCTATAAGAGAACATGCTAGCTAGTTATAAGAAACTACGAGTGTTTGGAAATTATAACTATACGGTGATTTGATAGGGAAAGCAAATAACCTTTTGACTATGATAAATTTTTTATTAATATTCTAGAGTTAATATGTCTTATTATTGATAGTCAATATTTTATATCAAATGATTGTTGAAATCTTTATGAGATCCTTAGTTAGAGTTATAAATGACTGTAGGAGTCCTTATGCATATTTATTATTTTGAGGACATGTGTACAATGTTTACTATGGGTAGATTAATTTATACAAATGTAAAGGCACATATAGTATGTGTTGGTATATAGTGATATGTGTCTATAGTTATATTAATTATTATAACTAAGTCATGGACTCTGGAAGAGTATGACATTAACTACATGTTTATTCAGCTACCTAAAACATAATAAAAATTATGGAGAATTACAGTGTACAATCCTTTATCTTATAGAGATCATCAATATACTCCATGAGAAGGAAAGTTTTTAAAGATTGATGAAATCATAGGGAGTTCTTGATTAAGAAATATAAATAAATATTGGTATAATATTTACATATCATTTGAGTACTTACATATGGTGCATATTATGATGTAGAAGTACTCATATATAGGAATTATATCTATAATTAAATAGATGGTTAAAAGAGTCATAAGGTGTCTGAGGGACCAAAACTATAACCATATGAAAACAGTCTCCTAGAAAAAAAATTAAGTTATTAAAATGAAAGATTATGGTGTAACTTGGTTGCAAGTTATCAAACTCCTTAAAAATAACATGATTGACTATATATATATATATATACATACAATAATGAAAATTGGTGAGAGATACATATTGCGAGTAGCTTAAAATGTACAAGTATATATATATATATATATATATATATATATATATATATATATATATATATATATATATATATATAAAATGAAAATTGGTGAGAGATACATATTGTGAGTAGCTTAAAATGTACAAGTATTTATATATATATATATATATATATATATATATATATATATTAGTGCATAGTGATGTGTGCTTATAAGTTATGTTTCTTTTGATTGCTAGTATGCAGTTTTACTTGATTGATATAAACTGTCCTTGGTTGCCTATTATTTAGAATTAAGAGACATTTGATTCTTGAAATTGCGAGACTGATTGCTCATGATTGAGTAGTGTGCTCATGTATAATGATCTATGACATTATGGGATGTCATAAAGTGTTTTCATTTGAAAATGACAATCTAAATGTATGTTATACTCAAATGGTACAAACTATAATTGTTATGTCTAGACTCACACATACGTTTGATAGATTAAATTATGCATTTTGGTTAATATTATGAATAACATGTTTTATGACAATTATTAGGACTTTATTTATGCATGCATACAACCCCTCCCTTCTCCAAAAATATAATAGATGCTAAAATGAAATATTATATGTTTCATGAGAACTAAAGATTTCTTTGTTATATCTAGTTGTTTGAATAGAAGCTTATGTTTCCATTGATTTATAACTACTTTATTATGACTAATTTTGGTAATTAGAAGTTATGATTTAGAACACTAGACTATGATAATATGGGATATCATAGGGTGTAGTATAGTTTAAAACTAATTATAATAATTAGAAACTACAGTTAAATGTATGTTTTACCCAGGTGGTATAAACTGTAGTTTTTGATTCTATTATGGGATAGATATTATTGTGAGATTCAATCATACGTTTAATGTAATAAATGTATGCTTTTAGTTTATCCTATGCTTAGCATTTTATGTGATTGATAGTAGGATGTAATATGTATTAATCTATTGGTTATACCATGTTAGTCGAATCTCACATTGCTGATACTGAGTAAGTAATGAGGTGGACTTCACTAGCTTACTAGAATCACAATGCTAGATGAAAGTAATATGATCAAGGGGTGTGTATGAATTTTAACTAATCCATAAATAATTTATTATTTGAAAATTTTGGCCAGAGTAGTGTTTAGTGAGACATTGTCATTTCATGAGTATGATTTATATGTTTGTGTGATATCTTGAATAGAATAGGTTTCTATGATATATCACATGTTTAGTTTTAGAAATCATATAACACACAGGTACTAACATTTTATCTCTAGATTTCTACACCATCATTATCTACTCATCCATGAAGGGATGGCTAGTACATGATGGGATTAGTGTGGGGGATCATTGATCTGTGGTTGGTGTGAAAAAGCGTTCAGATGATGCTCTCCCTCCCCACAATATTACTACTTTGAAGACAACACTTGAGATTGTCAAAGATATTGGAGTTTGAGAACTCATGCTTTGTGGAGATTTGTATCTTGTATCTTATACATAGTATTGTATTTATTATTATTGAGACATTAATCTGATGAGATGTAATTATTTACTTATTTTTACTTTGGTAGTAGAGGTTTGTAATTAATTTCCATATTGGTTATGTTGTGTTTCATATGTTGATAGTGATCAGTGACTGTTAGATGTCATGTGCTTATTTAAAGTTAACATACTTAAAGTTTTATATCTGGATCACTAATTGGATTCTCATGGTGAAGTATAATAAAAGAGTATATTTATTAAATTAAAAAAATCATGTTTATCTATATCAGACCCAGTGGGATTGTTACACCCAAAGTACCAACCACCTTCTCACCCCTTTCTCAGTGCGCCTTTTAAGGTGTGAATTCAAGGAGATTTAAACTCAATAGGTTGATTCAAGTGTGAAATCTTTAGTAAATGATAAAGTTTAAAATATTATGTGCATACACATGCTCCACTTGAATCTCATAATGTGTCACCAAAGTGTAACATAGGATTGTGATTTTTGAAACAACATAAAAATGCAATAGCTGAGCTATCTAAATGTAGTACAAATTGGAAAGTGAAAGTAAATAAATTATAAAAATGTACCACAACTTACCTTCTTATTGTGAAAATTAAGTTTCATGTGTAGTAGAAGATGAAAGGTACTTTATGTGCAGAGTAAGAGACATACCTGAAAAATAAGATAAAAATCATTTCTTTTACAAAAATATTATGTTAGTATTGAAAAATTATCTATCTTGATACAATTATAAATCTTATTATAGTTTGTGTAAAGAACTTATAAAAATAAAGATATGAGAAAAATATAGATTTTCTAGGTAAATAATTGAAGGTTGAAAAATTCAAAAAATGTTACTATAAAAGGGTAAATAACTATTCATTTCCATATTTGCTATTTTTGGAAACTAGAGTTGTGTGAGTCCAAATATAGAAAATTGAGAGATGATGGCCCATACACAAGGAAGTGGTCGAGATGGTGGACTTATCATTACTATGACGAACATGGTACAAGTAAAGGGTGTATTAATTGACAATTTTAATCATTTTGGATTACAATGAATTAGATTAGGAGAATTAGGTGTTGAGGCAAATATATGTAGTAGAAGTTGTCCCATAAAGCATACGATTAGAGTGAAAAATAAGATAGGTAATGGGTAGGTGATAAAAAGTCAAAATTTAGGTTAATGGAATTTATTATGATCTAGTGAAAATTAACATGTATTTTGAATGGTATTGGTTAGGTCAATGTAATATAAAAATAATGATGATTTATTCTAGCTGATACTATTTGAAGTGGCTGATGAAGTTGAACCATTTTGACTGATGTCATTGAGCATGGCCAATGTAGTAGGGAAATATTAAGGTAGTTGATGGTGTTAGAAGATGTCTTGGATTATGTAGTTGAATAAGTGGCTAATGACATATAAACATGTTGATACAATAGAGGTAGAAGGTTGATCTTGTTGATCAGGGCCAATATATTGATAAGTGATAGATGGTCAATGTAGTCTAGAAAATGGGATGGTCGATTTAGTAATTAATTTGAAATAAAAGTTAATGTGACTATGTTTAAGTTTAGTTTATTTAAATTTTTGGATAGAAACTTAATTTGTGCTCTATTTTTTGGCATTTTACAAAGATGTCAGATACTATGGAGATTACCTAGATGAAATATGGTTTTCAAATTTACTAGAGAGGTTGTTTGATGTAGATTGAGCTCAATTTAATGTCCTCAAATTTGGTGGGATCATGGAGACACATCACTTTAAACTTAGTCTAGAGTTAGTTGTCATGTTATTAGGAGCATGGGAGAGACTGATTAGTACCTTCTAGTGGGTGGTGGATGGGGATACTATTGAGGTTTCTATCACCTTTGAAAATGTACATGCTATCTTGGGATTGAAAATTATAGGCACACCAGTAGTGTGCAATGCCCCAGCTTTGGAAGATGAGAGGGGGACCTTAGCTTTGTGGGATACATGTTCAAATAGATATGACAAATGAAGGTTTCTCATACATTTATTTCATGTATATATCAACCATTTTAGATATATAAAAGGCTATTATTGGATTTGAGATAGCTTGAGTGATCTATCACAAGTCAGTTGGGAGAGTTCCCTTGTATATTATAGACATGTGTCACTCTATGTTCGAGCATGGAACATTGTATTAATTAGGATTTGTGATTTGGGTGCAATTATTTCATGATTTATATGTAATTTTATCTAGAGGCCAATAGACTATAGGGCATGTTATTCTTTTGGAGACCTAGATTTATGAGTAGTTCTTGATGTATAAACCAATAGAGTTATCCCATTTTATGGATGATTCCATCTCAAGAGTGTGAAAGTAGACACATGACCATATGTTGTGGTCCATTTCACATGCACCAAATTTACCGATAATGTAGTGTGATTAAATTATATGGCAGCCATATCAAAGAACTATGGATGCCTAGCCATCATTTCTATCCATTATGAGAAAATAGTCACATGTGAGGATTATAGGGCACTACCCATGGTTCCTAGAGCCTCATCCATGCTATCATGTACTAGGTCAGATTAGGTTGCCACACCCAACCAATCCTCTAGTGGTCCCAACATTTTGGACTCACCATGCAAGAAAGTAGCATGGTGTGGGAGGTGGAAGGGTACCTATTGAGGTACCTATTATACAACCTCATCATCCTAGGGTGATGAGATGATGGTGGAGGTGATAGTGGGGCGAGCATGCTATAGGAAGGGGAATAATAATATTTACTTATTAGAAAAAAAACTATAAAACTCTATTCCTACCATAAATACTTGACCTCCACAATCAACTACTCCTAGGTGCACTTATTATTTTCATTGCACGTCTACGCATACTTTCACACATTACCAAAATATTCAATAATACATTGATGCACTTTGTCCTGAAGTAACATAGTTTTATAGTGATAAAAACTTGCCACCTCCTAAGATATCTCTAGAGTATATCTCCAAGCATGAGGAAGTTTATTTCCTTTGGCATCAATGCACTACACATCATACAAATAGATGTAGAGTAATCCATAAGCATTTTCATGATTTTTTGAGGCATACACCTTGACCTTATCAATAAAATTATCAGGGACATTCTTGGATGAAGGCTCAACCTTCTCCTAATCTGTGACTTCTCATAGATCATAGGATATCAATCAAACACTAGTGCAGGATCCTTACATTGGTTATCCCTTACAAGAGGAACCACACCATCATCCTTATTCTTATCATGCTCTTACCTTATCCATAGAGATCGTGTGTCAAGAAGTGTTGTAGAAAAGAGCACAAAGTTGTCTTTAGTTAATTCTTAGTTTATTATAATCAAGTGCAAGCATGGGATAATCCCTTTGTGCTCAACATTTGAACACTCGACTATGCCAACATCAATCCGTATAAGGTATAAGCCTTATGTGCTCACCTAAAGTGTAGCTAAGAAGGAACTAGGGCCCTCATTAGGATAGTTATTACATGTCACAATACTTTAATTAGGGGACCCTATTAATTCATTGAAATATTTAGGTAGATCCATAGGTACAAACCTTTCGTGGATTAAGCCTAGTGGTATATAGGTGATTAAAGGGTTAAAAGTCTACTTTCACTCAAACTACTCATGCTAGACACACAATCCTAACAAGGATAAGAACACTCGACACATAATCTAAACTTATTCTCTATATAGAGTTATGATGACATCACCATTTATTATAGGGAATCCATTAATGAATCCAACTAGAGAAATTATATGACTACTAGTTAACATAATTGTATTGAAGGTATAACATTACCTACATGTGCATTACCTTAATAATTCAAAAGGACAAATAAACTAGATAGAGTAAAATTTAATGCAATAGTCTTCATCATTTATCAAAGTTCATTATAGAGTACTTACAAATAGAGCCTTCTTAGCTTTCATATTATTCCTAAGCCTAATGGCTACCGAAGTGACATCTATCAAGGATTCATTTCATTAGAGCTCTACTACAATTCCTTGTCTCCTCTAATTTAACTAGTTTAAGATCCTTAAATAGCTTTGAGGATCATCTTCACCAAGGTGGAAGGTGCACATTAAGTGCCGAACTAGAGATTTGGTGATCATACTTGCCAGCTCCATGACTTCATGAAGTTTCCACTGTAGCTACCATGTCTCACCAAATCCTTGAGGATGCCTTGAAAATTTTGGAGATAGTTAGCCACATGCCAGCTAGTGTAAGATATGTGCTGCACCCTCAAATTGACACCAAAATGCCAAAGGGATAACCACTACAAAAAATAATTCCTTTGCACTTAGGTGAATGTCATGTTGGTGCAAATCCTTTACTTAATGAGTCAGGGTCTAACATTACCCCATATAAAACTTTAGTCCATCCTCAGACTAGGCTGTTAAGCCCTTAGGAGCACAAAATTTGGGTGCATTCTATTTAAGTTTGGAATTAAAGTATTCAAAGCCCTTAATAATGATCTTGATTTATTTAGCAATGCTGTCTATCTCAGTGGATGTAGTAGTGCACGTGACCACATTCATTTTCCATAGCTCCTTATAGAATGCCTCAACATTGGATTTTTCCTTTTCCACACTCCCATATAAGATCACTCCTTGCTCAAAAGCTTTAGTTTGTAGAGTAGAAAAGAGTGTTTCCAAGTTTTTATCTTGATCCTTGATCTAGTTGCTGAGCACATTGATGCTTCCAATGATTTGTGCTTGCTCTAACTTGCTTATCGAGTACACTTATGCCATCAAATTCTAATTTTATTCCTTTTCCTAATTTAGGCACACATCTATAACTAAGCCTTGGTTTGAGAAAATTAAGAAAATGGCATCTACTACATCCATGCCCTCTTATAATTTAGTGAAGAGGTATTCTACCTCTTAGATCTTATCAACTAGCTCTTTCTACAACTCTACACTGGGATCTTCTTCTTCTTTTGTCAGCTTGGGTTTTAACCTTGGGAGCATCTATTCCACCAACACAAATTTTATCAACCTTTGAAAGGTATAAAGTATCAAAGTTGACCATAAGAAATGGTTCAACCACCTCCACATGCTCACAAAGTTGTTGTAGCTTGAATTTGGTGGCCTGCACTTCATCCTTGGTTTCTTTGTGGATCATTTTCCATTTCCTCACCTTGCCATCATTGATGAGATTTTGGCATATAACCTCTATGGACATACTTGTCAATTCATTCCCAGATTGGACTGGGTTCATAGTGTGAGGGTTAATAAGGAGGGAGTCCTACCCCTTATCTGACTCTTTTAGGCTCAAATTAGTCACCTTAGGCACCTCAAATTAGGGCTCATCCATGTAGTGGTCTAATGTATATTACACTTGTTTGCATGTCCTGGTCATGGTAGCTTAGGGGGTATAGTGTCATATATATAGATTTCTTATACCACCCATCCCTCCTATGCCTTCTCCCTTATAGTCATATTTTTTTCATCCTTCTTAATGATGGCCTTATCTATCTATACTTCCTCCTTTTCATTGGTGCCACTGCTCTCTTAGACACTCTCCTTAGAGGACTCACCTATTTGATCCTTGGGGCTTTCTTCCTTAGACTTCTCCCCCTCATCCATTTCTTCATCCTAAGGCTTCTCAATACTCACCTCTAGGGAAATTCTTTTGGTGTTAGTGTCACCTTATTGTTATTGGGGTTCCTTCATTGTCTCTATTTATTATTTTAAGGTACCAGTATCACCTTATTTTTATTTAGGCACCCCTTAAATACTTGGGCATGCCTCTTACATAGCTTATTCTACCTTCCTGATGGAGGAACTTGGCATTTATTTGACCATTTCAACTACTGGTCCTATGCTTGAAGGAACCTTTAGGGCCTTTTTCTCTATCTTGGCCAATTCCTTTTCTTGGACAAGTTTCCACTTATCTTCAAGCACCAACACCTTATTGATGTCCTCCTCGCTCAAGCCCATTTTATTCCAAGTCACTCTTTTCTCCTTGACTATTTGAGTAGATAGTGTGGAGGATTTTTCGCTAGATGTGGGGCTTGCTTGTGCCTCTATTTCCTAAAGCATGGTGGTTATGATGTTTTATAGGGATTACTATACATTATTAGTAATTGGCTCATCTTCTCCTTCTTCTATCTATAGGATATAGGTCCCTACTTGGTCTTCTTCAGTTTCCTTTTCTATTGTCAACGTGAGGGTTACCTCTTTCTCCATCTCTACAAGAGTTATAGTCGGGAATGCAATAGGTCCATTGGTCTTTTTATTGTGTTTCTTGTTGGAAAATACACTATCTTATGAAAATTTCACATGCTTATTTGATGATGGGGCCCCAATTTTATCCTCATAGGCAATTTTTAATTGAATACACTTCATAATTTCTTCAAGATTCTCTCCTCATTTCTTTTGGAGAGTCTTCTCCTACATCTTCAACATAGCCTTCCCTTCATCATCGATTAGGAGGGGGTAGTCATAATCCTTTTTAGGATCTCCACCCTTATTATGTGAATTCATTTCATATTAGAGGTTGAATACCCTCCCATTTATTATCACTCTATAGAGAAGATTGATATTCATCTTATTGGTGTCATTTTCCTCATCTTTGGTAGCCTTGGATTCAGGGCACACAAACTAATGCCTCATCTTGCTTCCATCTTGATCCATGGTCTTGACTAGGATCTCAAGCTATTGTGCATTGGGGATTATCCTTAGTGCCACCATGAAATAATTGGCTAAGAATGTGTAAGGCAATCAGAGCCATCTTGATAGGTTCCCATCTATGAGTTCTAGGTGTACCACATAGAAGTGCTACATTACAACAAAGGTTATCATACCCACCAATTATTAGGGAAGTTCCTAAGGGATGCACCATTCCCTCCCAAAGGCTTCTATATATCTATCATACCACCCTTGCACCCTAGTCTTATACTTATATGATAAAATGAAGTCTTGGTAATTCATTGTAAGGGACTCAAGGTTGGTTAAGAACACTCGTAGGTGGTCATCTTCACCATCTAACACACCTATCTCCTCCATTACTATCAATATCAACATATACCCCTATTATAAGGTTTCACAGGCTCGATGGCAATATTTTGTGTTCTTGATAATCTCCTCAGTAATGAACTTAGAGATGTTGAATTTTACCCCTTGCACCATGTGGTGGGCAATGTACAAGAAGGTCTTGCGCACAAGGAGGTCTTGCTAATATCAGACCATCAGATACTAGGGCATAGTTTGGAGCTAACCAAGTGTACCAATACCCTTGTATCGAGGTCTTGAATGTCCTTGATGGGGAAAATAATCCCTAACTTGTAGTATCCCAAGAGTTTCACAACCCTTTCAACCTCCACTTCATCCTTCATCATTTCATGGATGTCTACCCCTATGACAAGTAGTCCCATGTTTATACTAATGAGGTTCATTGAGATCCTCATGCACCATCATATGAAGTAAAACCTATCAACATGTACTCATAAGAGGAGGAATTTCACCAATTATTATGGATTGTCGAAGCTTGGTAGCTCAAATAGTTGCATAACACCCATGGTTGCCAATTTATCTCTAATGGAGATATCAAAGAGTGTGACATTGAAATTTGTCTTCTTTCCCATGTCTACCATCCAATCCTAGTTTAATTATTTCTCATTGCTTCTTATTCTATGTTTTTAATACTTGAGCTTTCACATGTGCACAAATGACACCCACTTTTTCCCCACCATGACCTCTAGGGGGAATTGCATTTCTCTATAAGTGAGCTTTGTTCTCACTTCTAGATCTACTTCCATGATGCTTATGCCTTTCACCATCTATCTCTCCCTTTTTGTGGTGACTACTTATTTTACCACCCATAATTTATTTTCATCCTTCTGTACCTGTGGGAGACCTATGCTTAGCCTGTTTTTTCCCATTCTAAACTTGTTGAAATGTGACAGGTTAATCTTTCCAAAGCCTAAAACTTTGCTTGATGCTTCTTCATAGTCATGGGAAATATGACACTGCATTTGTCTCTCAAGCTTCTTATGCCATTAGTGGTGGCCTAGTCATTCTACAAAACTTTTACTACCTTATTTATCTATCAATTTCCCTCCACTTGCCACCTTTTTAACTCAAAGTGGAATACAATCTTGTTGGTGGTATTTCATTCTCACTTACAAAGGCTATGGATGATTTATTCTTTCTGGTAGAGTTATCTGGTTTTAATGGATTTGGATTTGTGCTCTGGTTTGAATTATTAAAAATGTCAGTAACTTATTGAAGTCTACCATCCACCCCATTATACTATGTTTGAAGCTACCTCATTAATGGTTGGAATCATATAGATTTATTAAAATCTTATAAACCCATAAAATCCACTAAAATCCACCACCAAATGCTCATTTATTATGGATAATTATGCTTCTGCTATTGTAACATTAAATTTTCTAATGGTTTATTTGGTGAAGTGATAGGTAATTCAACTGATTACCTCCCACCAATCATTGGATGGGTGTTAGCTATCATGATGGTAATTATCTTATGCTTGGTTCAACTTGGCATGACCTTTACCCTTATTATGGAAACATGGGTGCATCACTTCACATGTGCATAATTTAGCCTCCTTGATTCCATCTCTTCTTAATGCTATGCTTCCTTATAAGTGTGTCCCTCTTTCTTGTTTGATTTCTCTACACTTTCATGTCTCTTTCTTCGGTCTTCCCTACCCCATACAAATCCTTATGCTGGTGCTCCAGTGCCTCATTATCTCTTTTTTATTATTATACATGAACATATTGTGTGCCTTCCTTTGTTAACTTGTATTTATACTTTATGAACATGGAAAACTTCATATGCCCAAAAACTTAGGTCTTTAACCTCAGGCACTTAGAAAGCAATTGTGCTCGACTCACCTGACTAGATTTATTCAAAAGAGTTCTCCTATAGGCCTAAAAGTACCATGTTTGTTCACTCAACATATAAACAAAATAATCATAAGTAAATATTTAGATTATGCCAATTTTTAATATGGTCAAAATTAAGTAACTAACTTATGACCAGGAAGTCAATGTTTGATGGCACAAACACCAGCTTAGTGATTGTATAGTTTCAATGTGTTGCCATTGAAATTCCTAGGGAGCATTTTGCCCTTTAATGTGTTCAACTTGCATGTGCTAGTCTCTAATGTACTATTAATGACACAATGTCTCATCCACCTAATCTATAGCTTGCCTGGGCAGTTGTGGTATTTTGAGTCATATAACAAGACTAGTGCATCTTCTGTAAATACCTTATGCTTGATATTCTTATCATATCATAGCTTTTGGTGTGCCTTTTCTACCTATTGGATCTGTTGACACAGGAAAATGCACCCAGTGATAGGAAGTCAAACTCCTGTCTTCTCCTCACAACATGGAAACTCCCCTCTCACCTTTGGGATTGGTGAAGCTGGAGGGGAGAGTCTCTATATAAGGGCTAGCTCCCTTTGATGCATCATGTTTGTTTCAGCAAGTGCTAATACATGCATATATATATATATATATATAGGTATATAATGGGGGAATGAAAAGGGCAAGGAAATGCAGGAAAACAAACTACTCTAAGGAGGTGATACACCAAAATGAAATGACCTTCTCACATCCACTCCCAAAATTAGACAAATACATTCATACGCTTCACTCTTGGCAAAAGAACCAGTCTGCAAACTTGACAGGGAGGTTTAAATGAAAATACAAAAAAATGGAGGTTCACCTAAGGTGCTGTGAGAGGCACTCTGTAAATATCCTTTCTATTTCTACACCCCAAATAGAACTCTTCTCCTGTCAGCTGCAGATTTACACCTTGTAGATAACTGGTGTGTTGGTGTTGAACTTGTGAGAGCATCAAAAGACAATGACTAAACACTGATTAACACTCAAAACATACACAGAATATCCATCTAAGAAGAGGTAAAATCTGTGCTTATAGATTTAGGTAGAAATTTTAGCAGGGCTACACCTTGTAAAATTGTGGAAGATCATTACAAAAATGACAAGTTCACAATATATATGGAAAAACCAAGGAGTCTCATTTGGCGCTCCTTGTTTACAAGTGGCATGTCATGTCCCTTCATTGGGAAGAACAAGTCACTCAAGGAATTAATGACTTGCCCTTTTTGTCTATTCAAAATCTGCCCTTTCAAGGTCAAATACATGGTTTGTCCACCTATTTAATGTAAAATGGAGAAACCAATTGCTTACTAGCTATTTGCGTCCTCTCATGATCAATTCACAAGATTTGTTTTACCTACTAAACTCACTTCTCAAATGGTGCCACTTGGACTGACTGCTTACTCATTCCATGCTTGTCTCCTTGTCTTTTCTCCATTTTGTCTCATCTGGCTCATTCGGCCCCTTGGGCGAACATTCTGGCAGGTTTCTTGTATTCTGGGTCTTGGTTAACACTCTCTCACTTGAAAGCAAATAGCCATTTTATTTCGTTAACTTTGATGTCCCTGTGGCTGTCATGCTTTGAACACCAACGACTATTTCACCTTGTTAAACTTGATGACCTCACGGCCGTCATCGGGTCTATTGGCTTTGTATGTGGCTTATCTTCTTTTTTGCTATCCGCGGGGACTCTTTTCTTCGTTATTCCCTTAGCACCCTTCGGCCCTCAAAATGCCCCTTTGTCTTTTTGCCCGAAGTTCCCTGCAAGGGCACCTACCCTTTGGGGTCCTTCGACGGGTCCCTTGGTTGCTTGGATTGCCTCTCAGGCTTTTGTAGACAAATTATCTGCAGACAATTTCCCTGGGTCAATTTCCTCAGGTCTGCCTTTGCTTGCTTTGTTTTCTGTGGACTTATTGTCCACAGACATTTTCCCGTAGACCAAAAGTCCATGGAAATTCTGTCTGCCTTTGCTTTTGTATTGAGCTACACCTGAATTCCTTCAGACTTTTTGTCTGAAGGAATTCGAGACTTAGTCTTTTTGAGCAAAATGAAATTTGAACTTTGAACTTACCCGATCCTTTGCATGAAACACCTGCCCCTTTGCAAGGGCCTTTTGAATTTGAAGACTCCCCTTCAGCTAAGGGCATACCCTTGAACCAAGCCGTTGAACCAAAAAGGTTCAATGGTTCAAAGGTTCAACCAAGCGCACTGATGAACCAAGGCCGATGAGCTTCCATTGAACCAAACCCATTGAACTTATGTCTTGAACCAAGTACGTTGAACCTAGCCCATTGAACCATGAAGATTTGGTTCAATGGTTCAATGGTAGGAAGGTTCAATGCTATTTAAAATGAGATGTTTGAACTGAGCGATGAACCTTTTGAACCAAAGGGTCGCTGAACACTTGAACCAGGGCATGAACCAAACTCGTGAATCATGAAGATGGATGAATCAAGTGCTGAAGAAACATGACATGAACCTATGCAACCTGAAAGAGACTGGCATTTCATAGCAAGGGAAGAGGGTGACCAAATTTTTTCCTGTGGGCAAAATTGGTCAACAAATTGGTGACTCCCAGTGGAAGCATGCCTGCTATGCTATAGACCAGTTGCTTTGCAGAACCCATTGGGCACAGAGTCAGATGGTAACTTTGAAAGTTAGCAATAGCTCTGATAAAACTTAGAACCAATCACGTAGATCTACCTCCAAGAAAATGAAAATGCACACAAGACTAAGAAAACTACTACTTGTGCAACAACACTTAAGGAAAACAAGAAAGAAAATAAGGGAAAATATATACAGGTGAATGGAGACTCAGTGGCAATGCTTCAGATGTATCCCATTAACTGGGATACACAGTTCTTCACCATCCAACCTGGAGAGTTGGAATGTATTATGCTGCTTGCACTGAGTAATTATGTAAGGACCACTCTAAAGGGTGTCAAATTTTGCATGCTTTCTAGGCTTGGCCCGATTTCATCCCACTTCAAGACAATGTCTCCTTCAGAGAAATATTTTGACGAAGATTTCTTGTCAAAGTGTCTTTTCACTTACTGTTGGCGACTGGTCATAGAAACCATAGCCCAGTCCCTTACTTCCTAGAGCTCCATTAGCTCACAAATCCTGACCTCCATGCTGGTTCCTTCCTCCAATTGCAGCTGGTGAGCGAGGTCCAGTGCTGGCAATTCAAGTGAGATGGGAAGTCTAGCTTCCCTTCCATACATGAGTGTATATGGAGAGTTTTTGGTTGCTCTCTTCAAAGTGATTCGATCGGCCCACAGAGCTGTCTTTAGCTTGGCATGCCAAGTCCTCTAATTTTCTTCCATGGTCCTCTTAATGATTCTAATCAAATTTTTATTGGTGGACTCAGCGAGCCCATTCCCTTGTGGGTAATAATTTGATGAAGTTCTGACATATATGCCATACCATAGCACCCATTCACTAGTTTTGGTTCCCAAAAAATCCAAGGTGTTATCTAAGATTATGGAGGCCAGGACCCCAAATCTTGTTACCAGGTCCTCATAAAACTCCAGGACTGCACTTTCATTTGCCTCTTTTAGAGTGATAGCCTCCACCCACCTTATGAAATAGTTCGTAGCAGTCAGGACCCACTTGTGCCCAGCACTGGAGGGAGGATTGATCATCCCTATGAAGTCTAAGCCCCACTGCATGAATGGCTATTCCACCTGGATGGGCTGTAGAGGCATGGCAGCCAACCATTGCTTTCCATCAAAAAGTGCACACTTCTAGCACTTTCTTACCCAGGCATGGGTGTCCTTCAAAAGAGTAGGCCAGAAATAGCTAGCTCTCATTATCCTTGATTGAGTAGTTCTAGGGGAAAAATGACCGCCTACTGGCCCATCATGGAACTCAGCCAATACCTTATCAGCCTGGTTTGGGTTAATACATCTTAGAAGAACCCTAGAGAGATCCTTCCTAAACAATACTTCATCAACCAAGACATAAGGGAGAGACTGGAGTTTAAAATACCTTCTGTCAGTCTTATCAAGACCCTATGGACACTCACCAGTGAGAAGGAAATGCCTCATGTCCAGCGTCCAATCCTTTATGACAGCTGGTTCTTCTGCAGTGGCCACATCGTGAATTAACAAGCTATCTTCCCTTTTTTGTTTGAAGTCTGCAGCGAGCTATTCACACAAGCCTCTTCCCCTCACTAGCTTGGTGATCTTGATGTCTACATCATACTCCATCACTTTGGTGATCCACCCCACCCTTTTCTCATTTAAATCTTGATTGGTCAAGAAATCCTTGATGCCAGGATGTGGGACCAAGAGGTGAATCCTGCTATTAGACAACATATGCCTAAATTTATTTAGGATCTACACTACTGCTAGGAATTGCTTCTCTACATACGTGTACCTGACTTCAAATTCCTCTAACCCTTGGCTGAAGAAAGCAAGTGGTTACTCGAGGTCATCACCATTTGCTTGGGTAAGCATGGCATAGATCACCTCTTCATTGCTGAAAGTGTAGAGGTTGAAGCCTTTGCTGAAGTCGGGGTTGATCAAAGTAGGAACTCAGGTTATGACTTGCTTGATGGATTCAAAGCTATCTTTTCTTTGTGTTGTCCACTTGAACTCTTCACCCTTCCTTAGTATAGAGGTCAGGGACTTGACTATCTTAGCAAAATTTAGAATGAACCTCTGAATGAAGTTTATCCTACCAAAGAAACTCTGTAGGCCTTTCTTGTGCTTTGGTAGTGACATCTCCAGGATAGAGCGAACTCTCTCGGGGTTAATGGATAAGCCTTCCTTGGACACGATGTGGCCAAGGAGTCTCCCCTCATGAATAGAAAACACACACTTCTTTGGATTAAGAGAGATGCCAAACTCTTTACACCTTTCAAAAATCTGCCTGAGGTGTTCTATGTGTTGCCTCGCTTTTTTGGAGAATACCGTCACATCATCGAGGTATACAAGCACGTTATTTATCAAGCCTCCAAAATCCATGTCCATGGCTTGCTGAAAGGTGGCACCAACATTAGATAGCCTGAATGGCATCTTCTTGTAGGCAAACGTTCCCCATTTAGTAGTGAAGGCTGTTTTGTGCTGATCACAGCCTTGCACTAGAATCTGATTATACCTTGAATAATCATCTAGGAGGGAGAAGCGCTCACTACCTGTTACCTTCTGGAGTATCCACTCCATGATTAGAAGGGGATAATGATCTTTTAAAGAGACTTTATTAAGGTCTCTAAAGTCGACACACAACCTGATTTCCCCATTCTTCTTTCTAACAGGAACAAGGTTGGTCAGCCATGAGGAATGTTTGATTGGAAATATAATTTTGGACTCAATCAATTTGGCTAATTCCCTTTGCATGAGGGGCTTAATTGTTGGATTGATAGGTCTCTACTTTTGTGTGACTGGCCTGGCACCTTCTTCTAATTCGATGGTGTGCTGGGTGAGCCTTGGGTCGAAACCCTTCAAGTCACTGTAATTCTAAGTAAAGACATCAGAGAACTCCTGACACAGCAAAATGAAATCTCGCCTTTCTTGGATTGTGTAGACCTTTCCAAGCACAAGAAACTTGTCCTTGAAGATCTCAACCTTTTCATAATTCTCCTCTTTGGTTGTGATGCATGCCTTGTCATTTCTCAATTAGTCATCTTTGTTGAAGATGCTTTCAAGCGTGACCAGACCTTTAGGGAGCTTATTGTTCTTCAACTGAACAATCTAATTGCCATATTGCTGCTATAATTTCACCTGATTCTGTGTTATGAACTCATCTTCTTCTTGTAAGAAGAAAGCTATTTGCTAGTCATTTTTGAAAACTTGCCAATTTGCAATGTTGTTCGGGATAGAGGGCCAAACTACCACTTTCAAGTGGCGTGAACCACAACCTCAGATTATTTCCTTTGAAACATCAAATTGAGCACCAATTGCTGCCAGCCTGTCTGCGTGTTTATTTTGCTCTCTGGGAATGGAGTCGATGTTGAAGGCAAGGAAATCCTCCATCAAGTCCCAGACTCTATGCTTGTAGGACTTCAACAAGGAATTCTTGGTTAGATTTTGGCCTTTCACCTGATTTACAATCAGCTCGCTGTCTCCCAACACTTGCAATTCTTTGATCCCTCTTTTTCTTGCCCATTTCAACCCTTGGATCAAAGACTCATATTATACAACATTACTTGTGCAAGAGAATTGGAAACAAAATGCTGAAAAGTACCTTTCCTTTGAAGGGGAGACCAACATTTCCCCACCACCAGCGCCCAGCTTACTTCTGGAATCGTCAAAATATAGCTGCCATAGACCAAGGTCGTCCTGGATGGCCTTCATTAAATTTGGCATGAAGGAGCCTTCTTCATGCATATAGTAGACTCCAAGGTCTACCTCCTCAATAAACTTGTAAGGATCATGTTTGAAGTTATCATTTCCCCACTCATCCAAGAGTAAGTCTGTGACTCCTTCAAGAGTAGAGGATGGAGACTGGTCTGTCTGGGACTCTTCTGGGTTGATAATAGTGTAACTGACATTTGTTGCCTTTGGCGAATATGGTTCTAGATGGTCCTTGTAGAGTGGCTCAGACTCAATTTTTACCTTGGTCCCATACTTGGTTCTAAAAACCAGATATGACCAATTCACTGCTAGATAGCCACCTATCTTTGATGTGAAGTCCATGGACAAGCAAATTGTGAAATACGGAGGAACATCCGCTACCACTATATCATGGGGAATTGAGAAGGTCGGGCAAACATGCAATGTCAAGCCTAAACCCTTCACAATCCCAACTATTTTTTTAGGTGTCCCATCTAGCTGTAGGACTCCTTTGTTCATCTCTTCATACTTCAGTCCCATCTTGTCAGCAATACACTTGGGCATCACTGAGGTGCTGGCCCCACTGTTAAATATGCAGTTGTGTACCAAGAAATCTCCAATGACCAAGGATACATAGAAAGGGGAGTTTTCTCTTCTTTCTTTACCTAACCTAAAGTGGAAGGCTATCCATTCGTCATTAAGACATTATCGGTGCTTGCTGGGATAGCTTGCTAATCCAGCTCATGCAACTCCTTATTCAATACGTCCTTCTATCCTGAAAGAGACAATGAATCCCATAAAGAGATATTCATATGTAGCTTCTTCATCTGGTACACTATATTGATTTGAGAACTACCTCCCTTTAAGCTTTCTTTGGGGCTGATTCCAAGCTGAACTGCAGGCTGAGGGGCTGCAGGCACAAATGGCTGCCTGAAGTTTGGGGCCTTCGAATTAGAGTGTGATGGAGAAGGTGCTACTGCCGCTTGGGTAGTAGCTTGGGCTTATGTCACTACTCTTCTCTTAAACCTCATGTTGGCTGCAACACAGACAGCTTGATTGCCTGTAGTGCCCACATAATTAACTGAATAAAATTCCCCTTCCATGTGATTCATAAGAGTGGAATCAGGCTGGGCCTGATTGCTACTCGTGCTGGGTTGCATTGAAGGCTCAAAGACTTGGGAATGAGTAGCTATCTGATTATTTGCATTTTGGAAATAATTCATCATCTCATTTGTGTAAACAGCCTGTTCTTGACCATATCCCATGGTCAAACAGCTTGGCTGCTCTTGTACTAGATTGTTTTGAGTCGGCACCATGACTTTAGATGATGAAAGGGGGCCTGAGTTGTAATTTTGAAATGGTTTGGTTTGAGTGAGCTGACCCTATCCTTGATTATAGCCTTGAAAAGGGGGTCTAGGAGCTTGACCATAATGCTAATATCCCTGGTTCGGCCTGTTGCTTTGAGCTTGCTACCTTTTAAGGGCTACAAGTTTGTTTGACATGTTCTACAATAGACTCTTAACCTCATGAAGCTCATTGGATGGAATAGTAGCTGGTTTCTCAATGGTAGACAGGGGAGCAATTATGGGAGCAATGGTCTGAATTGGGGGTAGCATTTTTGGGAAAAGTGACATGTGAGGCCTAGGGGCGATTTTCCCAGCCTGTACTAAGCAATTTTTGATTGCTATGGCAATGTCATAAGCAGCAGGTAGTATGTGCCCTCCCATGGATTAGATAATCATAGCAATATCACTATTTAATGCCTTTAAATAGTACAAGAAAGCATAGCTGGGAGTCGGTCTTACCAAGATGGTAATTCTATCCCAAGTCTTTTGAAAATGTGTGTTAAAGTCCTGCATATACTCGTGCAAAGCTCTCTTTATGGTTGTCAGCTGCTCAACAAGTGAGAGGCCATCACTTTTTTCCCCAAAATGATTTGTCAACCGAGTCCCCAATTCATTCCAAGAATGTATTGAATTCACAGGCAAGGTCCTGTACCAGTCAAGAGCCTTGCCTTTCAGAGACAATGCTAGCAATCTAATGTCAATATTTTCTTCTATTACATTGTGAATATTGCAGAGGTTGGAAATATTCCTAATATGCTTGACAACTGTAATGGGTTCCGATCCATCAAAATAAGGCACATTTTTTAGAGCTGTTCCTGGAATTGGATCATAGCGTGGGAGATTCAAGGGGCTTTCACCATGAAAAGTTGTAAAAGGCAATGCCATAGCTAGGACGGGCTGCAATTGCACCTGTGCTACATGTGCATTTCTTACAACAGGTCTAGGAGGATTACTTTTTGGATAAGGACAGGTCCTCTCAAAATGTAGTCTTTTAGCAAAGTTTAAAGGTAATTCAATGAAATCTAAGGGAACCCCTCTTGAAGCAGACCTTGTGGTGACTTTAGGCATATAAAGTTTAAGAAATTGGTCTTAATTGAAAATTGAAGCTCTTACCAATGGAGTTTCCAGATGCTTGAACACTTTGAATTGGCTGTATCAGGACCAGCATCAATCCTGAACCTTACTGAGTGTCAAATTGAGTCCCACCGAGCATGCCAAAACTATTGACGTAGGAAAATGCACCCAGTGACATGAAGTTGAACTCTTGTCTTCTCCTCGCAACATGGAAAATCCCCTCTCACCTATGGGACTGGTGAAGTTGGAGGGGAGAGTCTCTAGATAAGGGCTAGCTCCCTTTGATGCATCATGTTTGTTTCAGCAAGTGCTAATACAGGCATATATATATATATATATATATATATATATATAGGTATATAATGGGGGAATGAAAAGGGCAAGGAGATGCAGGAAAAAAAACTACTCTAAGGAGGTGATACACCAAAATGAAATGACCTTCTCACATCCACTCTCAAAATCAGACAAATACATTCATATGCTTCACTCTTGGCAAAAGAACCAGTCTGCAAACTTGACAGGGAGGTTTAAACAAAAATACAGAAAAATGGAGGTTCACCTAAGGTGCTATGAGAGGCACTCTATAAATAATCCCTTTTGTTTCTTCACCCCAAATAGAACTCTTCTCCTATCAGCTGAAGATTTGCACCTTGTAGATAACTGGTGTGTTGGTGTTGAACCTGTGAGAGCATCAAAAGACAATGACTAAACATTGATTAACGCTCAGAACATACACAACATATCCATCCAAGAAGAGGTAAAATCTATGCTTATAGATTTAGGTAGAAATTTTAGTAGGGTTGCACCTTGTAAAATTATGGAAGATCATTACAAAAATGACAAGTTCACAATATATATGGAAAAGCCAAGGAGGCTCATTTGGTGCTCCTTGTTTACAAGTGGCATGTCGCGTCCCTTCATTGGGAAGAACAAGTCAATCAAGGAATTAATGAATTGCCCTTTTTGTCTATTTGAAATCTGCCCTTTCAAGGTCAAATAGACAGTTTGTCCACCTATTTAATGTAAAATGGAGAAACTGGTTGCTTACTAGCTATTTGCATCCTTTCATGATCAATTCACAAGAACTATTTTACCTACTGAAGTCACTTCTCAAATGGCACCACTTAGACTGACTGCTTACTCATTCCATGCTTGTCTCCTTGTCTTTTCTCCATTTTGTTTCATCTGGCTCATTCGGCCCCTTGGGCAAACATTCCGGTGGGTCACTTGTATTCTGGCTCTTGGTTAACACTCTCTCACTTGAAAGCAAACAACCATTTTATTTCATTAACTTTGACGTCCCTACGGCTATCATGCTTTGAACACCAACAGCTATTTCACCTTGTTAAACTTGATGGCCTCGCAGTCGTCATCGGGTCCATTAGCTTTGTCTATGGCTTATCTTCCTTTTTGCTGTCCATGGGGACTTTTTTCTTTGTTATTCCCTTACCACCCTTTAGCCCTCAAAATGCCCCTTTGTCTTTTGGCCCGAAGTTCCCCGCAAGGGCACCTTCCCTTCGGGGTCCTTCGACGGGTCCCTTGGTTGCTTGGACTACCTCTTGGGCTTTTGTGGATAAATTGTCTGCAGACAATTTCCCCGGGTCAATTTCCCCAGGTCTGCCTTTGCTTGCTTTGTTTTCCACAGACTTATTGTCTATGAACATTTTCCTGTAGACAAAAAGTCCATGGAAATTCCATCCGCCTTTGCTTTTATATTGAGCTGCGCCCGAATTCCTTCAGACTTTTTGTTCGAAGGAATTCCTTCGGGCAAAAAGTCTGAAGGAATTCGGGACTTAGTCTTTTTGAGCAAAATGAACTTTGAAATTTGAACTTACCCGATCCTTTGCATGAAATGCCTACCCCTTTGCAAGGGCCTTTCAAATTTGAAGACTCCCCTTTGGCTAAGGGCATACCCTTGAACCAAGCCATTGAACCAAAAAGGTTCAACAGTTCAAAGGTTCAACCAAGCACGCTGATGAACCAAGGCTAATGAGCTTCCATTGAACTGAACCCATTGAAATTATGTCTTGAACCAAGTACATTGAACCTATCTTGTTGAACCATGAATATTTGGTTCAATGGTTCAATGGTACGAAGGTTCAACGCTATTTGAAATGAGATGCTTAAATCGAGTGATGAACCTTTTGAACCAAAAGGTCATTGAACACTTGAACCAGGGCATGAACCAAACTCGTGAATCATGAAGATGGATGAACCAAGTGCTGAAGTAACATGACATGAACCAATGATACCCGAAATTAATTGGCATTTCATAGCAAGGGAAGAGGGTGACCAAAATTTTGCCTGTGGGCAAAATTGGTTAACAGGCTCCATTGTACATGGGCACATATCTCATCTAAGATCTTCAAGTCTTCCATGTGTGTGTTTAAATATTTTTGGTCATATAACTGATGAATACACATAATACACAATGAGGACACTAAGAATTCCATAGATAAAAATACCTCTACATCAAACACCAATTGAAATGGTGTAGCCTTATTCATGCACTTATACATAGTATGATAGGTCCATAATACTAATGACACATGGTCATCCCAATATATGTAACCAACATTGCATTTTTTTTAGGCATGTTCCCAATATTTTATTTAACGCTTTTGCAATGTCACTCGCTTGGGGATGGTAAGGTGTCATTTTATGGTACACCACCATATATTAAATCAATAAGATATAAATGGTTTTATTGATGGAGTGCACCCCATGATCACTAGTCAAACTAAGCAGGCATCCATAATTACTGTTGATATTCTCCCAAATTAATCTTGATGCTATGGAAATTATATAATCTTTGGTTGGATCTACTTCATCCCATTTAGTGAGGTAATCTATGACAGCTAGAATATATTGTGTACCTCTGTGTCTTGTACCAGGAGTAATAGGCCCAACAAAGTCAATGGCCCATTTTTCAAATGGTGCCTGGGAAAATATGGGGATGAGAGGCATCTCATCATGGTGGTTTGATTTTCTTGTGTGGTGAAAAATGTCACATACTTTGGTGCACTCTTTTGCATCATGAAATAAAGTTGGCCACCACAAGCTTGATTATAATACTTTATATGTTGTAACATCTCGAATGCAATCACATATTATAATCCCCTCATGAAACTCTTGAAGTATTGAGTCCCATTCATGCTCTAGGACACATTGATGCATGACCTCATCAGGACTCAACTTGTACAGTTCCCCATGAATGATTTAAAAATGGGTGGCATGAACTATGATCTACTTCTTCTCCTTAATCATCATGGTCTGGGGTGCAGATACAAAGGTAAAAAATGTGGTGATATCTGCTAAGTCTTTAGGGATGCATTGGACCCTATAAAGTTGTGCATTAGGCATATCATCTTGAATAGGCATTGCTGCATTAACAAATTTGATACGAGATAGATGGTCTGGGCCCAAGTTTTGTTTTCTAGGCTTTATTATAATAGAGAACTGGAACTCTTGAAATAAAATAATCCATTGACAAATGTGACTATAAAGAATAGGCTTGTTTACTAGGTACTTAAGTGCCTCTTGATTAGTGAAGAAGATGAAGGGGGTCAATAACAAATATTTTTATGACTTCTATGGGCTGTATACCATGGCAAATGCCTCACACTTAGTTGTGGTGTAGTTTTGTTCTACTTTGTTTAGTTTCTTGCTTACAAAATAAATAACATGATATATTTTGCCTTCACTTGGTTACATGAGTATGGAACTGATCATGGAACTAGATGTATCAATGTGGATGTGGAAGGGAATCACCCAGTTGGGAAATTAAAATATCGATGCACTTACTAATTTGAGATTCAAGGTCTCAAATGCATCTTCTTGTGTTGTGATCCAATAGAATAGGCCATCCTTTCACAAGAGCTCTTCTAACAGCATTAAAATCTTGGCATAGTTCCTTATTAACTTATTGTAGTACCCTCAATGTCCAATAAAGTCATGAACATATTTCTATATTGAAGGGGTTTAGAACTAAAGGATGATTACAATCTTTACTAGATCCACTAGTAGACCATCCTTGCAGATGATGTGCTTGAGCAAAGTGCCAAATAGTGTTATGAAAACACAGTTATTGAGGTTCAATGAAATTTTTAACTACCTACAACTTTCAAACACCAGGCACAAGTTATCATAGTGATCCTTCACTAACCCATACACTATCCAATCATCTAAGTATACTTGGAGAAACTTGTGAATGAATTCTTTGAAGGCAGTGATTACCATTTAAGAGACACATGGCTAGAACATTCTTCAACCTAAAGGGTATCACATTATAAGTGAAACAACCCCATTCAATCACAAAGGTGGTTTTGGGCTTGTCTTCCTCCTTGATATAGACTTTATGGTATCCTGAGAACTCATAGTAAAGTTTTATATCTTGTAATCTGCAATGCCATTTAATACTTCATTAGTGAATAGAGTTAGAAGGGTCCAGCCATGTAGGTGGAATTCGATAGTCTATCGTCAACACAAATTAATATGTGCCCATCCTTTTTAATGTTAATTACCATTGGGATAACCCATTCATATTCCTACATAGGGTAGATGCTATCAATGACTACCATGCCATCGATATCTATCTTGACCTTGGTATGAATATTTGGGTTCATCTTGTAAGGATACCTCTTAACATGTCTTGTGTCATTGAGTAGTTTTATGCTCATCTTCCTAAGAGATTGGTGTGTGCCTTTCATATCTCTATAGTTTTGATGGAACTAGTCTTGGAATTCTTTTAGGAGATCCACAATATGTGTTAGTTCTATGTTAGACCAATAGGCACCTAGAGTGGAAATTTTTAGTTCCCCTTCTAAACCAATATCTACCTTGGTATTTTTTAATGGCACTCAATCGGGTTCATTCTTCTCTTGGTGTGAATCCTTGACTTGTCTACTACCATTAGTTTTTTCTACCCAAAGATGGTTAGGGTCTGCTTCTTTTGGGGTGTTATCCTTAACCTGACACACTAACTTCCTTTTACCTATTAAATTCTTCCAGTTGTGTGCCTTCAATGTGTCATCATCTTCATCACTAGAGTTACTATTAAGAGTTTTCTCTTTTAATAAGGTTTTGAGATCTAAACTTTTTTCACCGAACATGTATTTTATGTGCTCTTCTAATATTGTAGTGTCCTTAAACACTGACCTTTAAACTACCTATAGTGGCTCAATAAACTCAAGGTTTTGTAAAGAAAAGGATAAGGTGTAATCAAACCACTCCTTAAGGGTATCCCAATTGGTTGTATATTAGCACATCTCATTGACTACGTACCAATTGTTTCACTAAATTTTGAATCTATTTAATGTTTAAGGAGAAATAGAGATGAAGGGTAGGGATTATAGAGAACTTGAATTGGTTGCACACTGTGTTTAGATGATGTTGAGGACTCCTATTTGGTTAGGGAGGACTACCTATGAATAAGAAATCACTACCACCAAAAATATTTGTTAGTGGATATATGAGTGGGCTACCAAGATATGCGCTTATTCCTTGAAGTGTTAAACTTCCTTAAGGATGACAGTCCACTTTTTGAAACAAAATGGTAATAAATGACAAGATGAAAGAGAGTGTAAGAGAGAGATATTGGTACTATTCTTTCAGTCTGAGTGTAGTCGAGAGTGACACAGTGCAGGTAATGTGAGCTATTTTGTGTTTTGGGAGGTTGTTTAAGTAGGCTTAGGGAAGTGGGTGGAAATACACAATCATTGATGTCAATTAGACTACTGATGTAGGTAAGGAGATATAATCGATGTTAGTTATGTGATCAATATCAGTAGGGGTAGTAGGTTCTCAAAATGTTTCACGATACTTTTCTAAGCTAGGAAGTAGATGTTGGTCAGGTTTGTGAGATTGGGAAGAGTCGTAAGGGAGTGGGTAAGACTCAAGTGGGTTTAGACAGAGGGTTGCTATGTTTGAAGTAGAGGGAAATAGGTGAAGGATTTTTATAACTCCTTCAAAGGGAGAGACGAGATGTTCATAAAATGATAAAAAAATATAATGTAAAGTAATTTTAAAATGATTATTTAAAGGGATTACAAAACATAGAGATATACTTAGCTAGTGAAATAGATAAAACATGAGTGTTGGATAGATGGCTCTGATGAAGCGTATTGAAGCAATACATGAATAGAAAAGACAAGCATGTGATACCAGCTCAAAAGAATCCAAGCTCTATGTAGTATATCAATTCCTAATCTAGACTAATTTGTGCAGAGTAATCGTAAGCTTGGATGTAGAAAGTTGAATGCCAAAGCCTGTATGTGAATGATTAATTTTTATAATTTCTTTTGACCAAAATATTAGCTTGGGATTTTTCTTAAGTAACTAATGTCAATGATCACATCCATGTTGACCAAGGGTTGACTAACATCGATGGCATGAGAATAGGTAAAAGAGCTATTTTTAGCCTATTTTTTATTCCTTCTCTTGTCAAGTGTGGTGTCCATTAGAAAATAGTAGAAATGTAAGGTTAAGAAGAACGTAGTTAGTTAGGAATTTATGTTAAGGGTGAGAAGAGGTCATGGGTAGTTAGGATTAGGGGATTAAGTTTTGAGGTGACTCAGAGGTCTAAGAATTAGTCTTAAGATGAGGTGGCTAGGTAAGGTGGCATAAGTAGTTTTTAATTAACTTAATTAAATATTTTTAAACTAATTAAATGTTTGAGGGGTGAAAACATGGGTTAGGAAGACTAATTATTAAAAGGGGATCAACGGGGGTTTTGACATAGGGAGTTACACATGTATGTGACATAATTTTGGTGTCTACATTTTCCCCTTTTTATCTTGTAATTTGTACTAACAAGTTGCAAGACAAAAATAGGAGTTGGATGCTCTAGGTATGGGATGAGGTATCCCCACTTAAAATGGGAACTGATGGCAGAGAATATAAAATCAAGTACCAATTTTATAAGGAGTTAATTGGGTGGGTGGATGTTGAGTGAGAATGTGGTAACATCATTGCTTACGTGTATTCTACTATGAGTTATAGTTGACATCATCAATAATAGGTAAAGGTGAGGATGAATTAGATATAAATAACTAAATCAAAGCTTGTAAGTGATAGCTAATAAGGTTAAAATGATCAAAGGTGTAGCTCTAATGGTTTATGTGTTCTAGGTATCTGAAGTAGGAAGTACTCCTAGTAAACATAAAAGGTTGCAAGTGATAGGACTAGCTTGGTCATGATCTAAAACACATGATATACATGTGTGTGTACAATATCCAATTATAGCAAGGTAACATAAGTGGTCAAGACAAGAAATGCAAGGTTGGTTCAAAAGGGTTAATGGTTGAGGAGATATTCATGATCTCCAGTCAGAGTCATCATGGGTGGAGATTTAAGTGATATCTAAGGTTGGTTATCTTGGTTTGGGAGATATATGTGATATTCAAAGTTTGTTGTCATGGTTAGAGAGATATATGTGATCTCCAAGGTTTGTTGTCATGGTCAGGGAGATATACATGATCTCTAAGTTACCTCAGACTTAGGGTGTAGTCCAAAGGGTAGTTGTTGGGGTTGAAAACTCTAATTTTAAAGTTGTCAATGTCAGTTATGTCACTAATGTTGATAATAAGTATTGCTGATATCGACATCTTAGGTCAAGACTATCGATGTCAATGGGTGGCCAAATATAACAAAAAGGTGTTTGGTTGCCCACTAAAACTCATTTGTGATAGTTGATTGAAGAAAAAGAGTTCTGAGTGTTATGGGGCATAGGATATCCCTAGCTTGTCTATTTGTGTTATGTTGGTGAGAGATAAGTGGTTGAGAAGAGTGTGTGAGAGTGAGGTTGTGATTAAGTGCTTGGTGGGCCATGGTGTGATCGAGAGAGTGTTGGTATGGGTAGAAATGATAGAGCTAGGAGGGGACCTAGCTGGAGGCATACCACCTTAAGTGCCAACCATTCTAGCCTAGAGGAGATGGAGAGATGAGGTAGGATCCTCTTTGAGTTGGATTTTAATTTAAGGTAGTTAATTTATTATTTGGGCTAAATTTGAGTGTTTGGGGGGAGAGAGTGAAATTATAAGGGTAGTAAATGGGGTAAGGGTAGGTTTGGGTGAATTTGGGAGGGGTTGGGGGTAATTTTTAGGAAGAAACCTAAATTTTAGAGGTGGGCTATTCAACTTTAGGGAAAAACTAGTCACTAATGTCAATGAGGCCTTCTAACATCGATCGACAACTGATGTCAATGTTGGTTAACACTTGGTACTGATATCATCATATAAGACCAATGCTAATCATAAGAAAAACCCCAAATAGGAAGAAAAGGCCAATTTTAAATCCTTAATTGAGTCAGTCAATGAGCTTAATGGTTGAGCTAGCATTAGAAGACCTTGTGTCAATTGAATCCTGCCTACATACCCTGAGTGAGGGCCTCAATCTAATGTAGTTCTCCTTGTGCATAGGGAAAAAGGGTGAGGTATGGTTAAAAATTTGTTAAGGGAAGTGGTTAGGAAAAGGTAGGGTGAAATAGGTCATGGGACCTAGGGCTTAAAAGATAGGTCACGGGGTTAAGGGTGTGAGATATAGGCTGTGGGGCCTAGAGTTTAAGATACAAGATATGGAGCCTAGATTTGAAAGATAGGCAGTTGGGCCTAGGGTTTAAAGATAGGTAGTTGGGCCTAGGGTTTAGAGATAGGTAGTTGGGCATAGGGTTTAGGTGGGTTAATAGGTTAGATAGTTAGGTGGGTATATGATTGAGCTAACCTCAAAAGACCCCATGTCGACTAAGTGCTACCTACATAGCCTGGGTGAGGGATTTAGGCCAATGTAATTTTCCCAGTGTGTAGGGAAAAAGGGTGAGGTATGGTTAAATATTTCTTAAGGGAAGTGGTTAGGAAAAGGCAGGTTAAAATCAGTCAAAGGACCTATGGCTTAAAAGATAGGTCATGAGGTCAAGGGTGTGGGATATAGGTTGTGGGGCCTAGAGTTTAAGATATAGGCCATGGGGCTTACAGTTAAAAGATAGGCAGTGGGGCCTAAGGTTTAGAGATAGGCAGTTGGGCTTAGGGTTTAGAGGTAGGCAATGGGGCCTAGGGTTTAAAATATAGGTCATGGGGTCGAGGGTGTGAGATATAGGCCATGGGGCCTAGAGTTTAAGATATAGGTTATGGGGCCTAGAATTGAAAGATAGGTAGTTGGGCCTAGGGTTTAAAGATAGGTATTTGGGCCTAGGGTTTATAAATAGGCAGTTGGGCATAGAGTTTAAAGATAGGCAGTTGGGCATAGAGTTTAGGTGGGTTAATAGGTTAGATAGTTAGATGGGTATATGATCGAGCTAACCTCAAAAGACCCCATGTCGACTGAGTGCTACCTACATAGCTTAGATGAGGGCCTTAGGCCTATGTAGTTCTCCCAAAGAGAAGGGAAAAAGGGTAGAGGTTTATACTAGAAAGTATGTGACTTGAGGTTTGTGTGTGTGGATGTAAGCTAGGTAGGAGTTAACATTATGAGATAAATTACCTACACTGTTGATGAGGATGAAGATGGATGTCACCATGGTTGACTGGGAGCACATAGTAGCTATAGGGTTAGGTGGAGTGTGATGATATTATTAGGTTGTACGTGATGTTAGCTTGATTGTAGCCTTGACAGAGAGCTAGGATCACACCACTAACACCTTCCATCTATCTATCAGAGAGTTGATAGTGATGCAGGAGGACATATACAAGATTTTATGACTACCACTCTAGGGTGAGGATCTCTTCTCATGTTTGAGGGAGGATCATGATATTCATATGTCCACATAGTTTGGGAAGCATGTTAGTGAGGTGACCTATCATTTGGTGAGATTTGCATATGAGCCATTATACACTATCAATATGGAGTAACATCGCCTAATTATCCTAATGATGATAATCATTATAGTGTATGAACTTTTAGATATGGATGGGGGGAGATTTCTAATTGCATTGACAGGTGTGTTAGCACAAATGGTTAAGCAATGGATAGTGTATGCATGGGGTCCAACTTTTCTTACATAGTTATACATAGAATTGTGGGGTTTGAGGTTGCAATGATGGTATAGTTTGTGCGTCAAGAATTTACTCCATTGTTGGGCATATGAGCACATCATGGTGACACGACCATTGGGGCCACCCATCATGATTGTATCCATTTTAGGGTCAGGTTCAGATGGTAGAGAGAGGGTATGGCCTAGACATGAGTAGAAAACATAGTGTGGGACATTGATTATTATAAGAATATGATAGATGGATTAATTCCCATAGATATTGTTTGGAGGCCCTACTTGACATACCCTAAATTCAGAGGATAGGTAGAGTAGCTTATCAGTTTACAGAGCATGTTATGGGTCAGAGGGAGATGAGCTGGAGAGTTAGAGATGATACGTATAGCATGGGTTAGAAGATAGTTTGGCTTATTTTAGGATGTGCCTCCTACCTTTCCTCTATATAGGAGGGATGATATAGAGGAACCCCTACCTTTGCCCCAGGAGATAGATGGGCTTGATTTTGAGGAGCTACCAGTAGGCCTAGGTTTGGTAGATCCTAGATGCATAACAACTTATCTTGTGTGGTGGACAGGTCTACATCTCATGGTTTAGGTCAAGAGGCCACCAACAGATTTATAAAGAATGATGAGAGAGAGAGATGTAGCCATATAGGCCTAGGATGCAATTGTACAAGCTTGAGATGTAGCACAGGCATGGGTTTTGGTCTTACAAGGGTAGGTTATGACATTGTAGGGATAGGTGATTACACTGATTAGATGGGTAAAGGCATTACAGGGCCAGGTTACTACACTGATAGTAGAGAAAGATAGTTTGAGAGAAACAAGACAGGCTACTCCTCCTCCTCCATCATAGGGACCAGTACAGGGTCCTAAAATAGGTTTTATGGGTCCACCGTAGACTGTATCTCTAGTGAGGTACAACACTACTTTAGATGAGATTGTATACTATGAGAGAGCCATCAAGGAGTTATCATAGATTCAGTGGTATTCTGAGGCTAGAGAGCAAGAGAGATCAGTGACACGTGCCATGGATTCTAGCTCACACAGATGCAGATAGGCAGAGGGTGGTGATGATACTGTTACTTCATGACCATGACTATAGCCTTGAGTATTCTAAAGGCCAGATGATATTTTTGATGTTGTTATATATGTTGTATACACACCAACCTACAAGCTAAAGATGAGAGATGTAATTTTTGAGAGAGATGATACTGATATGATTTATGGATGTATATTCATATTTAACATATATATATATATATATATATATATATATATATATATATATATACCAGATGATATTTTTGATGTTGTTATATATGTTGTATACACACCAACCTACAAGCTAAAGATGAGAGATGTAATTTTTGAGAGAGAGATGATACTGATATGATTTATGGATGTATATTCATATTTAACGTGTATATATATATATATATATATATATATGAGAGTTTTATATTTTGAGATGTGTTTATGTGATGGTGATGATGTTGAAGTTATTATAATGATGTGGACGTTTGTGCTATTTTAATGTTGAGCATGTTAGTTGAGTTAGACTAACATTTCCCTTATGTGTATGGTATATGCATAGTTGATTGGTTAGCTTCATCTTAGCATTTTTCCATATTTGTGATGGTGTATACTCAAAATGAATGGGTTGGGTATATATATTTTTTATTTCAGCATTTTTCCATATTTGTGATGGTGTATGATTAAAATAAATGGCGTAGGCTTGATAGTTTTCCTATTTATTGTTGTTTAGAGAAACTATGGTTGCATGTTTGGTGTATTTCACATGGGATTATATGAAATGGATTAATGGGTAATGGTTTGTTAGTTTTAGTATGGTTTTGGGTAGTTATTTGAGGATCTTTTTGTGAGATGGATATGTGAGTGATAATATTTGTTAAACACATAACTCTAAGAATCAAGAAAGATTGACAAAAAGGTGAGAAGGTGATTGAATCTTATTGTGAGATGTGATCTTAGAAGAGAAATCGACATGTGATTGGGATGTAAAGAAAGAGGAATGATGCTCACGTATTGGAAAATACCATAATCACAACATAAATAGGCTTAGGAGTATGAGCCTCTTTCATGCTTTACATCATTTGACCATTTATTTGTTAGAGAAGCATCGTATTAACCTTGAGTTAAGTGAGTTTAAAGTCCCTTAAAAGAGTATGAGGGGAAAAAGGTAAAAGGAATGAGAGTGTTTGAGTAGCATAACCTTCTTAATGGGGATGATATGCCACTTCTATGGGTAACCCGAGAGCTACTATGGGCAAATCCATGACTTAAAGTTTTTTTTTTGGTGTAAGTTGATCAATACAAGAAGCTTCTAAGTCATTATTTCCCTTGATAATAAATCTTGGCTTAGCCATCCTTCAAGGGAGTGGTCTAAGCTTTTGTTTTTGATTTTTAATAGTTGTCCTTCAAGGGAGTAGTCTATTTATAGTATCAAGGAGAAGTTACGTAGCTATCCTTCAAGGGAGTAACCTATGTTTAAAATCATGACCTGAGAGATTATAACTTGTCTATGTATCCCATTTTTTTTTGAAACCTTAGTCATAGACATGACTATAGAGGCTTAGAAGTTTTCCATTTTGAGGGCAAAACCATAACAAGGTTAATTAAGTGTGTAAGAATAAGGGTTAAGGGGAAGGGAGATGAATGTAATAGGGTTGCTCAAGGGATGAGCTCAAGTTAAACATAAGGTGAAGTGTCACTTGATTAACAAAAGAATGGTCATAGGTGAAAATCATTTAAAGGCTTAGGTTCTGGCCTTCCTTCGAGAGAAGAAAAGCAATAAGTTCCTGAGCCATACTTGTGAGTTATGATGTAGGGTCCAAGCCAATTAGGAACAAACTTACCCCATTTGCTTTTCTCCATGTTCATCACATATTGATTTTATTTTAATATGATATCTCCAATATTTAAATCTCACTCTTTGAGGTTATTTTTTTAAGCACGTTTGATATGTTCTTGATAGATTTAGAGGTGGTTAAGGGCTATGAGATGACATTCATCAAGCAACTCAAGTTGAGCCAAATATGATTGGTGAAAGTCATTGTTAGTAAGTATGTCTTATAGAGAGATGTGAAGAGAAGGAATCTAGACCTCAGGAGGCAAAAAAAATTCCATCCCATAGACCAATGAAAATGATGTAGCACCTATAGGGGTTCGAATGCTAGTGCGGTAAGCTCATAAAGTAAAGGGAATGTGCATGTGCCAATCCTTGCCAATATAATTGACTACCTTCATGAGGATTTTGGTTAAGGTTTTTTTAGAAGCTTCCGCCTAGCCATTTTATTGTGGATAGTATAGTGATGAAAAGCTTAATTTGATTCTAAAAGCATTACAAAGTTTTTGGACAGTCTTATTTTTAGATTTACCGTTGTCTATTATAATTTTATGAGGGATACCAAAATGATAGATGATGTGATGGTTGATAAAGTCAATAATTTTGTCAGCCTTAGTGGAGATGAGAGGAATGGCATCGACCCACTTGGTGAAGTATTCAATAACAATAATGATGGAATGATGATAGAGCAATGAATAAGGGTTAATTTCACCTATTAGATCTAAACCCGATTGGGAGAAGGGCCAAAAGTCTTTGGTGATTTTTAAGGCATGGCTTGGCACATGAAGGAGGTTAGCATGTTTTTGACATTTGATGCAATGTCAAATGTAATCACTATAGTCTTGATGGAGTGTTGGCCAATAGTAGTCGAGTTGAAGGATACGTTTGGCAATTATGTTACCATTGAAATGTCTACCAAAAATCCCGTCATGGACTTCCTTAATGGCAAAGGGGATCTCAATACTAGTGAGGCATCTAAGGAGGAGACCATCAAAACCTCACTTGTAGAGAATTCCCCCTAGCATAGTGTAATGAGTGACACATTTCATGAACGTACATCTCCCATTATTGGAGAGGTCATAAGGGGTAATAGAAAAAGAGAGGTAATCTGTGAGTTACTTGTACCATAAGTCATGTGGGTTGTGTGTTACATTGCCTTTAAAAATGATGTTAGTTGATACATAGGAGGGAAATGTTAAGCAATGTATAGTGACATAGATTTTTGAGGAAGAAGGTGAAGAGGGTATGTGTGAAGTAATTAAAGCCATTGTGTTAGCAAACTTGTTTGTAGATCGAGGAATATTTTGCAAGAGGTAGGAGTCAAATGATTCTAATAATTTATCTACATGATGTTTATATCATTATAGAATTTTGTTTTTGCATAGGTAGGAACTATTAAATTGATTAACCACTAGCTAGGAGTCACTAAAAATGGTTATTGATTTGACACCCAAGAAAATAGCCATTCGCAGCCCTAAGATCAAAGCTTCATATTCAGCCATATTATTAGTACATTCAAAATCTAGTTTAAATGATAAAGGCTTAGGCTCACCATCAAGAGGGATGAGGATGACCCCCACACCCCCACTGTGTTGAAATTTAGACCCATCAAAGAACATCATCATTTGATAAGAGATGTCATTGATGGAGAGCGTTGTGATAGATTCATCGGGGAATTCAAGGTTTGAAGGTTGGTTGTCAGGTAAAGGGGAAGTAACTAACTGGTCAGAAATCATTTACCCCTTGATAGAATTTTTTTAATAAATTCCAAGTCAAATTCATCAAGGAGCATGAGCCACTAAGCTACATGTTGGTTATGATATGGATTGGAATGCATGTATTTGAGGGGATCAATATGGGTGATGATGTAGGTTTTATGATTTAAGAGGTAATGATGGAGCTTGGAAGATGCAAAGACTAATGCGAGTAAAAGCTTTTTGATATGGGTATATCAAGTTTTATAATCAATAGGTTTATGGATTATGTAGTAAACTACTTGTTCTTGATGGTAATCATCCTGATGTGCAATCATAACACCCATAGAATGGTCTGTTGCAGAGATGTAAAGGTAGAAAGGCTAGTTTTACTTAGGTGGAATAAGAATCGATGGGGAAAAGAGATACCATTTGAGTGCATCAAAGGCTTCCTAGCAATCTATATTCCAATAGAAAGAAACATATTTTTTGAGGAGATGGTAAAAGGGTTGGCAACAATCTGACAATTGGGAGATGAAGTGGCAGATTGACTGAATCTTGCCTTGCAGGCTACATAGTTATTTGATATTAGTAGGTGGAGGCATGTCTAGTATAAATTAAACCTTAGTAGGTTCAAATTTAATACCATGAATAAAAATGATAAAGCCTAAGAGCTTATCAGAAAGGACACTAAAGATGCATTTCTTTGGTTTTAGTTGAATGTTATATTAGAGGAGATGAGTGAATATGATTTTGAGAATTGTCAAGTGATCATGGAGAAGTTTAGAATTTTTAAATAAGTCATCCATGTAGTCTTCCATAATTTTGTGTAGGAGACCATGGAAGGTGTAAGTCATGGAGCATTGGTAGGTCGCACCAACGTTCTTCAGACCGAAGGGCATGACTCAATAATAGAAAGTCCCCCATGGGGTAATGAAAGTTGTCTTGTACTAATCCTTGGGAGTAACCATGATTTGATTGTAACTTGAAAACCCATCCATAAGTGATATCATCTCATGGCCGGTTGTTAGATCAATAAGTTGGTCAATACTTGGTAAAGGGTAGTCCTCCTTTGGACAAGTGAGGTTTAGGTCACGGTAGTCAGTGTAGATGTAGATTCCCCCTATCACTTTTATGATAGGAACAATATTGGAAACCCATTACGAGTAGTCAATGCGCTGAGTAAACTTAATATAAAAGAGGTGTTGGATCTCTTCTTTGATAAGGAGAGTAATACGAGGATGCATTTTTCAAAGCTTCTACTTAATAGGTTTAACATCTTGATTGGTGACAATGTTGTGGGTGATGATAGAGGGGTCGATACCAGGCATGTCATTATAAGACCAAGAGAAGGCTTTGCTATGATCATTAAGAAATATGGCATAATTAGCTTTCTCAGAGGAGTCCAAAGATTGGCCAATCTTAAGGACATGGGGGTTATCATGAGAGGGCAAATTGATGTCAATGGTTGATTCATTTAACATAAATTGTGTTTTAGATGGGAGCGATCATTGGATATAGGAATCATCTACACCCATGTATGTGAAAATAACGTCATCATCTTAACATTGGATAGTGTTGATAGTGGGAGAGTCTTCATCAATCATTTCAATATGAATGAGAGGAAGGGACCTTGTTTCCTTACCCCGGTGATAGGTGAGGGAGCCCAAATGGATGGCATTTATTAAAAAAAAATTAGGAGGTATAATTACCTCTAATTTAGTAGGTGATGGTGGAGGAGAGGATGGAGAAGGAGAGACTGGATCATTGATAATTGGTATATGAGAAGCTTTGATGAGTTTAGTTGGTTCATCAAAACCCACTCCAGTCCACTTTTTGACATTTTCAATGGTTTTATTGGTGGGATATTCAATGGGCGTATGAACACCCTGCTCATAATGACCCAAACCAAATCCTTTCTAGGCACACCTATAAACATAGATGTGAGCAAATCTAGGCTTACCCAAGAAAGAGAAGTCACAGGAAAATGCTTGTGTGAAGAGGATGGATTATTGATAACGAGAGCTTGATCAATTTAACCATATGTGAGATTAGTTTGAAGGTTAGGCAGATCATATGGGATGACCATCCCAATATGGGATCATCATTAGAGTGCAAATGGAAGCTTTCCATACTCTTGTGGACTATAGAACATGTCAAGTGTCAAAAAATGATACTCTCTGAGTGACAGATGCTTGAAAGTTTCCTTCATGGGGTCTTTGTCAGGAATTTTTTGTTATCAATATTTGTGTAACCAGGGTAGTGGAGCTTATGGAAGCTTCATAAGTATAATGTAAAGGAGATGAAGTATTTAATGGAATGAGAACATCATTAGGGATATAAGTCATTTTGCATGTTTTTAAAGGAGGTGGATCGATGGGAATAACATGCACTTGCCCATTTTGCTTAAACTTGATGCAACGGTGCAAAGTTGAGGGCACACATGCCATAACACGTATCCAAGGTCATCTAATTAGTATTTTGTATTGAAAATATCCTTTTACAACATAGAATAACTCAAGAATTGTGTGGGGACCCACATGGATATGTAAGATAACAATGTCCACCATAGTAGCTTTTGTATCGTTAAAGGAGCAGAGCATTGTATCAGTTTGAGACATGCAATTGTCAGGAAGGGCTAGATGTTTATAGGCATGGGTGGAGATAATATTAATATTATCTCTTCCATAAATCATGACTCTTTTGACATGATTTTTATCGATATATGTAGTGATAAAAAGGGCAGAATCTTGATCTTCATGGTGTTGAAGTGGAATATCTGAATCATTGAAGGAAATCAGGGAGATGGTGTTAAGAGAGCTGACCAAAGCTACAAGAGGTTGGGGATTATTAGATTGTACATCAATCACTTGAAAGACACTAATCAAAGCTTGATGGTGTTGGGGTGAGTTTCAGATTAACTCATACAAGGACATTTCCACAGGGGTTTGGTGAAATTGTTTCACCATTGAGTTTTGAATAACTTCTGAAGATGTTGGTTTTGGGACACCTATGATAGAAATCTTAGGATTCAGAGGAGTGTATTTTGAGAATGGATGAGCCCAAGGGGTAGTGACCTTTTCCTTTCCTTTATCCTTTTAATTTTGTGACTACGTGGTGACATTAATCATATTGATCTGAAACATAGGTGAATAAGGTGGAAAAAGGGGTATGACAACATCTTTGGGTTTGAATTCAAGTGGAACAGTACGATGAATTAGGCATGCCATAGGTGGAATATTAGGAAGGTTAATGGAAGTATCAACAAAGAGAGTGTTGATATCAAATTGTTACTAAATGACTACCATGAGAGCTTTATAACTCTCAGTATCATGTCTAGGTGAATGATGATATAAACACACTTGTGTATCATCAAAAAAAGATGGCTTCAGTCCAAGAGGGTTATAAGGCTTAATGGGAGGAAAAGTTATTGTGAAGGATTGAAACAACTAGCATAGGAAAAATATCTGAGAGCCTTGTTAAGCATGGGATATACTAAGAGAGGGGGGGTGAATCAGTATATCATATATCTTATAAAACTTTCCCTTTATCAAATTCCACTTAATCAAACATTCAAGATATGAAATAAAACTGAAACAATAAACACCACACAAGATATAGGGAGACACCAGATATAACATGGAAACCCAATGTGGGAAAAACCATGAAGAAAAATCTCAAGTATATGAATGAGCACAAACCCAAACAATATTCGTAAGCACCAACTTGCAGGAGCACCAACCCCTTTGCTGAGCACCAACACAACAACTATTCGTGAGCACCAACCCCTTTGTTGAGCACCAACACAACAACAATTTGTGAGCACCAACCCATAGGAACACCAACCCCTTTGATGAGCACCAACACAACAACAATTCATGAGCACCAACTCACAAGAGCACCAACGCCTTTGTGTATACCACAAAACTATCTCTCAATGTTTCTATCTCAACAAATGATAGTTCATTACAGCATCTCTTTCCTTTCTCTCACCTTTGCTCTTCTAAGCTAGATATAAAAAATACAAATCATATTCATCTCTCACAATTGCTCTTCTAAGCTAGATATTACAATATCAAATCAACCTCTATCACACTTATTACAAATGGCTTCTCAAGACTTTATTTATAGCTTTCCAAATGAACTTTGGCCTTCCCCCTTTGTGACCCTTCAATCCTCATGAAAAATGGTGCCAAACTTGTATGACCCTTCATATCCTTGCCTTTGAAAAGTTATGTGGTGACCCTTCATGAGCAAAAAGATCCTTCCCTCTTTCGTCCTTATCTTGGTGACTTTTCATATTCCTCAAAGTGTGCCTTCATGAGAAATTATGCCCTTCCTCTTTTGTCTTAACTTGGTGACTCTTGGAATTCCCCAAGATGACTCTTCATGGGAAAATGCGTCCCATCCTTCTTTTGTCTTTACCCCGTGGCTCTTTGACTTCTCCATGGGCCCTTCTTTTGTCTCATATGCAACCAAAAATATATTCGTTAATATTAAATAAATATTAACACACATTAGCCAAGATATATTTATTACAAACATTATTAAATGTAATGGGGTCTTTATCACCAATAATGCTAGACCTTTGACATCAATGACAATATTTCCAACAAGCCTATGTGTGGGATAGTACTTATTTTTGTAATAGGGGTGGATATCTTCTTTGGTTTAGGAGTCACAGGGGTGATTTTGTGTGGCACATTTTTAGGTGGTAGTGGAGCCACATGTTTTGCTGAAATTTTCTTGGTGGTAGGTGTCATGGTGTAAAATGTGAAAGGCCTACCAGGTGGTAGAGGTAGTAGTAGAGGTAATTTAGCCTTTGGTTTCACTTGGATCAATGATACCCCAACTAAAGAGAGGGATGTGGTCCCAAAATTGAAGGCAAATATGAGGGTGAAAGAGGGAATGATCGATGAGATCTAGGAAGCTTAACATTATTCCTTAGTTTAGGCCACAAAACTCTAACTTGTGGTTGGAGAGTCAGATGTAATTTCACCTGTGGATGAATTAGATTAGAGACTGGGTGAATGCCTAAAGACATGATTTAATTTAATGTGGTAAACTCTTGTAAGGGTTAGGGCTCTGACATAGAAGGATGAACTTCTAGTGATTTTGGTGAAGAAGCTCTGACTTTGTCAAAGACCTTGGTGTAAAGGGTAGAGAAAGGATTGGTGGTAGAGGGTGACACTTGTTGTGTAGGATAAAGAGTTTTAAGTTGGTCCCAAAATACTACATGATCTGGCTTCATGGAGTCAAGAAATTCTAGATTTCCCACTAACCACAAGAAGGGTTTAGATGAAGTTGATGTAGGCCTTATAGTTACTTCTTTTGAAGGCTTAGGTGATTAAGAAAGAGGGAAATTGTTGGCCTCTGATACCTTGGGCCAAATATGAGAAAGACTCACAATGGGGTCTTTTTCGATAGAGATGGGAGAAGGGGCATGGTCTTCCATGGGTGGGGGAGAGGTGGGAGAAGAAGTCTCCTCAAGGGGATAGAGCATAGGTATAATTTATCCCTCAACATGTGGGTGAGGAATAGGTAAAGTATGATCTTCCATAGGTAAAAGAAGTTGTAAAATTGGTTGAATTGGAGTAGGCACAATAGGTCTCTCATCTAATGTAGGGGTAGATAAAACTAGCTCCTCTAGGTGCGAAGGAGGAGTGGATGGGGTAATACCTTCCATCAGTGGAGGAGAGGTAGGAAAAAAAGGTTCCTCAAGAGGGTATAGCATATTAATGATGTTCCACTCAACATGTTATTAAGGAATGGGTAAGGCATGGGCCTCAAGTGATAAAAGGATAGGTAAAATGGTTGCAAAAGGAACTGACAATACAGGCTCTTCTTATGGAAAAAAGGAGAGGTAAAGGAGGCCCTTCATCATGTGGGAGTCGAATGGGTGAAGTAGGCTCTTCTACCCAAAGAGGAAGGATGGGAAAAACAAACTCCACCGACTGTGGCAGAGGAGTGGGTAAAGTGGGTGCCTCCTATTGTGGGAGAGGTTGGACTAGAGGTAAAGGAAAGACCATATTGACCATATGGATATTATGATCACATGAGTTATCAGTCATGGTTTGAAAATTATTTTGATTTGGTGAATGGTTAGGAAAAGGCTATTTGAACACATCTATATTTTGATTAGCAGGCACATTAGGGTTATCCAAGATGAGATCACCCCTGTCAAGCATGCTTTGAATAATATTCTTGAGTTTTTTGTAGTTATTAGAACTGTGTCATTTGACTTAATGGTAACCACAAAACTCATCCTCCTTGTACCAAGTAGGAATAGGTGGGAAGGATCAAACTATATAGGAGGCTTGATTTGAGGAAGGGTTATGGCTCTCTGTTGCAATAGTTTTTCCAAAATTGAAGTGTATGACTCCCTAATGGGAGTGTATCATCTTTATTCACACTATTATTGGAATTACTTGGTCCAATTTTATGAGTTTGAGGAATTAGGTTGGTTTGTGGTTGTGGAAGAAGCTAATTTAATGACCACCACATTGGTAGAGCCTTTATATTTTTGGTTAGAAGGAGAAGGTTTAGAATAAGATGAGTCATTTGATTTGGAATTGGCATTCTTACTACGCAACTTGATTCTATCTTCATTTATAGCCCAGATCTTGAGTTTTCATACCATTGCAGTAGCTTCATCAAATGTGCATAAAGTTTGTACTCAGAGTGTGGAAGAAATGTGCTTAGCACATGCCCTTAAAAAGAGCTCAATAAGCTTAGGTTAGTGTAAAGAGAAGGAGAGTTGATTGATTAAACCTCTCTAGTGAGTGATAAAATCTATGATAGACTTATCATCAAATTGTTTAATAGAATAAAGGTCTATAATATCAACCTTTTGTAGAAATGTTGATGGAGAAATGGTCTAGGAATAATTATGTGAGTTGGGTAAATGAGAAAAGGGAGTGCTAAGTTATAGAGCTATACCAATCTAGGGCAGCACATAAAAAAGACATAGGGAAGGTGCAAAGTAGTAACACATCATCGTGCCCTATTAAATAACAAGCATGTCTAAATGCTCACAAATGCTATTGTGATTCCTCTTTACTCTAGAAGCGAGTAAATTTGGAGAGTTTCCATTGGATTGGATAAGAGTGAATAGGCACAAAAGGATGGTTGGGCTCATTGCATATTTGATCATAAGATAACACATTCTTTAAGCTTGATACAAATGTCTTTAGACTAGACATCTTATCCATTAGCATCCTAATGAGGTTTGGAGGGGATTTGTTTGGGAGATACCCCCTAAGTTATAGGGAGCCTAATAAGAAGTAGAGGTAGCATATGACATAGCTTGCTATGTTTGTGTTGATGCAACATAGGGGTAGTGAGTCATAGGTTGGGAGGTGGAAACGAAAGGGGCTTGTCCCACTAAGTTAGAGATAATGCTTTGGTTGAATGTTGTTATTGTAGGTTGGGTTATTGGCATGGTTATACTGGGTGAAGGGTGAGTTGTAACTCATGTAATTATAGGTGTGATAATAGATGGGATAGGTACCACCAAATTATAAAATGGGGTTAGACTTGAATAAACTACTTATGGTTGTGAAGGTAGGGAAGTCAAGATAGGGGTTAGGTTGGATTGGGCAGTTGGTGATGCTAAACTTTGGGCATTATTTATGGTTGGGTTACTTATCGAAATGGTGGTTTGAGTAACCATGGGGAACATAGTGGAGATAACTAAAACTAAATTTATCTCCATCATAGAAGTTGGCATACCATATAGTGGGTCACCTGAATAATTATGGGTTTGGCTCATAGTAAGGTAATGCTGAAGGGTTGCCATATTATGATTAAAAAATCTAGAAAAATCTTGATCTCCTTTAGGCATAATGGGAATTTGGTTGGGGCTGAGAGTATGCTCTGTATCTAAAGTATGCTCCATAACAGAATCAACAACAAGAGGGGAAGGTGGAAGTGGTTGTCCACTTACGTAATCAACAATAACTTTGGCTTACCTTCACATCGATACCATGCAAGAAGAAGTATAAATAGTCTTAGAACTCTATATTAGTGATAGAGTGTGGAAAAACTAGGTTTGGGTGTAGGTAGTTAGGTTGTTTTAGCTTGCTATTTTGAGCAAACTGAAAATAACCAAATTACACAGTCACTGATGTCAGTCACTTGATTGATGTTGGTAGGTTAAAGTTTGCCAACGTCAATGGATTTAACCGATGTTGGTCACTATGGAGTCTTGGGAGATGAAACATCTAACATTTTTAGAAACCTAGAGGCAAAATATAGGAAAAATAGAGGATGTAAGAGGACTGTATAAGGAGGATGGACACTCAAAAAACCTTATATAATAGGTTATACAACCTGAGTATTATGAATAGTGTTGATTTTGTAAATAAATGGAAAAACATCCTTACCAACTCAAAAATATAAAAGGTAATATAAAAGTAGAAAAATAACATACAACCACTAATTATTAACTCCTAGAGATTCATTTTAGTCTCGTGTTGGATTATGCCTTAATCAGATAGTGAGATGAGTGTTTGGTTACCAAAGGTACTAGAAAACAATCTAGAGTTGGTTTCAGGTTGGTTTTGGTGCTCAAGAGGAAATTTGTGTTAGACTAGGTATGTGGCTTGTTATAGGGGCTTGATCCTCACACTTCACAGACCTGAATCCAAGCCAGGTCACTTAGCCAAAATATACCTTCTATTTAGAGTTTATATTCTACCAGAGAATGGAGTGGGTTCTCCCCTTGGTGGTGAAATCCAAGTAGGATAGTCGGGTAGGGTAAGGTGATCCACCAAGTGATGAAATCTTGATGGGCCTTATCTTAGGTGAGTTTAGATGTTTGTTTTTGTGAGTGTGATTTGGTAGTGTAACATAGGTGTACTACGATTCATTCATAATGCTTGTAATTAACTAGGCGAGCTAAATATGTAGCAAGCAAATAATGAAGTGCAGTGAGTTTTAAACCCAAATCTAAAGTGTTTTGATTCGAATGAAAACAAAAATGAAATAGGAGAAGAGAATGAATTTGACTATCCTAATGTGCATGCAATAAAGAGATAAAGAAGAGATTCTTTTTAACTTGCAAAAAAAATGATAATTTTCTTTTAGAGGCAAAAGAAAGAGAAGAGTGGCAAAGGAAGAATAAATTTTAGTTTATTGCCTTTAAATGGAAAGTAAAATGTTGAATATTTCATTTTGAGGAAAAAGAAAGGGAGAAAGTGCAAGGAATGAAATTTTCACTATAATGCACCTATATGAATGCTTAAAACAATCAATGAAGCCATAAATGTTTCACTAAAATTTGAATCTATTTGATGTTTAAGGAGAAACAAAGATAAAGGGTAGGGATTAGAGAGAACCTAGATTGGTTGTGCATCATATCCAGATGATGTTGAGCACTCCTCTTTGGCTAGGGAGGACTACCTGTGAATAATAAAGCACTGCCATAAAAAAAAGTTGTTAGTAGATATATGAATGGGCTGCCAAGCTATGCGCTAGTTCCTGAAAGTGTCAAACTTCCTTAGGGATGATAGTCCACTTTTTGAAATAAAACGGTAATAAATGACAAAATGAAAGAGAGTGTAAAAGAGAGATATTGGTATCATTCTTGCAGTTTGAGTGTAATAGAGAGTGACATAATGCAAGTAATGTGAGCTATTTTGTGTTTTAGGAGGTTGTTTAGGTAGGCTTAGGGAAGTGGGTGGAAATACATAATCATCGACATCAGTTAGGCTACCGATGTCGATAAGGAGATATGACTGATGTCAGTTATACGACCAATGTTGATAGGGGCAATAGGATCTCAAAAGGTTGTAGGATACTTTTCTGAGCTGGTAGGTAGATGTTAGTAGGGTTTATAAGGTTGGGAAGAGTCGTAAGGGAGTGGGTAAGACTCAGGTCGATCTAGATAGAGGGTTGGTATGTTTGAAGTAGAGGGAAATAGGTGGATTTTTACAAATCCTTCATAAGGAGAGATGATACGTTAATAAAATGATAAATAATATAATGTAAATTAAATGTAAAATGACTGTTTAAAGGGATTACAAAACATAGATATATACTTAGCTAGTGAAATGGATGAATCATGAGTGCCAGATAGATGGCTCTGATGAGGCATGTTTAAGAAATACATGAACAAAAAGGATAAGTATGTGTTTCTAGTTCAGAAGAATCCAACCTCTGTGCAATATATCAATTCCTAATCTAGACTAATTTGTGCAAAGTAATGGTAAGCTTGGATGTAGAAAGCCAAATGCCAAAGCCTGTATGTGAATGATTGATTTTTTTGATTTTTGTTGACCTAAATATTAGCTTGGAATTTTGCTTAAGTAACTGATGTCGATGATCCCATCGATGTTGGCTGAGGGTTGACAGACATTGATAACATGAGAATAGGTAAAAGGGCTATTTTTAGCCTATTTTCTATTCCTTCTCTTTCTAGGTGTGGTGTCTATTAAAAAATGGTAGAAATGTGAGGTTAAGAAGAATGTAGTTAGTTAGGAATTTATATTAGGGGTGAGAACAAGTCATGGGTAGTTAGGATTAGGGGACTACGTATTGATTTGAATCAAAGGGTAAGAATTAGTCTTAGGCTCAGGTGGCCAAGTAAGGTGGCATAAATAGTTTTTAATTAACTTAATTAAATATTTTTAAATTAATTAAATGCGTGGGGTGAAAAAATGGGTTAGGAAGGCTAATTATTAAAAGGGGATCGAGGGGGGTTTTGACATAAGGAGTTACGAACGTGTGTGACATAATTTTGGTGTCTACACCAAGCCTATGCCTAAGTCTTCAAGTTCATTCCACATTTATTATCAAAGATGAACATGCACTATAGGGTCAAAGTCACCAGAGTAGGCGAAGATGTACATGTCCTCATTACTCTTTATGAACATAGTGAAAATGCCTATCTTCACATCTTACTAAGTTGGTAAGCTAGGATTTTGCATTGCCCACCAAAGAGTGATAATGCTCTTTAATGTATACACTAGTGCACCCATTCTATCCACTTCCTTTGACATGCACAACTTAAGGTCACAGACATAGTCTTCCACTAGAAAACTCCCTTAATATCTTGAGAGTGTTATAAGTTTTCCCTTACTAAGGCAGAACACTCTTTTTCCCTTCTTCTTGGCATAAGGAACCCATATTTTAGAAGTGTGATTAGCCTAGACCTATCCTATATTTACTGGTTTCGATGCCTTCATACACACCAAATGGCATCTTTGACCAGTGGTCTCATATGTTTCCTTAAACCATAAGTTACAAGCAACGTCAGTGGTGTTTGAGTCTAATTGTTCATCCTCCTAAGAGAGGATTCCTTGATCATTTACATTTAGAGTCTTAGTGCCTTGCACTATGATGTTTTAGATATGGTTGATATCATCCTTGATGTCCACACTTTTGACATAGGGGGGTCCTTGGTCATTTGAGATGGATAAAACTACCCTCTCCTTTCCATTCTCAAATGTTATGTAGCACCTTTTAAAGTGCATAACTATATTATTTGTATAGCACCATGGCCTTCATAAAAGCATCAAGTAGTTATCCTGCTCTATTAACTCTATTACTTCAAAGTCAATATGGAATTTGGCACTCATTATATCAACAACTACACTTTTTAGAATTTTGATAGGCTATGCCCATGTCTTATTGGCCATGAAGAGTACATGAGGGGAAGGTCTCAAGGCTGGCCTACCTATTTTATCCTAGGAATTCTTGGTCAAAATGTTGACTCGGTGCTTATGTCAACAAGAACCTCATAGATAGACTATCCATCAATAGTGGCATTCACTAGGAGTTATTGGTCATATTCAACATTTTGTTTCCGCCAAACTTATTGTGCCCTCTCCATGTATGGAATAATGACCTCAACTTGATTTTAACCTACATGCTCTAAGAGTAAATTATTTAATAAGGGAAACATTCTTTCTATCTATAGGAGGCATATGATCTCAGTTAATTCTTGTACATCAACTTCCTGGCTATCCTGCTTCTTATAAGAGGTGGTAGCCTAAGCGTTCTCATGATAATTGGAGATCCCCTTATAGGTTTTGGATGACACACATATCCTATTGTAACACATATTTTTGGTATGTTAGGTCTAGGTATGGAATAACATTGGGTTTAAGCCACATTATGCACTCATTGTGATCATTATCCCCATATTCTAAGTTTAGTTTGGGTATTGGTGTAACTAATCACCGAGTGGTGAATCCACTACACGTAGTTTCTTGTACATTGATAATCTTTGTGCATGTAGGTTGCACCTTCAGGGTCTATTTTTCCATTTTTTTCTCACACCTGATCATTCCTGCACCCTTGTCTACACTAGGCCTACCTTGGGTCAACTTTTTTTATTAGTCAAGGCATTCTTTGACCTTATGGGACCCTAAAAAATACCCACATATGGGATGTGTAGGGTAGTTACACTAATAGTGCTATGTTAAGACACATTTATAACATGAGCATGATGGAATCCTTCCACCATCACATCCTCTACCTCACCCTATGGTGCCTTGTTTCATTTTTAAGCTTATGTTTTGTTGGCCATAACCCTCATTACCTTAGTTTTCTTACCCACTTACTGTCATGGTGTCCTATCATGTGACTCTTTCCATATTCTTGCACATTTCTTCAGTCACCTAATAATCTGTAGTGGTATGGATGTAGGCATCACAGAATTGACAATAGATAGTTATGTTGACTTCTATGGTGCATTAAAATAAAGGGTAATTTTGGATGTCATGCACCTCTTGACAGACTTCACAACTTAGAAGCAAAGTGTACACATTCCTCTATGGGAAGTTGGTCCTATTATGGCCTTCTAATTCATAGTCAATGCACCATAATCCACTTTAAACATCATGTGATGATGGAAGTAAGCTTCTAAAGTTGGGAGGCTATAAATGTAATCTATGCTTCTATAAATAGGCTAATCTTGATATCTGCACTTCTTACTACCTTATATCTGAGTATAATTTTAAGTTCTTGTCAAGGGTCTATAAAAGTCTTCATGGAAATTGCTCTTCAAAATGGCATGAGAAACCCCCCAATGAACCACTACGCATATTGGGAAGGTTGAATATCATATGGGAGCTTTGATAGGAGAGTTTTGAACCTTGAATTATACAAGCGCACACTCTCTAAGAGTCCTTGGGTAATCTTTTTTAGCATGATGATGCTCTATTGTTTAAACTCTGAAATGTCAAATTATTTTAGGGTATCATAGTCAACCATGGCCTAGTTAGGATCAAATTTACTATACTAGGTATGGACATGATCAAGTAAAGTGGTCAAAAATTAGGTATCCTTATACTCTAATTGGGTTATGCCCTATGCATGCCATTGTATACACACTGCAGCATATATTTTGTAGCATTATCCAGACCAAAATACTTTGGTAAGTACATAGCCATTTCATATTAAATTTGATGTGGGGGTATCTAGTATTTTAGGTGCTTGTCCCCCAATACTTGTCTTGGTGGTAGTATTCCAACACCTCTAGATATTGGGTTAGACACAGGTCCTATCATTACTACTAGCACAATTGATTTCGATGGAACTATGCTACTTAATTTTGGTGTCAGGCCACTTCTTTAGGAAAATTTCCCACCTTGTGTTGTTAACATCGACTAATTTGGTATGCTCACATTTAAGTTCTATTGTGGTGAGCTAAAACCAATTATTTAATAGGTAGTTGCACTCAACTCTTTATATGGAATAATATATTCAATCACAAAGTTACAATCCAAGTATGTAAAACATCTAAGATCTAAGTCATCAACAGAGTCAATTATTACTTCTATACTTTCTTCAAATGGGGGATATAGTGTGTGAGAATTCAACATAGGTTCAAAGGGGGTAGGCGTGTCAAGGGTATATGTAGTCACCAAATTTTTTAGGAACCCAATGAAATCCATACTTATCAAGTGTTAAGCTTAATCCATCACTTCATTATTTCTCTTATCCTTATACTCATGTATTTAAAGAGATCCTTCACCATGCCCTTCCTACTCCTTACAGGTTCTCTCATTACTTCTAGGTTTCATATCTTCCATCAGTTGGCTTTGTCTCTTATCATAAGTCTATCTTCTGAGCTCTCAGGTGTTAAATTTCTCATCCCCTTCCATTACACCTCACCTACACATCCCATTCTCCCCTTTTAAGTAACTCATACATGAAAGCATTTTAGCTTTCCATCCCCAAAGTTTTAAAATCATAATCCGGCATTAGCTTTTTGAGCTCTTCACTGAATTCTTTCACAAACATGCCTCTAGGGTTGCGTAAAACTTGATACTTTGCTTCCTCAGGGCATGAATATGTTGAGACTGTAAAATCAACTATGTAGCTATTCAAAGCTCCTTTCCACCATTTATCCACTGCTATAGTCTAAGTAACATCCATGTTTTCAATCCTTTATAGGTGCTCCTTTGCCCAATCATAACACTACCTATAACTTTTTCTTCTATGGGTTGAATATGCAACCAACCACATATACACATGCTTAGGTAATTTATAGAAAAAACATTGTTTAAAGCATCATATAGGTTATTCTAAACCTATTTTATTAGATTTTTTCCTTATCAGGTTGGATGCTTTAACACAAATCTATCTTCCACCTATTATAACTAGTGCTCTATGTTTTCAAAATAAAGTTGGTACATCATTCTATCATCCATCATATCAACAAAATTCAACACAGATCTTGACAATAAAACCGAAATGTTGTAGAAAATATCACAAAGTTGTCTTTAATTAATTCTTGGTTTATTACAACTAGGTGCAAGCATGGGATACTCCCTTTGAACTTAACATTTGAACACTCGGCTGTACCAACATCAATCCACATAAGGCATAGGCCTTATGTACTCACCTAAAGCATAACTCAAAAGTAATTGGGGCCTGTATTGGGCTAATTGTGCCATGGTGAAAGACTTTAATTAGGGGACTTGATCAATTCATCAAAATCTCTAGGTAGATCTATAGGTGCAAGCCTTTTGTGGACTAAACTTAGTGGCATATAGGTTCTTGAAGGGTCAAAAGGCTGCTTTCACTCAAACTACTCATGCTAGACATGTGATCCTAATAAGGATATGAACACTTGGCATAAAATCTAAACTTATTCTCTATACATAATTATGATGACATCACCATTTATTATAGGGACTCCATTAATGAATGAAATTAGATAAGTTGCATGACTAATAATTAACATAATTATATTAAAAGTAAAACATTACCTACAAGAGCATTCTATTAGTAATTCAAAAGGATAAATAAATTAGACAAAGTATACTTTAATGAAACTATCTTCATCATTAATGAAAGTTAATTACAAAGTATAGATTTCATAACATTCATAATAGAGTATATGCTCAGCTCTTACTACTTAATGACCCAGAGGCTCACAAATGAGCTTGGGTACTTACAAATGGAGCCTTCTTGGCTTCCATGATATTTCTAAGCCTAATGGCTACTGAAGAAACATCTATCGAGGATTCATTTTGCCAGAGCTCCACTACAATTCCTTGTTTCCTTCATTTAAACTAGTTTGAGCTCCTTAAATAACTTTTAGGAGCATCTTCACCAGGGTGGAAGGTACACACCGAGTGCCGAGCTAGAACTTTGGTGATCATACGTGCCAGCTCCATGACTTCACAAAGTTTGCACTATAACTGACACATCTCACCAAATCCTTGAGGATGCCTTGAAAATCTTAGAGATAGTTATCTACCTTTTAGCTGGCGTAAGATATGTATTGCACCTCCAACTAGTGCTAAAATGCCAAAGGGATAACCACTACATAAAATGATTCCTTCATGCCCAGGTGGATGCCATGCTGGCATGAATCCTTTATTTAATGAGTTAGGGGCCTAATAATAAGTCCTTGCATGACTCTTTGCAAAGATAAATAAGACTATGATTAAAGATATATTTTAGTTACAATAAGACTTATATGATGTTATTAATGATGTATGTCAAGATATATAACAAAATTTGTGAGTACATATTTATGTCATATAATATTATTGTTCACATCCTCAAATGATTGGATTTGATATTTAAATTTTATTATAAGCATTTGTGGTGCCTTGTTGTTTATATCTCACTTATATTATGGTTCTCTTTCATTCCAGAACTTACTCATTTGCATTTAATCTACATTTATGACATCTTGTTTACACCATTATTTCCTCAATTGAATCTTTTGATACTTAATTTTGGCCTTTATTTTAATGTTAGAGCTTAGGTAACACCTTAAGGTCTTCTTTATTATACTTTATTTTTGTCTCTTTGTGATAATTTCAATAACAAATTACATTCCCCCTCTTTTGGGTGATCACTACTTTCATTAGTACTTGTGCCAGATATTTTGTAAGATAGTACAACTTCTTAGTGATTTGGATATAATAACATAGTCCCCACCAATTTCATAATACTAATTTACATCCTTGTGATTAACTACAAGTATAACCTTCATTGTACTGCTTATTACATGGGTGTATCTTCTATGATCCCCATCTTCCCTTTATATCCCTTCATTTAAGGCACATATAGGTCAATTTTGAGACTCCACAATTAATTATGGGAAAGTCTTATAGTTTTTGGACACCATGGTCTTTTAGTAATTTTATAGTGACTAAGTGCAAGATATCTTCTGTTTATCACTTATTTGACTCATGATTGATTTTATGAATTTGTATGGAGGAGGAATAGAAAAAAGGCATAAAAATTAAAAATCCATATCATAAAAGAAATAAAATGCAATGATTAAAAAGAAAATACAATATTAAAAGTTATATCACACCAAAAGATGTAATATTCATTTAGAACATCTCCTATCCTACTTAAATCTCAAACTCTATAGTTGGCCTCATGATAGAACTGAGATCCATTAGGGTGCACCACCTAATTTTTCACACAAGTACCCAATCTTTGTAACAAATTGACAACTTTGTAAAGGTTCCAAAGGAATTGGGAACGTGTTGTGTGAATTATGAACATTTTAATTTTCATGCATATATCCTTCATGGAATGATCTATGTACTTCACTTGTTAGCCTACGTTTCGTGTTTACTAGTTAGATTGTCTTAGGTATTTTATGTCAACAATTTTAACACTTACATATTTATTTAGTGTGTATCATTATTTTTAAGTATCTACACATCACCCATGTGGCACATTTAAATACTTATTTACATCATATTATCCTCAATATTCCCATTTATGAATATTGATTTTAGCCGATCACACTATTAATCATATTTTCTAATTTCACCTTTTGGTTTTCCTTTTGTAAGTTAAAGTGTAAGACATTGGATAGGATCAGGATTTCCTAAGAAAATAATCATGTTCAATTTACATCATCTCCTATCAAACCATCCTATTTACATACTTAACATGTTAGTATGTGGTCATACGTTCTTACATTACATGATAGTATAAACACTAAGTTTGAGTTATCACTCTTTTAGAGCTTCTTCCTATTTTCATTCATCCATATTTTTGGAATTTATAATTTTAAATATTATTGTTATACATTTTTGTCATTCATTGATATTTCACTTACATCTTTATTTGAAAATTTTCATTTGTTGATACTTCCATCTTTTTTAAAAATTTATCATTCATTTAATTTCTCATCTTTGTTTGAGTTTTTATTTCATTTCCTTACAATGATTTACATATATCATCTTTTGTGGTGTGTTTTACATTAATTTCACCCCTTAAATTATCTTTTATTTTTTAATGTTCTATTTACTTACGACTTTTTCATTTTGAATTTCTATGATCATTCTTTTTGACCATGCATTTGCTCAATTTAAAAAAAAAAGAATAAAACATACATCATATATTTTACCATAGCATAATAAATCATAAACACATGGTATAAATACAATATATCCATATAAAACATCCATGAGTAATATTAAAACACATCTCTCTATATATATGGCTCAAAATTTTGTACATCACGATACAAAATAATACAATATAGTACAAAATCAACTTTATGGATGGGGTCTAATTTATCTATCCAGTGGGGACATGATACACTACCCATAGAGGCCTATCCATACTATAATATCTATTTAATCTAATTTAGGTACCATTTATATAAATGCAACCCCTAGACCCATCCTTGTCAATTGACCACCTAGGCATGTAATCTTGACACCTGATCTGCTATAGCTAGATGTGTGACTCTCTCATGAGCCAACTCTTTCCATGCCTACAGTTCTCCCTAACCAATTCATAGTAGTATTGTATTTTGGGATCCATCTGATAGTATCTTAAACTCTTTAATGTTATCATAGGTTCCTGATGATTCATTAGAATATGCTAATTATAAGGATAGATGTGTGAATCAAATTAGGAATTATGAGAAAACATAAATAGTCAAAGGAACATAATACGCCAAGAAGGTAACACAAATTATAATCTTAAGAAGTTATAATAATCACATAGATCAAGCCTAAATATGCATGAAATAGATCATTATTAATAAAACTAAAGAAATAAGCCATTCACATCTATCTAATTGTGAAAATCAATAACTAAACATAGAGAGAAAACCATAGGAAACTTAGCTAAATATCTATTCTAGAAATTATCAGAACATATAACAATAGTTATCAAGCAATATTGATATTACAATGAATCTACCATACTCATATAACTAGATAATGATTAAAATATGTCCAAAAACCTCATTATTACATTAAGGAAAAACATATATAGATGTCAATCTAGGTTTATTCTAACTTTATTGAGTTATTACTAGAGAAAAGATGCTTGATATGCCATTAAAATAAATAATAAAGCCAATTTGATATCTATTTGTCATATACATCCAAACATGTAGTTTTGTGCTCATATTTACCTACTAACACTTTTCTATACTTAATATGTTTTCTCATCCCGAGACAACATAACAAAGGTAGGCAATCTAAAGACTGTAACAACTAGACCAAAACAAAGGATAATGTAGTATAGCTCACAAGAATTTCCTAAGGTGTTATTTACCAGATTTTACCCCATGCACATTATTGAGCCACCCTTTTAGATTTTCAACTAAGTAGTGGACTAGCCAACCACAATTATAGGTTTCCAATAGATGGACCCCACTTATCCTACTAAATCATTTTCTATCAAAATAAGAGAACAAAACTTTATAATCTGAGATTCATAATACCTAACTGATAAGTGGTGGTATGGATAGAGTGGCTAAAGATGAAACATCATGCGATGTAGGATAAGATTATTTATCAATACTTTAGGATGCACTCTTTTTATGTTGAATAATGGACTAGAATTCACTTGGAGGAATGAATTTTAGAAAGTTCACTAAAGGTACAATCACACTGTTGAAAATGGATAAGTTGACTTTATAAGCTTGCCAATCAAGCACAAACTCTTGATCAATCATAATATATCTCGTATCCATCCTTATGAAAGAATCAGTGATTGGATGTCATCATCTATAGTGAGAAGAAAAGTAGCTTTAACAATGGTGAGCCATTGACCAATATCCTAATAGATATCAATTAACTTATTAACATGTCATTGTACTTGAACTCTAATTAATGTACTTCACAACACTTGGTTCTACCATGTTTGGAGGTTCAACATGACTGCATCCCATGTGATACTAGACTCTTGTAAAGTTGAATCCATCTCCTTGGATGTTGTGGTTGGATTTATCGTAATGCCCTTGGCTTTTTTTACCTCTATAAAGATATTTTGTGTGCCTCCCCAAACAATGTCAAGCTATTAATTCTAGTAAATAAACCATTAGGCCACTTAAATCACATGGATTGAGGCTACATTCAAAGCCTACTAGTATGATTCAATAATATCAAAGAGAACATTATTATCTAATTTTATGGCTTTGAATTATGCCATGATTTGGTAGACCTTTTGAATGTCCTACTAATCCTATACCAACTGTGTAAGAAGAAGAGGAAATTACTAATAGTCCAAAATAACTTGAATCATGATGAATTTTGTGTACAAACCTAGACACACATTCTCAATAATCACATTAGCATTAAAAATATGTTGTATCAATGCTATGTTTTCCATTTGCAACCTTCCCACCAGTGTTTTCAATGAAGTGGATTTTTGTGCAATTGATTCATGGAATGCAGTCGATCCCTCAATCTATTTGGTTAATGGCAACTGTAACACATATAAAGAAGCCTTAGTGGTAATTAGTGAAAGTGACAATGATTTAATGGATGTGGTTATATGTGCCTGATGTAATTGTGTGATTGATAGTGAAAATGTGGTACACCAAGAAGAGGGAGTAGGGACATCCCAAAGCCAAATGTTTTGGAGTGGTTATTCTATATCATTATCTTGAGGACTCACAATGCTAGGATGTTAGTGATTCATTTCCTATGATACCCACACTATAGTGTCATTCACAGTCTTTTCACCATCTACCTTCTATAGTTAGTTGGCTTCATACAAATTTAGCTTCTCATCAATGCACTCTATCTATGATTTCTCTATTTGCTACTCCTCATCATATGATTTACTCTTGGGCTCATCCCTTATGATTTGATTCATCTTATCATTAGCATCAATTGGTTTCATTATCTTTGTAGACACCCTATTTTATTTACATCTATGTATAAACTAGATTTCAAATTGATTTCTACCAAACTATACAAATTAAGCCTAAAAATCACTGAAACACCAAAATTGATCCCCACATCAGATGAAAATTCCTAGAATAATGTTGAGACATCCTTATTTGAGGTATTACCTTGTATATAATAATATGTTGGAGATTTTTCAATGATGTCATGGTGATGTCATTAAGGTGTCGAAGTGAGTGGATGAAGTGCCTTGATAGTCTAAGTGACAATGACAAAGTGTGCAATGTGTTTGTTCTAGTATGCTTGAAGGAGGCAGGTTGATCTTCAATTTCGGTATGGTTAGAGATGTTCAAGGATGAGTATGGAGTATTGAGCATGTGTTAGGGGTTATATAATAGGTTTTATAATATTTTAATGTTTGTATCATGAGTGGATTTCATCTGGTTGATCGTTGTTTTTCATCTAGACATTTTGGGTCTAGTGGCAGAAAATCTGAGTAGGTAGTTTGCTGACATCACCATTACCATGTGTGGATGAGTCAGGGGGAGTTAGTCATATAGTTGTTTTAAAATTAGTCCCTAGTTTCTATGTACAAAGTCTCAAGTCTAGAAATGAAATGCAACAAAATATATGCAAGTACAAAGTTGGGCTCTCAAGCATTTTGACAATATTTTCCCATACTTAGCCAAATTTGCAATGTGGCAAGAAAAGTTGAGTAGGCATTTTGATGGTGGAATATTTTGCACATGTAGATGTTTCAAGATAATATGATCATATGGGTTTGTTAAATTTTGTGCCTATTTTATTTGTGCTAACTTTTAGGTCAAGTGCTAAAGCATGATAAAATTTATGCATGTGTAAAGTTAGTCTTTCCAGATAATTCTTGACGTAGTTGGCTCTATGAACTGATAAATCTAAGGAGGCATTTTTATGTCATTATATCTCAAAAAGTTGAGGGTTATAGAAGTATATTGTTATGTGGTTGGATTATCCTATGTGAGGATATCATATGGTCCAATTTTTAGAACTTGAACTTGAGCGAAGCAAAAGATATGAAGGTGTAAAGTTGACCTTATAGACATATTTCAATGGTACCCATACTTTGTCTCTTTTGCACGAAGTTAAAGATCAGGACAAAATTAAAATATAATGGTTTAAAAGAAATAATAAAATGAAGATATATGGTATGCATCAATTCAAAGAGGTCAAAGTGTTCATTGGTTAATAGAGATAAAGATCGATATTCTTTTAAGACCCATTGGTGCGCAGACAATCATACATTTTTAATCTAACAGTGCACATTGAGCGAGATGGCAAGAAGTGCATGATTTTTAATAGTATAAGTGATTAAAAGGAATGCAAGGGTGTAATGTGTCATGATAATAGGGGTTTTTATCAAGATATAATGGTGAGCACTATAAAATAAAGACCTGAGTGATCCACAAAGATCAACAGTGCATAATGAGTCAATATTGTAAGAGTGCATGAGATAAGGTCAACATGTTCAAGGTTTAACATTTGGAATTGGTGAACTATGTGTTAAAGGTTGATTTTTATATAATAAGATAAATTTCATGTGTTTAATATTATCAGTGAGGACTTGATATGATAGCATGGTGTTCAAGGTTTAACTGTGACTGTTTGAGTTCAAATATTTGAATTTAATAAAGGAAAACCAGTGTCTAGTTTTTATGCCATATCTTTCTATCTATGAAGAATTTTACCATGGTGTAAAACTAAAATATGTATATCACTATAAGGCACATATATAAATATAAATTTGAATATATTTAAGTGTGTATAGTCAAATTTATGAAGCTAAAAATTTGACTATGTGTTTGATTATGTTCTGCAAGTAACCTAGGAAGGATGTTTGAGCTTGTGTTGATGTTATTTCAATGTTTTAAGATGAAATATTGATCATATAATGTTTTATAATCCATAAGGATTATGTATGAATTATAAAGGTTTGGAAAATAATATGCAATATGAACAAAGGTTTACAAGTCCACTGTGTATTCATTCATGGTGATTGTGTGCACAGAACATTGATTGAGCAAATTGTGCTTAAGCAAAAAGGTACTGTGATAATTTGAGGATGTCAAAGGGGTCATGTGGAATAGGTCCATGCATTTGGAAGTGGTCCTATGTTTTTATTTTTCTTAGAGAAGTATCAAAGAGTTGGATGGGTCTCCATAGGACCTAAAATTGACTTAGGCCTATTTAAAAGTGGATTGTGCTTAAGTATGACCCATGTAAGATGCCTTAAGGGTTAAGAAATGCCTAATGGACAACCAATATGTTGATAATTCATGATATATATATATATATATATATATATATATATATATTGAAATTAAAGATGATGATTTTTAGACTTTGTGAGACTAATGCAAGGTATATGTGAGAGTTGTGGAGCAAAGGAGAGGTAGAGTTCCCAATTGATGAGTTGATAGGTATATAAGATTGATGACTATGTGTATGACTTATAGGTCATATTTATAATGTATAAATAGTGATCTTGAATATTGAGGATATAAAAAGAGGTGTGAGTGTGCATATGAGGATAGTTTGAGTAAATAAGGAGGGAGATTGTGGCATACCTATGTGAGAGGCCTGTATGAGAAAGAAACGAAGTTTGTGAAAGGTTAGATAATAAGAGATCCATCATTAGGACATAAATTTTAAGGTGGACATGTTCACTTCAAATGAGGGTATAAAGGACTTGATCTTCCTTAGGGGTAGTTAATCCTTGTGAAATAGGTGTTTCACTAAAGGCCTTTGGTCAGGAGGATATGATCAAGGTTTGCTGGTCTAAAGGAGTTGAATAGTCTCTTGTTTGTAATTTATTATAGGACAAATAGTCTATGTGTTATAGGCTTGAGAGTGGGTTTTATTCCCCATGAGGGTTTATGATATGAACTATGTGTTATGTGTTTGATCTTGTGTATGCATTGAATGAGATCTCTTGTTAATTTTGCTTGATCAAGTTGGTATTTAATAATTATTTAATAGTTTGAAAGGATTGTAATTGTAATTGAAATATCTAGGCTCACTGATTCATCCCCCATCTTAGTTATTGCACCTCTAACAATTGGTATCAGAGCAGGTCCTTTGGTAAAGGCCTAAAAACTTGAAGGTGATCTAAGGTACAATATGGGTAGTCATCAAAGAGGTTTTTGTACTAAGCAAGCACCGATGTTCAATGGATCCAATTATGCTTTTTGGAATGTAAGGATGTGGACATACATTATTTCCCTAGGGTTTGATGTATGGAAATTTGCTGTAGATGGCTATGTTGCTCCTACTACTGCTCTATCTAGTGTTGTAGACAAGAAGTTGTTTGAGACCAATTCCAAGGCAATGAATGCTATCACTTGTAGTCTTTCAGAGATTGAATACACCAAGGTAATCCATTGTAAATATTCTAAAGATATATGGGATAAAATATAGATCATTTATGAAAGAGATTCAAAGGTCAATCTTGGTAAGTTGTAGACTCACAGAAGGCACTTTAAAAGTCTCAAGATGAATGAAGAAGATTCTGTGGCATCCTTTCAGCAAGGAGTTGATGAGATTGTAAACATTATCAAAGGTCTTATAGAGAACCTTGAAGGGGATTCTATAGTTCTAAAGGTATTAAGATCTTTATCCCTCAAGTTTGGCCCAAAAGTATCTGCTATAGAATAAAATCATGATCTTACTTATTTGAAGATGGATCAATTACATGACACCCTTACTATCTATGAGATGAGGAAGAATGGAGATATAACACAAAATAAGGAAGAAACATTTAAGATAGAGGATAAGCAAAAGAAAAAGTTCCAAGGTAAGAAACCCAAAAAATATGACATTTTTGATATAGATGAGGATGAACTAATTACTTTGATTTTAAGGAAATTGAGAACATGTTCAAGCAAGTATAAAGGTAAACTACCCCTCAAATGATTCAATTATGGTGAGATATGACATTTTGCTAATAAGTTCCCTCATAATTATAAGAAGAATGATGATGAAGAACATGATGATGACAAGAGATCATTCAGGTCTGATAAAATCAAAAAAGGATTCATAAGGTTTGACAACAAGAAGTACTTCAAGGACAAAAGGAGTCTCTACACCAAAGAAGATTATAGCTCATTTGATGAGAGTGAAGTCAGTGACTCAAAATATGATCATGAAGTTGTTATTCCTATTGAATATGAATCCCTATTCATGGCTGAGGAAGGTAGGTTCTTACATCAAAAGGAGTCTACTTGGTGTGATTCATATGATGAAAATGAGGTGGACTATGAGATTGCATTAACAAATGCTCATGAAGAATTGAAGATTGAGAAGAAGATCCATAAGAAGATGAAATATAAACTCAAGGAATATGAGGAAAGATTTAGTGTATTTGAGGTAATAATGAATGAAGATGCCAAGAGCAAGGAGATGTGGTCAAACATCTTAGTTGTCAATTGGAAATCCTATCTACAAGACTGAAAGCTAAAGAAGATGAATGTTCAAGGTATACTTCTAAGATTGTGTATTTAAAATATGAATTAGAGAAGTCTACAATCAAGGTGAAATATTTTATCAATTTTGATAAAATTTCCAATGATATGGATGATCTCCTAAAGAGTCAAAAGTCAACTAGTGACAGATCTGGATTGGGTTTTAATGAAGAGCTCAAAGATGCTTCTCAAGTTGATATAAATTTAAATAAGATAAAGGTGGATCATCCTTTGAATATAAAACATTATACAAGGGATGAAGGTGTTGGCAGAAGGAAGACAAATTAGAATAAATAACCAAGTGCTATGAGGTATGTAAATTTCAATGGTTACTGCTATACTTGTAATCAATTTGGGCATATAGATAGAAATTGTAGAAGACCTATTAAAAATGAGTTTTCATGGGACTATGATGGGGGTCATTAGTCAAAATTAGTGAGCAAGGTTAAGTGCTTCAACTATCTTAGTGAAGGACACTTTTCCAAGCATTTTCCAAATAAGGAAAGGTAAGATAAGTATTCTTCAAAAAGAGTAGTTTATTTCAATTATAATGACATTGGACACATTGATAGTTATTGTCCAAAAAAGGTAAGACAAGCTAAGATTCCATCAATGAATATGGTTTGATACAACTATGAATAGAGAGGTCACATTACTAGATTCTACAAGCAAAGGCCATTAAGTCAGAATAGATTTAATTAGGTTCCTAGAGTGCAAGGAAGAGGGAATGTTAACTCATGGAAACCAAAGGTGGTAAGTATGAGTTGTGATGGATTTTATTGTCCAAGTAATCTATTTACTATGGTGGAGAATGATATAGAAGAAAAAGAGTGCCAAGGGCTCTCATTGTTTGTTGATGTTGAGAATGAAGAGACCAAGCTCAAGGAGAAGACTAAGGTACTAGTTGAGGCTAGTTCTAAGATGTGTATGCATCCAAGTGAACTTCCTATTATTGCTAGGAATGTATCATGTAAAGAACATCAATTGTGTATGACTAATGATGAGGCTCCAAGCTATAAGGTTGATTATTCAAATGAAAAGGTATGTCAAGATTCCATAGTTGCTCCATGTGTTGTCAAATATATCTTAGAAAAGAGGGAGAGTGATATAAAAAGGAACCAATTGTCACAGTTTAGACTAAGCAGAAGAATAACAAGATCAAGAACTCTTATAGTTATAAAAGGATTCTAGTGGGTACTAAGTAGATGTTGTCCACTCCTGGATTCACTTTGTTTTAGGGCATTATGTTACAAATGATGTCTCTACCTATGCTTCTTAAGAGACTCCTTTCAGTAGTGAAGCAAGTGTTTGTGTGGTGTTCTTCAAATGGTCCTAAAAAGCTAGAGAAGAGTTTTTTCAATTGGAACAAGTATGTTTAGATGGAAGATATGATGTGGTGATGTCAGAAGTGATGTCATAGCTATATATGGTTAATCTACAAAGTAAGATTAAAGGTTTTCAAGTGGTAAAAGAGAATTTGTGATTTTTCAAGATGATGTTTTTACATATAAATGTATGTTGACCTTATTATAGCATGTTCCAGGTGGTGTTATGGTCTGAAGGTATGTTGAAGTCAAATTGAAGATTATTGTTTGCTCTCAATTTCTCAGTTTGTGATTAAGAGTATGCAAGTCCCAAAATGGGTTATAGTATGTATAGGTTACCAATGGTGGGGAAGCTCAAATCTTGGCCCAAAAGTGTGTGATGGTTGTCTCCAGGTGTGCAATACATTTTAAAGCTGGATGCTGACTAGAAGGAGGTTTGTTGTCTCTATTTGTTTTGAGATTCTAGGGTTTTAGGATAAGCTATAAAATTAGTTTGATTTATGAATTGAGGACTAAGGCTTCTTAATAGGCTAAATGGGCCAAATGGGTTATCAAATAAAGATTTATAGAGAGCTAAACGTTTTTGGTTTTCAAATTATTCTTGTTTTTGTCAACATGAAGGCCTAAATGGATAGTAGGTTTGAGAAGGAAGTATGTTGCAAAGGATGATCCTGGTGATGAAAATTGGTGTGATTGAGGGGGAATATGATATTGATCTATATATTAAGTTTCAAGTCTTGAAGGCGTATTTACTAAAAATTGTGGGATCTACAAGTTCTAGGTAGGGCTACAAGGAGTCTAGACATGCCTAATAAGAAGAAGAGTAGTTTTTGATCAGTTTATCCAAAAGAGAAAGGTATGAGTGTTTCTAGGAGATTTCTCAATTTGGTTTAGAGATTTTTTTTTGGTGAGTGGCATGAATTTCTACTGGTGGTCCTTGAGGTGGTCTAAGAGAGAAGGCTAGCAAGCATATATGGTGGTTCTTCATGGTTTGTGGAGATTTGAAGATGCTTGAGATGTGTAATGGCTAAAAAATATTAGGGTGGGGTCCTAAGATTTTTCTTAGTGAGTTATATCAAATTATAATTCATGGTTGAGAAGTACAAGGTGATATGCATAGAGTTAGGGGAACTAACTCAAGATAGCTTGAATGGCTTGAGGATATTTGCATGATGTGAGGAGAAGCATATGTGAGGTGATTCAGTCATATTGAAAATGTGATGATATATACTACATATGAGATTTAAATAAGGTTGGTATGATGAATTGATCAAACCTATTCATATTTGTGTGTTCTTTCTTCATTGGTTATAGTGCTTGATTGAAGAGAGTATTGGCATGTAGCCAGAGGAAGTTGTCAAGAGAAAGAAGAGGTAGGCTCAAGATAAAGGGGAGTTTTTATAATATTTTTTAGGTGGTCCTCTCCTATTGATGGTATTTTTATGTCCTCAAGATCCGTTGGTGTCCATTTTTTCTTTGTGTTAATGGGGTAGAAAGTTCCTATTGTGAGAGTGCTTGAAGAGAGAGAAGGAAGGTGAGCTGTATAATGTGTGTTGACATAAATAAAAAAGGGGAGATTGTTGGAGATTTGTTAATGATGTCATGGAGGAGATCATAAGGTCCAATTTTTAGAACTTGTGTTTGAGTGAAGCAAAATACATGAAGGTGTAAAGTTGACCTTACAAATAGATTTCAATGGCCCCCATAGTCTATTTTGCATGAAGATAAAGATTAGGACCAAATGAAGATATGATTGTTTAAAGGAAATTGTAAAATGAATATATATAGTGATAAAAAATTTAAAGAGGTCAAAGTGTTTATTGGTTAACATATATAAATATTGATCTTATTCTAAGATCCAATGGTGTGTAGGTGATTGTACAATTTTGATCTAATTGTGCAGATTGAGTGAGATGGTAAGAAGTGGACAATGTTTAACAATATAAGTGATCAAAAGGAATGTGAGGGTACCAAGTGTCATGATCACAAGGGTTATGAGAAATATGGAATGACGATCACTATAATATGAATACTTGACTGATCTGAAGAGATCGATGGTGCATGATGAGTCAATATTGCAAGAGTGCATGAGATGAGGTCAACATGTTCAAGGTTTAACATTTGGAATTGGCACACTATGTATTGAAGGTCAAGATTAATACAATAAGATTGATTGTGTGTGTCTAATATTATTAGTGAGGACTCAAGATGATAACATGGTGTTTGAGGTTTAATTGTGACTGTTTGAATTCAAATATTTGAATTTAATAAAGGAAAAACTAGTGTTTTGTTTTTGTGCTATATACTTTGATATATGAAAAATTTGACCATGGTGTAAAAAAAAAAAGATGTAGATGAATCCAAGGAACATATATAAATAAAATTTTTAAGATCTGTGTGTACATTTAAAGTTATAAAGGTCCAAAGTTGACTATGTGTTTAACTGTGTTCTGCAAGTAACTCGAGAAGGATGTTTGAGCTTGTGTTGATGTTGTTACGATGTTTTAAGATGAAATATTGATCAGATAATGTTTTATAATCTATAAATATGATGTGTGTGCATTAATAATGTTTGAATAATCATATGCAGTATGATCAAAGGTTTACAAGTTGACTATGTATTTATTCATGGTAACTATGTGCATAGAATATTGATTGAGCAAATTGTGCTTAAGCAGAAAGGTACCATGATCATTTGAGGATATAAAAGGGGTCATGTGGAATAGGTAAATTCATTTGGGAGTGTTTATATGTTCTTATTTTTCTCATATAAGTGTCAAAGAGCTGAATGGGTCTCTATAGTACCTAAAAGTGATTTTTTAGGGCTATTTAAAAGTGGATTGTTCTTAAGTATGGCCCATGTAAGATGCCTTAAGGGTTAAATAACGCCTAATGAACAACTAGTATTTTGATAATTCATGATATATATATATATATATATATATATATATATATATATATATATATATATATATATATATATATATATATATATATATATATATATATATATATATATATATATATATATATATATATATATATATATATATGGTGAAATCAAATATGACGATTTCTAGACTCCATGGGACTAGTGCAATGTATATATGAGAGTTGTGGAGCAAAAGAGAGGTAGAGTGCCTAGTTGATGAGTTGATAAGTAGAGCATATTGAGGACTATGTGTATGACCTATGGGTAATATTTATGATGTAATAATAGTGATATTAAATATTGAGGATATGCGAAGAGGTCTTAGTGTGCATATGAGGATATTTTGAGTAAAGAAGGAGAGAGATTGTGGCATGCCTATGTGAGAGACTTGTATGAGATAGAGAGGAAATTTGTGCAAGGTTAGATAATCAAAGATCCATCATCAGGTGTTGAAGACATCAGTTCTAATGTGGAGGTGTTCACTTAAAATGAGGGTCTAAAGGACTTGATCTTTATTAGGGTAGTTACTCCTTGTGAAATAGGTATTTCACTAAAGGCCTCTGGTCAGTAACATATGATCAAGGTTTGCTAGTCTAAAAGAGTTAACTAGTCTCTTGTTTGTAATTTATTATAGGAGAAGTAGTCCATGTGTTATAGGATTAAGAGTGGTTTTAATTACCCATGAGGGTTATCCAAAATAACTATGTGTTATGTGTTTGATCTTATGTATGCATTGAATGAATGAGCTCTCTTTTTAATGTTGCTTGATCAAGTTGGTATATGATAATTGTTTAATAGTTTGAAAGGATTGGAATTGTAATTGAAATATTAGGGATCACTAGTTCACCCCTCCCATATTAGTGATTTTACCTTTAACATGATAATCTCCCACATATTCATCCCTAGTCAGGTTGTGACAAATAAAATTGACATTTTAGACCAACTGAGTGAGACACTTAACCAACTTTTAGAAAAGGTTAAAAGACTAATCAAATTCACTTAATTGATTAAACCCAATTAAGTTTTTAGTTAAACAATCCATTTTAAATTAATGAATATCTAAAATTTGAAATTAAAAAATGCAAAATAACAAGTCTCTTGATCATTGCTTTTGTGAGTTATCAAATACTCACAAAATATCTCATAGATATCTAGATTTATGAGTCATATTTATTAATTGATGAATATTAACTACATCATTGAATCAAGCTCCACCACACATCTCATTTTTGATTCAAAGATCATAATGGATTTTCATAAGCTATAAATAAGAGTGCCCTCCCTCTCTTCAAAGAGGCTTTTGTGTGTAATGTTATTATGCATGAATACCTTCAAAATGCTCCCAAACCAAGCCAAGCCAAGCCAAGCCAAGCTAAGCTAAAAATGACATGGAGAAATTATGCAAGAAGCACCATTGTTAAAGACCCTTTTATCACATGACCAAGCATATTCTTCTATGGCCAACTTGAAACTCTTGATCATAAGGAAGGTGAAGAATACTTATTTTGTCTTCTTTTGTTTTTTACTTGAATTGTTCTCTTGCTTCATGAGTAGCTAGGATTGAAGTGTTAAATCTCTATGTTTTTATTGGTTTTATCATACTAACATTTGACTAAAACCTCTTGGATTCCTATGTTACATAATGACACATCCGATGGGATGACACACCCTAAAATCACTAAGAGAGTGACATTGGAATCTTAAAATTTAATGAAAACTCATTGAGACTTTATTTTTATGTTTTTTATTTAATGTTTCCCATATTTTTATTGCCTATAATTTTGTTGTTATTCAAAAAATAATGACTGCACTGTTTGACTACTTAACTAACACTTGACTGATTAACTCTATTGATCGAATGTTTATTATTTTATAGGAAAAATAAATGCTAGCACCATAAACCAACACTTGCTACTATATCTCAACATGTTACTACTATCACTAACACCTAACACTATCAATTGGCACCTTAATTCCATTATTGACAACTATCATCATTGTTCAACACCTTACTCCTATCACTGATACCTGTGTCTGTCACTCAACACCTTACTTCTATCATCCACACTATTTTTATCACCTACCAACCACAAACATCATTCAACACCTTCTACTCTTTCTTTATATTGTCCTCATCCCATACCATCAATTTATAGCAACATGTCATCACTTGACACCATTCTCAGTACTTGTTATCAATTGATAAAAAAGTACCATTTCCCAACATTATCCTTAACCCTTGTCATCAATTGAAAACAACTTTACATTAAAAAACACCATTTTAAATGCTTACTATTGATTTACTATGACCTACCATTGCCTGAAAGTATCATCAACCCCTATCATTGGTAAAAAACACTTGTCATCACTTGACATAGTTATTCGACATATCTTACCATCTTCAACTCCTACTGTCTTCAACCCCTATCATCGATCAACAACACCTATTTTCACTTGACATAGTCATTTGACACCTCCTACCATCGTTAACACCTATCATCATCATTTGACACCTCCTGCTATCACTTGAAACCGTCTTGATATTGCCTAACCACTCTTACCAATAATCGACTATTACCACTTGATATTTACTTAAAGGAAACTAATTTAAAGGGAGAAGATTTAAAACACTTTAAAAATTCATTCAAACTTCTTTTTGGTGCTTAAAATTTATTTAACAACTTTATTTTTTGCTTTTCAAAGTTACAAGTGCAAACAACAAATCCAAGGGGCTAAATTTCACTTGACATTTTGTTTATTTATCTGAAAAGAATAAAAACCTTATATTAGTGCTCTTACGAGCTTTTGATTTTTGTTTGTTCATTCTTACAAAGGTAATTAGTTTCTATTTATTTGATTAATTTATTTTTTGGAAAAATGAACTTCACGTGTATGCTCTCCCCCATCCCTTTTAGGGAACTTGGGTGATCAAAATCACTTTATTTCTTATTTTTTTGGTTGAGTCTAGAAAGTAAGAAAATTTGTGTTTGCCATTCCTAAGCTTCAAGTGACTTGGGTGACCCATACATTATCCTAAAGTTATTTTAATTTTTTATTTATTTCTTTTTCTGTATTGGCTTGTGGGTGGGAGTTCATAGCCTCCTCATAATTTATTTAGGGGAGTGTTGACATGAGGTTTCATCTCCTAACATCTTTCCAACTCCAATCCATGATAGGGTATATAAACTAGGCACATATGTTGTAATTGAATAGTGTTTGAGTGATTAGCCTAGAAATTCTAATGAAAACCTAGATCAGTTCACATTAGACATCAGACTACACTAAGTAGTTAATAGATGAAGTCATTATGTAAAGGACTAGACTTTTGCATAACAAGCTAATGAATTTGAATCCAACTGACGTGATGCACTCTTGTGTTAGATACACTTGGGACCATTTAGATCATTTCAAAAATTATAGATTTTAGTAAACCCCACTTTGTCATAGAATATCCTACCAAATACCAAGTGCTTTTTCACTCCAAGTTCATGCCATGTACCAATGCTTTAGAGATAGAGAGGGATTAAAAACTCTACCTACATGTGATATTAATTTTTTAGATTAATAATTAATTCCTTTTGAGCATTGGTATATCAGTTAAAAGTTTGGTGGAGACTATGAAACCTTATCAGTTTTTAGGGTAGGACATGCCCTTAGGTGCTTTTCTTATTCTTTTACTTGCATTGATTTTAAGGACCAAAATTGCTTTTTTGTCAAAATCACATCTAAAACAAGTCAAAATTTCAAAACAAAACACATGCTACTATTGCCACTTTGAGTCAAGAAGTGTTACACTACCAAAATTATTCTAAGCATTTGACTTAGACATTTTAAAAACCACCTTTTTCGTATTTTGTTCAAAGAGGCATTGTTACACTGTTAAATTTATTCCAAGACACTTAACTTTGTGAAAAACCAAGTCAAAATCCATTTGTGTGACTTTTTATTTCAAAAGTGCATTATGGTGCTCATTTGAGTCTAGGTCATTATTCATTTGAAAATCCAAGTCTTTAAAAAATCTCATTTGAAATCTATCTTTCAAAGTTCAGATATAAGATAATTGGATTACACTTGAGTCTTGTTCATAACTTGGGTTTGAGTGATTCACTTTTCTATCTTTAGATTATCTAACTTGGATGGATTTTTAGTTTGATTTTTAAATACCTTTACATAGAGACCAAGTTTCCTTTTACCATGTCTTACCTTGATTACAAGTTTATTTTTTATACCAAGTGTGCCATTTATTTCAAATCAGGATTTCTAGACTTGAGATAGTTTCAAAATTTGATTGCCTTGATTAAATTTGTTCAAATTCCTAGTCCAAGTTTCTTTGTGTCAAGACCTATTTCACATGCCTTGATTGAGTTTGTTTTAAAATACCTATCCCAAGTTTCTTTGTGTTAAGACCTATTCCATATACCTAGACTAATTCTAAGTTCCATGTCCATATTGACCATATTGAAATCTAGACCTTTTACAAACATCAAGTATTTCAACCAACTTGATGAATCATGCCAAATCAGGGTTTGTTTTTTGAACCCACATTCTAATCCAATAAGGGTCATTTTTGAGCCCTTTTAGACCATGCCAATCAGGCCAAATCTGACCTAGACCTAGACTAGGTTCATTTCATAACCAAGACAAAGTTTAACACCATTTTTATAGACCAAGACCACCCTCTTTGGGATAATTTCCAAGTAAAACCATGCCAATTATCATATGACAAGATCATCCTTCTTTGGGATAATTAAAGTACCAAGTTTGCCCTTTTAGGGATAATTTATTTGAAAAAAGTACATAATCCCCTACTTATGCTGATAATCCTCATTTAGCCTAGGTTAGCAACCAAGTTCCATAGTGTCCAAGGATTATCATTCCAGGTTCTCCTCCTTTGGCCTACATTAGTAACCAAGCTTCATAGTGCCCAAGCATTACCATTAAAATCCCTCCTCCTTTAGTTTGTTCTAGCAACCAAACTTCATAGTGCTTAAGGATTACCATTATAGGACCTCTTCCTTTGGCTTGTATTAGTAACCAAACTCCACAATGCCCAATTATTACCATTCTAAGCCATGTTTTGGTCTACATTAGTAACCAAGTTTTGTAGTGCTTAAGGATCACCATTACATTCCCTCCTTTTTCCTACATTAGCAACCAAGATCTATAGTGCCTAAGGATTACCATTCCAACCCTCCTCCTTTGGCTTGCATTAACAACCAAGCTCTATAGTACCCAAGGATTACCATTTCAAGCCCTCCTCCTTTGGCTTGTATTAGAAACCAAGCTCTACAACACCCAATGATTACTATTCCAAGCCCTCCTCCTTTGGCCTGCATTAACAACCAAACTCCATAACGCCTAAGGATTACTATTACAAGCCCTCCTCCTTTGGCCTGAATTAGCAACCAAGATCCACAATGCCCAAAGATTACCATTCCAAGCCCTTTCCCTTTTTATTCCAATTCTAGTTACTCATTATCTCAATAAGGTTTCAAAATTACAACTATAAGGATCATAATTACCATCTTGGACCCACAAATAGTCTTTATTGAGCACATCTTTGATGAGCCTATTTATAAAGAGCCCATATTAAACAACAAGACATTACTCATCCATTATCAAACATTCTCCACTTTAGGAAATTTAAGACAAAGGTGAGTGAGATATAATAGACCCACTCATTACCTCTCTAAGAACGATCAATTAAAGGCAAAAATGTGTCCAAATCTAATATTTTGAAACCAAGTGTAAGCTAAGGCCATGAAAATCAACCAATCCATGATGTTTTTTTTGCAAAACATATTTATGATGAGTTAACCTATGTTGAGTCACCCTTCAACCATTTCCCAAAAATCTATTTATGAGTAGACCATAAGACTCCAAGTATAGATTTTTTCCCAAAATATCTAAACAAGAATTTCCATCATCCTCTAGTTTAAATAAGGAAGTTGAGCAAGAATTGGAGGCACCATTATCTCCTACAAGACAAGAAGCAAAATTGCCATCTTTAGAATTTTTGGATCAGTCACCAAAAATAAGTAAAACTTTAGGGAGGAGGATTATTTCTCAAGATCCATTGAGGGAAAGTTTTGATTCTCAATTGAGTAGTCAACCTCTTACTCTTGAATTTTCACCATCCCAAAGTAGACCATATACCACATTGACTGGGAGAAGGGACTAAAAAATATTAGAGAGATGGCATGAAAAACTGTAAGATAACCTGAGTGAACCTTTACCTATCCCATTCAGATAGAGGATGATGCAACCACTATGAAGAATATTTCACCTGCACACTTGCCCACATTTAGAGGAATGTCATCTGAGGATCCTAACCAATTTCTATTTGAATTTAAAGTCTTATGTCAGACTTATGATTACAAGAGAAATAATCAAAAACTCAAGTTGTTTCCATCTACCTTGAAGGATGCAACAATGAGGTGGTTTATGGGATTAACATCTAATTATATTACCAATTGGGAACAAATGGAAACTATCTTCCTAGACAAATATCAAGATTATTGTAGAGGAATAAATTGAAAGAAAGAATTTTTCAAAATCAAACAGGAAGAAGATAAAAATATAGAAGATTATTTGGACAGATTCCTCTTTGTGAGTAAAATATGTGGATTTGTACTTCCAAAAGATTTAAGTAAAACCATTTTTCTCAAAGGTCTAGATGATGAATCTATGGAAACCCTTGATTTAATTGGTAGAGGAAACATTGCTCAATTAAGAATGGATGAAATCATAGAAAGTTGTAGAAACTATTCAAGGACAAGGGGTGGACCTAGAAAGGAAAAAATGATTAAAAATTTGAATCTAGATATGAACAAACTGATGGATGAATTGAAAACTTTAAAATAGACATATTAGTTCAATTAACCTCCACCATTCATGGATTGCAAGCTAAAGCAAATACCCAAATTGAATCATTAACCATGTATTGTCCTAGATGCAGGAAGAAGCATGCAATAAGGAAATGTCCTTTGGATAAAATAGAAGTATGTCTTGTCTATGAATCTAAAGAACATGATACTCACTCTTGTTCTCTTCTTACACTCATAAAAAATAAGATCAAATAAACCAGTACATCATCCACCACAGAAGAGTTGAATTTTGTTCAAAGACAACCTAGCCAAGGACAATTTATGCCAAGACCAGCTCCTAATCTTTAGATGATGCCATGGGCAGCTCAAACAGTACCACAAGGTTGGGGAAAACCACCTTAGGCCTCTCAACCAACATGGCATCCTCAGGATTGGGCAAGTCAATCTTGGTATACTCAGTGACATCAACAACCTTGGTTTGGTCAAAGAAATCTTTATGCTTGGCCACAACCTAAATGGGGTCCTAGTAATTATGTGCAAGGGAAAACATATCCAAATAAGAACCAACAAGCCATAATGGGATCTCTATCACAAAATCCACAGGCTAAAAATATATTCCAAACATAAATGCCAACACAACCAATAACAAACTCAAGAAACAAACAAACAACTCCTATATATGAAACATAACCAGAAAAATTAGTTGATCTAAATGCAATGGATTGTAAAAACATTCAAACTAGATCTGGAAAAATAGTTAGCAGTCCACTTGTTATAATCACTAAGATGACAAAAAAAGATAAAACTCCTAGTCTGGATGCACCTAAGGAAGATGAAAAAGAAAAAGATAAGGAACCAGAAAGAAATTCTACTAAGATTCCATTTCTAGAAAGATTTAAAGAAGCCATAGAAATTAAAGAATCTGAATTGGTGTAGGAACTAAGAAGATTGAATATTGAAATACCATTTTTACAAGCAATTAAGTATATTCTAGAGTTGAACAAGTTAATCAAACTGTTATGTTTTCAAAAACTTGGAAGGAAGAAGCAGTACCCCAGGACTATTCAGGTAGATGGGAAACTTGCTGATTTATTAGCAGGAAAGCTCCTAATTCCCAAATATGGAGATCTTGGAAGCCCTGTTATTTTTGTCTTTATAGGCAATAAAGATATACATAACATTTTGATTGATTTGGGAGTAGATATCAATGTAATGAGAGTGGACACTTTGAAAACATTACCATTAATAGGCATACAACCTACTAACACCATATTGTAGATGGCAGATCAGTCTATAGCAAAACTAGAAAGAGTTATTGAAGATGTGGCAGTAATGATGGAATCATGGGAATATCTAGTTGACTTCCTTATATTGCAGCCAAAAGGTAAAACCCTTAGTTATCCCATTATTTTAGGGAGACCATGGTTAGCTACAATTGCTACCTTAATTGATTGCAGGTCAGGTGATATGAATATTTCAAATGGTAAGAATTATAAGTAAATTTCATTATATCCCTCTGCACGACCTTTTGTTGATAATCAAGAGAAATTATGGGTTAATAATCTTGATATTAATTAGCAAAATCTATTTTCTTTGGCTATGATAACATTGCAGAATCATGCCTAAGAAATAGAAGATATGGTTACTCTTTCATTAAATGAACATCAATTGTCATTGGAGCAGTCGAGATTAGTTTTGGAACCTGTAGAATATGTTCTGGAACCATCACAGTTAGTTCTGGAACCACACCAACAATAATTCCTTATAAATGAAGATAATTTTGCTTTAAAGGAATGAGATTTCTCTTGGGGAGAGGAAGGATTTGTAGCCTCAAATTTATAGATATCAGGAGATGATGAAGAATTTCTAGAAAATAGTAGTAACAAGGAGTTTGACCTATAACAAGATAAGTATCATAACTCTTCCTACTGTCCTTTGTCCAGCATTCTATCTCAAGGAACTTTTAGAGATGTTGCTACATATCATATGTTGTTACCACATGCCTGTCCACTAAACACCTTAATGGAACCCTTTCGATAAATCAGTTCATTATATACTAGAACCAAACATGTTGAGATTCAACTAGGAATTTTTTTGAATATTAATAGCTAGTTAAGGAATGATGAAGAATCCAAACTATTTGATGTTCTGAAGAATCATACTAAAGCTTTTACTTGGGACTATAGAGACATGAAGGGAATTCACCCAAGTATCTGCACCCATCACATATATACTGAAAACATTAGACCAATTAGGCAACCTCAGAGAAGGATTAGTCCAACCTTAAGGGATATAGTTAAGCAGGAGATTGAAAAACTATTACAAGTAGGTTTTATCTACCCTATCTCAGATAGCCAGTGGATGTCTCCTCTTGTAATTGTCCCTAAAAAGAATGAAAAATGGAGAATTTATGTTGATTATAGGGAACTGAACAAAGCCACCCTGAGAGATTGTTTTCCCTTACCATTCATAGATCAAGTCTTAGACAACCTTTCAGGTAAACAATACTTTTCCTTCTTGGATGGATTTAGTGGACACAATCAAATCAGAGTTGCTGCTGAGGATCAGGACAAAACTACATTTACTTATCTATGGGGTACCTTTGCTTACAGGGTATTGCCATTTGGACTATGTAATGCTCCAACAACTTTTCAAAGAGTTGTATTAGCAATTTTTGCAGACCTAACAAATGACTATGTAGAGGTATACATGGATGACTTTACTGTGCATGGAGATACATTTGATGATACCTTGAAAAATTTGGACAGAGTATTAACAAGATGTGAACAACATCACTTGTCTCTTAGTCATGAGAAATGTTTGATGATGGTTGATGAAGGGATCGTATTAGGACACCATATTTCAAAAAGAGGAATTCAGGTTGACCAAAACAAAATCAAGATTATTTTAGACTTGCCTATTCCTCAAACCCCCATAGATATCAAGTCATTTTTAAGGCATGCTGGATACTATAGGTGCTTTATCAAGGATTTTAGTAAAATTGCTGCCCCCATGTTTAAGTTGCTTACCAAGGACTGTGAATTTATTTGGGATGAAAAGTGTTAACATGCTTTTGAAGAAATTAAAGATAAATTAGTAATTGACCCAATATTGAAAGGACCCAATTGAGAGAAACCTTTTCACATCCAAATTGATGCCTCAAATAACTCAATTGGTGCAGTTTTAGGACAGAAAGATGAAGAAGGAATAATGTATGCTATTTACTATCTTGAAAAAAATATTACTCCCACTGAAATAAATTATATTACCACTGAAAAAGAATTTTTGGCTATGATCTATGCAATCAATAAATTTAGACATTACATTATAGGGTATAAAATATTTGTACATACAGATCAATCAAAAATTAAATATTTAATGAACAAACCAGTGGTTGGAGGTAGAGTAATTAGATGGTTATTACTTCTACAATAATTTGATATTACCATTGTGGACAATCTAGGCAAATCTAATGTGGTAGTTGATTTTGTTAAGGCTGACCACTACAAGGGAGCAAGATCCAGTCAAGGACAACTTTCTAGATGAACAATTTTTTGTTATTTAAACTAATACACCATTGTTTGCTAACATGGAAAATTATCTTGCAACAGGGAAGTTTCCTCCTTCTTTCACTAAAAAATAAATAAGTTAATCAAAACTAGTGCATAGTTCAAATGGTTAAATGGAATGCTATTTAAATGTGGTCCTGATTTGGTTTTAAGCAGGTGTGTAAGAGAAGATGAAATCTTTGACATCCTCCGAGCATGTCATGATGAACCAAGTGGAGGACACTATTCAGTGAAAAGAATAGCTCACAAGATACTTGGCACTGGTTACTATTGGCCATCTCTATACAAAGATGTGAAGAGATATATCAGGCAGTGTGATCCTTGCCAAAGGATGGGACAACCAACTGTTACCAATAAAATGCCTCTACAACCACAAGTAGTGATTGAACCATTTGAGAGATGGGGATTGGATTTTGTTGGACCCTTTAATCTTCCTTCATAGGGAAAAGAACACATTCTTATGTGTACTGATTATATAACAAAGTGGGCAGAAGTGCAGGCTTTAACAAATGCCACTGAAGAAGCAGTTGCTGATTTCCTTTGGCACAAAATTATGGCAAAGTTTGGAGTACCAAGAAGCTTAGTTTCAGACCAGGGACCATAATTTGTCTAAAATGATCCAGGATTTCACAATGTATTATCATATCAATCATAGGAAGTCATCTCCCTATCACCCATAAGCAAATGGACAAGTTGAAGTAACAAATAGAGAATTGGAAAACATCCTCACTAAAACAGTTGAAGCAAAATGAAGAGATTAGGTAAAGACTACCTGAAGCTATCTGGGATTACAATACAAGTTGGAAAATCACAACAGGGTTTTCACCATATGAGTTAGTCTATGGGAAAAATCCCTTGTTGCCTATTGAATTTGAACTACAGACATTGAGGACAACAACTAAGGTGGGAATTGAATTAGATGTATCTCAAAAAGAGCGAATCCTTTAACTCAATGAATTAGATGAATTAAGAATGGAAGCATTTCAGTAGATAGAGATAATCCAAGATCAAAAGAAGTAATGGCATTATTCACATATCAAGGAAATGCAATTCAAAGTAGGAGACTGGGCATTGCTGTTTGATTTTAAGTAGCAACAATTCAAAGGCAAATTAAGAACCAGATGGTTGGGACCTTATCAGATTGAGTAAATATTTGACAATGGTTCTATCCAGTTACTTCCCATTGATGGTAGCAGAAGAATACTCTTGGTCAATAGACACAGGCTAAAAATTTATAGGAAGCCTCCTACTAAGGATGAATTCTTGAAGCAGATTCAAGCAAACAAAGAATTTAATCATATGAGAGAACCCAGTTCTTCCAAAATGATTAAATAATCAGATGAAAATATTTAGAATAAAGGGAAGAGGATGAAAATTAGTAAATGACATTCTCTTCCCCCCCAAAAAAAACTCTCAAAGATCAATTGAAAACCAGTGATGCCAGTTGATATTTTCAAATAAATGGCTAATTCAAAATAAAAACTTCTTTAGAATTCTAATTATTTTCTAACCATTTTTTTTACTTGTTAGGAATGATGAGTCATCATGACGAAGGGATTACATCATTAAGGATGGTAATTATGTTCTTAACCTGTTAAAGGTTAGATTGAAAGTTTGCATGTGTGCTTATAATTGATTTAAAAAGATTAGTATGATGAGTCATCTATTATACATCATGATTAAATGTGCGAAATCATGAGAAGGACATTGATGATAGAATAAGTTGGTAGATAGTTATAAAGAATAATTATTATTATTGAATCGACAAAGTAAAAACTAGTTACAGAAAAATTTCAAAAGAGATACAATGAATTAAATATGTTAATTCTATAGCTAAGTACAGTAGTTCCACAGCCAAATTCACTAGTTCAATAGCTGAGTACAGTAATTCTACAACTGAATTCACCAGTTCAGCAACCAAATTCACCAATTCCACAACTAAAGTCATTTTTTCCACAAATAAGAGAAGCAATCTTTAGCTAACCTATGTAAGATTAAAGAAGAACAAATCATGGGGATTAAAAAGAAGTCAAAACTAGAGGATGATACCCATCTCCTTGCAGATGAAGAAGTAGCAACTATATTTCAACATGTAGGATGTTAGAATTTTTGAGAAAATTTCCCAAATATAACGATGAATTGGTAAGAGAAATTGTTATCAATTTAGAGCAAATAAGGACAAAGATTAGAAAGATTTTCATTCCTTTTTCTAGTGAATGTAATAAGTGAGATATCTAGAATACCAATGGTGCATGTCCTAAACCCTGTCAAAGGGACATTAAAAGACCTAGTTGAAACCCTATTGAAAGATGGGGAAGCTAAACCCCAGTATATTTGCAACACAAAGAAAATCATCAAAGGAGTCAAAATGGCTAGCTTGCCCAAACCCTTTGACAGAGTAGCATTTTGGATAGTTAAGTATTTAACATGTGATGGACAATTTGGGTCAGTAGGAAAATAAGTCCTAAAAATCCTCATACACCTTAGATATGGAGCCGAAAAACCAACATATATAGTAAACCTTCTAGGGTTTCTTTTTGATTCCATCCATATAATGGCCTAGAGGTATTCTTAGGGTGTAGGAATAATTAGACATCATGGGTTAGTGCATTTAGTATGCTAGCACCATTTCCTTTCAAAGAAAAATGGGGAAGAAATGTGGGAAAAATTTCATGGCAAATTTGGGTAGAACCCTGGTATTTCCATAAGAGCAATAAGAACTCCTCCTACCCCTTCAGTGCATTTAGAAACTGATACCACTACTAAGGAAAAGAAAGAACTAGGGGAAGAGGAAATACCAACAAGAAGAAGATCTGGAAGAAGAGCTAAAATTGTAGACCTTACTATGCCTTCTCAAGAAATTCCTTCTTCTACAGAAGCTATAGAAGAACTAATACCTATCTCTGACAGTGACGGTTCACCTAGGCCTAAGCAAAAGGAGAAAATTAGAAGAAGCTCTAAGATGAGACCTATGTATGCACATTTTTAGGCTCCTCAAGGATGGAGACGTCATAAAAGGTCTAAATAAATTCTAGAGGAGATGAAAGAACAAGAAAGGCTGGAAACTGAAGCTGCTAATATTTTGGACAACATGACCATGACTCCTCCTGGACCAAGCCAAACAAAAAAAGAAAAAGAAGATGAAAGATTTGAGGAGAAATTTTTCCTTGAAATGGGTGAGATAGTATCACCATCATATGTAGAAGATGAACATGCATCTTGGAAAAGGAAAGGGAAATCCCATCTGGTGGAAGAATAATGCTTAACTCCCCACAAAATTTTAGAAAAAGAACAAAATCAGTAGGTTAAATAGGTTCTATTTTTGTCTAGAGTAGAGCTCATTATCAAGGAAAAGGATGAGGAATTGAATTTCCTCAAACTCAAATTAGAACAGAGAGAAATGATCCTTAAAGCATTAACAAACTAGTTCATAACCAAGACCAAGGAATTAGCAGAGATTAAAAGGCAACTGATGGAGAATAAGGAAAAATGTACAATTTTTAGGAGACAAACCATTGTGTCAACATTCTTTGCATAGGCTAAATTGACTTATCTACCACTCAAGTAGTTATGGGATGATACATACAGAGAACTCAGTGTAATCAAGACATCCAATAAGGACTTTAAAAGCAAAATGGAGGAAGAAAATAAAGCAAGGAAGGAATGGGAAGAAAAATTTTACAGGGAGGAAAAAGATAAATATAAATATCTTGTGAAAATACAAATAGTTTGCATGATGAGTGAGAAACTTCTTGCATACAAAAGACCTTCTCCTACATATAGTATGTTTTTAGAGGAACAATTCATTCACTAGAAGTTGGCAAGGATAACATGTGGCCTTCCACATGAAATAAAAGATGAAGCTGATTTCTCGATAGCCTACTCCTTAGCCAATGTAGAACAGAAAAATCTTCTCTGTGAATTTTACCTCTGCAATTTCTTGCTACAAAAAAATTTAGGTTTTATGATCAATTTTTAGGTAGGGGAAAGCCAAATTAACGCATTTGTCTCTAGTCTTCAAAATCAAATTGCATGAAAAGAGAGGGAGTCAGAGCATCTATTAAAGGCTAGTTCATCTGGTCTCTGTAAGAGAATTCATTATGGCAACCCATTCGCCTTTGCCACACATTTCCAATCCCATGCATTTAATGACAAGTTCAAGTAACCTTATCTTTTCAATTTATAGAAAAGCATTAATGCCTTCACCTCTTATGAAAAGGCAAATTTTGATAATATCTATGATGCATGTTTGAAAAGATGGGAATTTCTCCTAGTGGCATTGAAAAGAGGGGAAATAATATCCCCTTCAAATTTGATATGGAGTCTAGTAAGGGCAAAATCTTTATGTACAATAATTCTTCATATCAATGAAACTCCCCTATGCATATGGATAGGAATGCGGACAAGGCTACCTCTACTTCTCACCCCCATATCTCCTTGGCAAAAAAGAGGACCTCAAGATCCCACTCAATTTGAGGAATGGAAAAGAAAAGTAGAAGTAGGAGCAGGTTATAGTACCTCTGAATCAAAGCATTCTGATATTTAGTTCCAGCCATTTGATCTGAGCAATAAAATGGAATGCAGAATATACAATCCTGAATTTAAAGAGTAAATTTTGTAAAGGGACTTACAAACAAGTAAGTATGGGGAAATGATGAGGCCAGAATATGCTTGTTAAATGTATTATAAATGACCTCATCTTACTCTCTCTTTCTATTAAGTTTGACTGTATTTTGTGACTTTTATTTTGATCTGATATGAGTTAGGATGTAATTGTCCATATTTTGTTGATTGTGATTCTAACATTTAAAAAGCTTTGTAATCTCTAACAAGTGATTTGGAAAATTCAAGTTTTGTAATAAAATAGGTCATCATCAGGCTAAAGAACAAATATGAAGTAGATTGCATGTTTTTGGAAGCATTAGAATCAATACAGCTTAGTTCCAGAACCCCACCATGTTATTACAAGTTTTGTCACATTTTCAGACTTAGTTCTAGAACTCTATATTTAGTTCTAGAATTATCTGAATTAATTTCAATACTCCTGTAGATAAGCTCCAAAACTTTCACAGTTAGACATGGAACTGATAAGGATCTATTCCAAATGGCCGGTGATCTGTCAAATCAATGATCCTATTAATCAAGAGCAAACTTCCAATTTCTATACTTGCAGATCCAAGACATTTATCACACAGCTGGATATCCAACCATGTCTTAATTCAACATCTATTATGGGCACGATTCAGTTCTATCGTATCCATGAAATAGTTACAACCATCAATGCACCACAAGAAGAAGAATATATATACAGACCTGGAAATTTAGGAGTAGGAATAATTGAAGAATAGAGGGATAAGGATAGATTAGTACATTTTTGTAATATAAAACATTTTATCAAGACAATAGCCATTTCTGTTTTGAGAGAAAATTAAGTTGTTCAATCTTGTTTTTAGGCGGACCAAGGGCCCACTCCTCCAAGAACCAGGATCTTCATTTTTTGTTGGTATTTATATTTTATTCTCAAAATCAAATAGGTAGCTCTGTTAAAATTATAAATGCTTCCAACTCCTTAAAGTTAAAATTCGTTGTAGATTTGTCCCTGTGGGTGTTCTAGATTAAATTCTCATTTCTTTGTAATCATTTTCCAAGCATTATAAATAGTGTGTTTATTTCTAGAAATCTATTTCATTCTGCAAAAGTGTGTTTATTTCCAGCAATCTTTTTCATTTTACAAAAGTGTGTTTACTTCCAGCAAATTCATTTCTGCAAAGTGTGTTTACTTCCAACAGATTTTCATAGTTTGATTCCAATAAGGTTTTAACCAGAGAAGTCCTTAAGACATTAAAAATCCCCCAAAACAAAAGAAAAATAAAATACTTACAATTAATTACTAAATCTCTAAGATTTTTCTTGTTGCATATAGCTTTAGACACATCTCTAGTTAAATATGACATCAACATAAATTTGATTAAATGAAGGGAATCATGACACCCATCACTTACCATTCCATTACCATTCCACTTTCCATTAACACCAAACAACCCATCCATTTTATTGACATTACACCTCTCACAAGTGTCAATTAGGACTAATAGAAGCACACATTGTTGAACTGCATCCATGATAATCAAGTGAAAATTCAATGATCCTTAGTGAAACCTTCTTGGAGGCACTATGGGACAATCAAGACAACTTTATTGGTAAAAACCTCTTCGAAGTGCCAATAACTGAGAAAAATAGTTCTTCATTTCTTGATGAAGACATTATTGAAGATAACATCAATACAACATCCAATCTACAATATAATTTAATTAAAACATCTCTTAAGCCCAAATAATAGAAAAATATGGTTTTCCTATCAAGAGCATATTCATAAGTCTTTCACCCCATCATAACCAAAATTATGTCGAATCCAAAATCAATGACATTGTGTGTGATTGAAAATGCCAATCTTCATTTGTTACCCAACCATTATACATTCCATTATGATCTATTTCTCCATTCCAAACCTATACTACATTACCAAATCAGACCTTTTATCCAATGCTTATTTACACTCACCCATCACACTTTCCTTTATTAAGGCTACTAAGACATGTTGTTTAGAATTTTGTAAGAAACAAAGTTGATGACCAACGAAGATCACAATAGTAATATTAGAGTTCAAATCAACAACAGGTTCCTAACAGAGTAGTTATTCAGAAGGGGTGTGGGATAGATACCAAGATCATTTAACATTCTAGTTGTACCCTATGTTAATCAAGATGTGTATATCCACATTAGAAGGAAAATAAAATCACACCATATCATTATTTCATGCATTGCCCTTCATCACATCCCTACCATTTACCCTACCTTGCCATTATTTCATGCTTTTCCATTTACCTTGACTTACTATTTTTTCATTCCCTACCATTTATCTTTCCCTTTTCCAAGTTCTTGCTGTTATTTCGTACCTTTCTATTTAACATACCTTTAAATTTACCTTGCCTTTTCCATTTGCCTTTCCATTTACATTGTCATTCACCTTGCCTTTCCCTTTCCCTTGCCTTACCATTATTTCATACCTTTGCCCATTTTCCTATTCCTAACTTGTTACCTAGTTGGATTCACTACTATAGGTTATAACTACATTGAATTGATGTCCTTTGAGACTATGTAGGCAACACTTAATTTACATTCAGATTAGATCAATCATCCCTTATTCCATGCTCTCATTTTTAATGAGTTAGACCATTCTATATCTCATAATCCTCTATTGAGTTGAGATTCCAAAAAACCCCAAAACATTGGAAATATTTCCATACATTCATATCTATAGGAAAAACTATAGTGGCTTGAGGTTCATTTGGACTATGTAAGCAACACTCAAAGTTTTTTGAGGTCATCTTGGCCACCCCTTTTCCAATGCTTTCATCATTTTATGATTTATATATACTCTCACCATTTTTTGAGTCATATACATTTTACGTTCTCACTTTTTTATGAGTTAGACCATTATGTATCTCGTAATCCTCCATTAATTTGAGATACCAAAAAACCCCAAAACATTGGAAACATTTCCAAACATTCATCACTCCTGGGTGGAACTACATTGACTTGAGGTCCTTTGGGACTATGTAGGAAATCCTCAATTTATAATTAAGGTCAATTCAATCGATCTTAAGCCATGTTCTCACCATTTTTTGAGCAACTTAAGCCAATGATATTACCATTTTGTGAGTCATTTTTATGTACATTATGCATTTGAAATCGGTGCACTATTACACCCTTGATTTGTCCCATGCTCTAGCCATTTTGGGAGTGATATCTTATCAATTTATAATGAGTTAAGATACCCAAAAAATTATAAAAAAATTAAAAAAATTTCAAAAACCTAATCATTTGAAAGCTACTTACAATATCCTAGGGAGATATAAAGCCTCAAAATACAAAAATATGTCTTGTGCTAGACCTAGTCAACAATCCTGAATCTACCCGTTTTGGGACACCTTAGTCCTTGAGACAATTATTTTAAAATTCATTGGGATGTGTCCTTACAAAATATTCTCTATAGGGGTAAATTTATTTTTGGTTCCAATCCATTCTATTTCTACTAGGGTGTGACCTTCCCTTTGCATGTATCCTTACTTAGGGGCACTGCCCAATTCACACTTGTAGGCCAAGATCATAGTTTTCACCCTGTTGGGGTAAAATAAAAGCATGAAATTTATATTAGGACATATTATCCCCACATGTCGTTCCATTTCATATAGCCTTGCTTAGGGGCACCATTTTTTAATCATTATATTGAGCCTTCATACATGGATATTGATTTGGTTAATGATAGGATGATTTATATTGCTTTTATTCTCAAGCTTTATGTGTGTTTACTTGCTTAGTTGTTAGTTGTTTGTTTATTTATTTATTTGATTTCATTTTCGTGCCTTGAATCAATTTATATGATTTTATTAGGTGATTCCTTTCACATTTTACTTGAGTCCTTCCATATTCATATGTCAACATTCTCATCATGGTTTTTTTTTATCATTGGTGCATTATTTTTAATTATCCATTGGATTGTGAGTCAGTGTTTTTACACATTATGGCTAGGTTACCATGGTATTTTATATCATGGTGTATACCATCACATCTTATATCAAAAACTAGGCTAGTGGATCTTACAAGCAATGCAGTGGGAAATACTTTTCCTTGTTAACTTTGGTAGTTATCCCCTACTCCTTGATCAAATCAACTCATTAACCATTTTAGTTGTATAAGTGCTAATAAGGATGAGCATCTCTACATTGGAATGTACAACTGAATCATATGCATTGATAAATTCTTATTATTTTATTATATTCCTTATTCCATTTTATCTTGCTTTTGAGTAAACTACATTAGCATGAGGTCTATTTGGACTATGTAGGTAGTGCTTGGATACATGATGTATCTCAGGTCAGCTCAACCACCATTATTATTTCATCCCCATTATTATCTTCTAATCATCTCTTTCATCACTTTGCACACCCTTGTGTGCTTGGTTTTTTTTGGCTTATTCAGTCTTTAAAAAGTCATTAGATCCTCGCACTTACATTTGCACCCACTCATCTTTAATCTACGTGATAGGTTATATCCTTGAGTTATGCTTACAAGTCCTCTTTACTGGGGCACAACCAATTTATCACATTCAAATTATCACTACTAGGGAAAAATCAATTTATTCTACAACTAATCTACCCTACTGGGGTACATCATTGTGCCACTAATTATAACTACCTTTGGGAAAATAAGTAGTTCAACCCATCTACCCTATTGGGGTACATCACCATGCTTATGATTATAACCACCTTTGGGAAAATCATTATATTAATCAATGAGTGCAATAATTAATTCAATTAGATTAATTTCATCCATGGGTTAATTTCATTTTTATTCTTGATTATTTTTAAGGGATCATCCATCATTTAAATGTTTCATCCACTCCCTCAAGGAGGCATCATGGCATTATCTATTAGATTGTGAGTCAGTATTTTTATACATTATGGCTAGGTCATCATGGTATTTATATCAAAAAATAGGCTAGTGGACTTACAAGCAATGCAATGGGCAATACTTTTCCTTGTTCACTTTGGCAATTATCCCCTACTCCTTGATTAAATCAACTCATTGACCATTCTGGTTATATAAATGCTAATAACCATGAGCATTTCTACATTGGAATGTATAACTAAATCATATGCATTGATAAATTATTATTATTTTATTCTATTCCTTATTCCATTTTATCTTGCTTTTGAGTGAACTACATTAGCATGAGGTCTATTTGGAATATGTAGGCAGTGCTTGGATACATGACGTATCTCAAGTAAGCTCAACCACCATTATTATTTCATCCCCATTATTATCTTCTAATCATGTCTTTCATCACTTTTCACACCCTTGTGTGCTTGGCTATTTTTATCTTATTTAGTCTTTAAAAAGTCATTAGACCCTCACACTTACATTTGTACCCACTCATCTTTAATCTGTGTGATAGGTTATATCCTTGAGTTATGCTTACCAGTCCTCCCTATTGGGGCACAACCAATTTATCACATTCAAATTCTCCCTACTAGGGAAAAATAAATTTATTCCATAACTAATCTACACTATTGGGGTAAATCATTTTTCCATTAATTATAACTACCTTTGGGAAAACAAGTAGTGCAACCCATCTGCCCTATTGGAGCACATCACCGTGCTAATGATTACAATCACCTTTGAGAAAATCATTATATTAATCAATGAGTGCAATAATTAGCTCAATTGGATTAATCTCATCCATGGGTTAATTTCATTCTTATTATTGATTATTTTAAAGGGATCATCCATCATTCGTATGTTTTGACCACTCCCTCAAGGGGGAATCATGGGATTCTCAAACTTTATTTGGAGTGTTATTCCTCAATCATTATCTTCTTTTTCTTCTTAATAATTTTTCATTCTTTGAAAATATGTTACTATGCCTATGTCTTGTAACACCTTCTAAAATAGGGAAAAACTATAGAAACCATGTTTTCATTTCATCTATGTCTAAATTGGACTTCAAATTGATTTCTACCAAACTATGCATATTAAGCCTAAAAATCACTAAAATGCCCATATTTATCTGCACATCATATAAAAATGTCTAGAATCATGTTGATACATTATTATTTGGGGTATTACCTTGTATTCAATGATAACCTCCCATAGATTCATCCCTATTTAGGTTAAGACCAAGCAAACTAACATGTTAGACCAATTGAGTGGGGCACTTAACAAAATTTTAGAAAAGGTTAAAAGACTATTCAAACTTACTTAATTGATTAAACTCAATTAAGTGATTAGTTAAATAATCCATTTAAATTTAATATCTTAAATTTGAAATTCAAAAATGCAAAATATATAGAATTATGAGTCATATTTATTAATTGAAGAATATTAATTATATCTTTGAGTCAAGCTCCACCACACATCTCATTTTTGATCCAAAGGTCATAATGGATTTGACTAAGATATAAATAATAGTGACCTCCCTATCTTTCAAAAATCTTTTGTGTGTAATATTATTATGTAGGAATACCTTTAAAAAGCTCCCAAGATAAGCCAAACCAAGCCAAGCCAAGCTAATCCAAAAGTGACAAGGAGAAATGATGCATGAAACACCATTGTTAAAGACTCCTTGAGCACATGACCAAGCACATTTCTCCAAGGCCAAATTTTAACTCTTGATCATAAGGAATGTGCATAATACTTGTTTTGTCTTCTTTTATTTGTTACTTGCATTATTCTCTTGCTCTTTTAGTAGCTAGGTGTCTATTAGATCTCTATGTGTTTTTATTGGTTTTATCATACTAAAATTTGACTAACCCCCATATATTCCTATGTTATAGTCTTTGCTTCATCAATGAGGGTCTTTTATGCTATTACGTCTTCTATACCTTTCATACTCGACACCTAAAATTCCTCAATATGCTTATGTGGATCAACCTCTTCTATTATCATTTGCACCTTTGGTTCCTCAGTCTATCTTTCCTTACACATCACCCTCATAGGGTGTCTAGAGTTAATATACATCATAGATCTTTTTTAGAACCTTGGATTCATCGATTGAGTTTTTGGTTAAGACCTATTATTATTATTATTATTATTATTATTATTATTATTATTATTATTATTATCTTACACCTTCTTACAAGTCTCCTCCTTCATTTTCATTTTTTTCTTGATGTGCACACTACATGCTATGACATATATACCTCTTCATGGGTGACCTATTTCTCTTCTATAGTTTGTTTTTCCACCTTAGTATCCTTAGTATCCATGATGGGCTCATCTTTATATGAGTGAACAACTAAACCTTGTAAAGTTTCCATAGAGACATATGTTTTCATATTACTATAAGTAACCAATTTGCATTTAGTTAGGTGTGAAATCACTGCTTACAGTTATTATGCCTCCTATGTTATAGGTTATGGTGACTCAACTTACACTATCTAATCCTTTGTAGCTATAAATATTATATACAGTTCGGGATACACAAGCCTCCAGTCATGTTCAATACCAACAAAAAAGAGCCCATGGGGTATCTTAGGGAAAGGTGAAAATGGATCTAATGTTTTTAAAGTCTATAGTTGTTGTGATTCAAACAGTTTTTATGTGAACTCGACATGCTTAACTTCTTGGTTGACAGTGTCTACTACAAGAGAATGTAAACATGACAATCAAGGATGTCCACCCATGGTTCCTTTACTACCTATTTTCATACTTGCACTATGCACACTAATTTCTAAAAGATTTTTTTCCCTCTTACTTATCATATAGATCACTGAACATGTCAAAAAAAATTACTTGATGGACCTCCTGTTCACTAGTATCCATTATTATCATGTTGTAAAGAGCTACAATCAGTCCATCTTTATTCATCGCATTAGAGAATACAGGTTTATATTCAAAGATGGTCTCTTTTTCTCCCTATCATATTTATTTCAAATCTTGTATAGTTTTACTATAACATTTATTGATCTTAAATTCTATGATAAACATGTCCTTTATGTATTATATATTTATTTGATTAACATTTCTATGGAATATGAATTTCAATGCATGACCACACAAAGATCTAATTAGTTCTTACTTCTTTTTGACATCATCGATAATTATTTTGACCTGCTACTTCATTTCATAGGTGACAGTATTTTTTTGGGTTTGCAAACCCATCATAGGGTGATATATTTATAAAGGCCCCTAATCAAGTTGCCATACTACTATTTCTCATAGGTATCACAATTAGTTGTTGAAAAACCAATATCTATAAATTTTATGGAATTAAGGGGAATACCTTGGGTTTTATCACTTATTATGTCCCTATTCATTTTGGTGATGATGCAGCCTCAAATGTATCCCCATATTCTTCTTCTTCTTCTTCTTCTAAGATCTCAATCTATGTGAGGAACTCCCTTATACAAGAATTATAGGATCTATCTCTATTAATGCTAATTCTTGTACTTCTTTTGTTGTTAAAAAAAACTACGTGTGACTTCATGATGTGATGCATTTTATGCCTTGGTAACTTTTTGGCAAATCTCTTTTTTGAATGGTCCTTACCAATTCTTAGCTTCTAAAGTGGTATTGAAATTACTATGATTCTAAAAGAAATTAGGCTGGGGGCATGTGTTCCCCTAAGGTTAATGATATGTACCTCCAATAAAATATTTATTAGAGATTGAAAATGTGTTATGTCTATGAATATATGATAATGTTGTTTCTCCCCCATGAATACTCTTATGTACTTCTACAAACTCTTAACTGCCTAATCTACTTCTACACTATTTTATTCCTCTTTCTCTCTCACTCAGTCCTCTTCATCCTCACATTCTCTATCCAAACTAAGCCCATGATCCTTACTCCTCCTATCATCACCTAGTTCTTCCTCCCTTATCTCCTTCTCACTCTTGTATTTTATGTTACTATAACTCCTATTCACAACTTCCTAGGTATCACTCCATTTATTCCACTATTTCTATTATCACATCTCTCTTTCTAACTCTAAAATCTTATTTTAATTTTTCTCCTCTTGATTATCCATTATGGACTCATTTTAAGCTATACATTTTTATTATCTCACCATTCACCCTTATGTCACACACATCCCCATGGCATCCAAAGTGATTACTCCATTCTGACTGGAATAGACACTATGGCCTTTTCTATAGCTAATGTCTTAATTAATGAAGGGAATTATTGAAAAAATTTGCCTATGATCCCACTAATAAATAGGCCCTTTGACATTTAAAACTATATATACCCTTATACTATGAACTTATTCATGTATCTGTTGATGGTAGCAATTATCCAATGATTGATCACATGAGTCCAACTATTGTCTAGGTTCTGCAACCAATCTATCTTCTCTTTAGTCCATGTAATAACAATTATATCTCTAAATCAAAAATAGTGATATTCTAATCAATCAAACTAAGCAAATAATAGTTGAAATAGTTCTTACAAAAATATTTCATAAGTATTTCCATAAATATGTTCTTGTATTATTTCCCTCATGGTACATCCTATCCTTTGTGCTTACTCCTTTACGAATTTATGAATCTTCTATTCTAGCCAAATTTACACTTCTCTTTGACTTGGTAACCATCATAACATCTTATTAGCCAATGGTGTTCCATGCTTACTACACCATTATTAGTAGAGGTTCTTGATGATTCATTATAACATGCTAATTATAGGGATAACCATGTGAATAAAACTAAGATTTATGAAAAAACATAGATAGTTGAAGGAACATGATACATATATATATATATAAGATAAAGTAAATTACAATATTAATAAGTTATAATAATTACATAGATCAAACTTAATTAAGCATGAAGTAGAGCATTATTAACATAACTAATGAAGAATCCATTCACATCTATCTAATTGTGTGAATCAATAATAAAACATAGAGAGAAAACCATAGGAAACTTAACTGAATATCTATTATGGAAATTATCAAAACATAGAGAAATAGTTATTAAACAATCCTACTATTATAAAGAATCCACCATACTCATATAACTTGCTAACAATTATAATAATTCCAACAACCCCACTGTTAAATTTATGAAAAAAAAAAAAAGATGTCAATCTGGTGTTGTTCTAACTTACTTGAGCTATTCTTGGAGAAAATATGCTTGAGACACAATTAAAATAACTATGTAACAATAAAGCCAATGAGATATATTTTTGTCATGTACATCCAAACATGCAGGTTTGTACTCATATTTACCCACTAACATTGGGTAACCTCCTTGAATAGTATAAACAAACTAGTATAATCCAAGACTAAAGGTACTAAAGGATCAATCAACTATGTAGTATTATGCTATGGAAACATGTCATCCAGGATATATGGTGTGTAGTCTCTATCAATGTCCTCCATCAGACATCTTTTACCACAACATCTACATAATACAAACTGATATGTAAACTGAAAATACAAGTGTAGTACATTCGAAAAACACTTTTTCATGTTTAATAGATCCTTCAATTTCTAAATTTTTTTTGTTCAATTTTATATAAAGAAATTAAAACTAGATTTTAAATGAAGATCAGAATTAGATAATAATCAGATAAAATCAAAATAATTCACCAACAAATTGATAACGGAGTTCGGCTTCAATAGCCTACGTCTCTGGGTCTGTTCGAAGTGAGGACCATTCTCATTAATTTTTTGCAACAAATGGCTTCCAAAATCAATAAAAGTCTTCAATTCACCTTCTATGATCTCTACTTACCTGTAATTATATCTCTTAGTCCTGAAAATAATGGCCCAAGGTCCTACAAAGCAATAATAAGACTCTAACCTTCTTAAATCTCTTTACACAGTCAGCTTCTTATGTGTATTCAAGTAGAATTTCATCCCTTTTATAACACTTCAACTTATGTAGCTGAAGTGGTCAAAGCCTTATCATTTTGTGCCAAAGGTGTAGGGTTCAAAACCGTCGGCCTCCTTTCTAGGTGCTTGGGAACCATCGGCCTTCTTCCTTGGGCGCACTTTGACTTTGCTTTGTCCCACATTTGCTAGGAAAAATGGTTTGCATGCTTTATTTAGGTAAGTTGGTTCCCTTTTCAAATTCCAAGACTTAGGTGCTAACTTTGGCCACCGTTTAGACGTGGTCATTACATGATTGGTGGGGTGACGTGGTGAGTAATGTGGCAGCTTGTGCAAGTTGGCCTTTGGCGCCTTGTTTCAAAGTGATAAACATTTGAAAATTTCTCAAATAACATGTGAATAAAAACACCAAACCAAATTTTTTTTGCACTGAATTATTTTTCCACGTGTCAAATGGCTATTGGTCCACTTGGCATATTTCAACAGTGCCATGTCACTTTCGACACCCCTTTTTTTTACTTGTTGCAAGATTTCTTCAACTAGCTATATCTTGAGCATCCAGACTCCATTTTTCATTCTGAAAGAAGTGCTAGAAATCTCTCAACAAATTCTAAGATGTGCAAATGATTCAAATAGAATTTGAAGACTTTTAAAAATGGAACGGTATATGGATCCACCTGGATCATTCCTCCCCACTGGGAACTTTTGGACCTCTAAAATTTGAATTTAATTGGTAATGAGGTGAGGGTATTTTTCCCTCACCTTTTCAACTTCCATCCATTTGGCCTTACTTGGGTGCATCCCTTTGAGACCAACACAAAGATATTCAACATTACCTCTTCGCGAAGTCTGCATATTCCTGTTAAGTATAGTATCTTCCTGCAATTCTATTAGATATTCAGGAGAAAAATCATCAACGAAAGGAATGGATACACTTTCATCATGATCAATTATCATTAGAGACTCATACAATTTTAGATTTTCCACATTTGCAATTCAATAAATCTGCATGTAAGATGGTAAATCTAATCGGAAGGCATTTGTGCCAATTTTTTTCATTATCTAAAAAGCACCATACCGGATTGGTTTCAATTTTTTACCTTCACCTATCAGTCTTTCCTTACTAATGTGAATCCATACCATATCACCTACAACAAATTGGTGATCAATATGATGTTTGTCATGCCTAGCTTTGTACTTGGCTTGACTTTTCTCCAATTGAGTACAAATAGTCTGATGTATGAGCTATATTTGTTCAATGAACTTCTTGGCTTGAATGGCTTCTTTTGGTTCACCAACCGCTGTATCCTATCCATAGCAAACATCTAGAGGAGATTTAGGCAAGTATCCATAACAAAATTCAAATGGAGATTTCATAGTAGAATAATGAAGTGCCCAGTTATATGCATGCTGTATGTAACACAATTGTTCATCCCATAACTTTGGATTTTTATTGCTATAACCCCTAAGCAAATGTACCACAGTGTAGTTCACAACCTCTGTTTGTCCATCGATTTGTGGATGAAATGTAGTGCTCTTTTTTAATTTAGTGTCCATTAGTCCCCACAAAGTTGACCAAAACTCCCCAATAAATTGAGAATCTCGATCATAAATAATTGAAGTAGGCAAACCAAAATGAACCCATACATGTTTAAAGAACAAATGTGCGGTGCCTTCGCCAGTAATTTGCTTAGTGCAAGGAATCAAAACACACATTTTGCTAAACCTATCCACAACCACATATAAATAGTCATGTTTTATTTGTGTCATAGGCAATCCCCCCACAAAATCCATGGAGATACTTTCCCAGGGGCAAGTAGGAACAGGTAGAGGAGTATAAAGTCCTAGTTTCTTGTTACTAGGTTTACTTGTGGCACAAAGAGTACATCCCTTTATATATTTAGCAACATTTTCCTGCATACGAGGCTAATAAAAATACATTTTCAAATGTGAAACCATTTTAGCAACTCCAAAATGACCAAAAATAAGAGAAGTATGTGCTTCTCTAATCATGTGCACCCTCTCATTTTGATGAATACATAGTTTACCTAAATGATACAAAAGATCATTGTGTACATGATAGTCCAATTCTTCTACTTGTCTACTACTCATCAAGTCTTTATAAACATCCTGAAAATCAAGATTATTAACATATTATTTCTTTATAACTTTCATGAGACAAAGAACCATGTTGTAAAAGAATAGATGCAACAACCATAGGAGGCCTAGATAGCATAACTGCAACCTTATTTTAAATACCTTTTTTATACTTGATCACAAGATGAAATTGTTGTAAGAAACCCATCCAATGAAAATGTCTAGACTGTTGTAGTTTGGTTTGTGATTGGAGATACTATAAGGGCTGATGATCTATATGTATTATTTTTTCTTTGCCCATTAAGTAATGTTTCCATTTTTTAACACTTTGAACCAATGTACACAATTCCTTATCATAAGTTGGATATTTTCTTATTGCACTTGTAAAGGTTTCAGAATGATAACAAACTAGTTTCTTACCTTGCATTAAAATAGCTCCCATAGCATACTCACTTTCATCCATCTTGATCTCAAATGGTTGTTGTATATCAGGAAGTGCCAAGACTGGAGCAATACTTATATTTTCTTTCAAAGTGTCGAAGGATTTTTGATGTTTGCCTCCCCATTGAAAGACCTATTTCACACTTGTCAAAGAATGCAAAGGTGATGCAATATATGAAAATTGAGCAATAAACTTTTGCCAAAACTGTACTGCACCAAGAAAACTTCTAACCTTAGTTATGTTAGTGGGTGTAGGCCAATTAACAATGATTGCCACTTTTGCAGGATCAATTTTCAATTTACCATATCCTACAATGTAACCCAAGTATATCAAAGAGGTCTTGCCAAATTCACATTTTGACATTTTTAGATAAAGTTTTTCCCTTCGTAATGCATCCATGACTTTCTTAATGTGGATCACATGCTCTTCCCAAGACTTGCTAAAAATCAATAAATCATCTAAGTAAAATTTGAAAAAATCATCAAAGAACTATCTAAAAACATCATTCATCAATCTCATGAATGTAGCTGGGGCATTACACAACCCAAAAGGCATAACAAGCCATTCAAACAATCCCTATTTTGTTTTGAAGGCAATTTTCCACACATCACCTTCATTAATTCTTACTTGATGATATCCACTTCTCAAATCCATCTTAGTGAAATAAATAACATGTTTTAATTGGTCCAATAAATCATCAATATGAGGAAGAGGGTAGCGATTCTTAATAGTAATTTTGTTTAAAGCACGAAAATCAACACACATTCGCCAAGTGCCATCTTTCTTTGGCACCAAAATAATTGGTGAACCAACAGGAGATAAACTTGGATGAATAACACCTCTATCCAATAGATCCATTACCTATTTTTTTATTTCCTCATTTTCCACCACTAATAACCTGTACATGCCAATGTTAGGGAGAGGAGAATCCTACAATATCTAAATTTCATGTTGAACTCCCCTTTTAGGGGCCAAGCCCTTAGGATCCTGAAATACATCATCGTAAGTAGAAATGATTTCAACCAATTGATTCTTGTGTCTAGGATCACACTTTTCCAAAGCTTGAGAATATTATTTTTCCTTAGACTTAATCAACATGAGACAAAAAGTCTTGCTTGAATTAACTAGTCTTTTCATTTTCCCCACTGTAATCAAGGAAAGACTTTTTATAATGTGATGTGCTCTAACTATATATTCAATGCCATCCTTAACAAGCAAGTACTTATTCTCCTCTCGATAAAAGATTGCTTTTCTATCATAAAGATATGGGCTTCCCAAAATAATCCCACATATGTCCAATGGAACAACATCCAACTCAACCTCATCTATGAACTTGGATGTGATGGTAAACCTTAGTCTATAAGTTTGTGAGACTTATAGCTTCGCATTGTCACACACCCAACCTAGTGGATAAGGCTTCAGATGGGGATTGGTTTGTAAGCCTATCTTCTTAACAACCTCTTTAGAAATTAAATTTGCTTGTGAACCACTATCAAATAGAGTGTCAATCTTAGTATGCTTTGAAACAACTCTAATGTGGAACAATTCATTTCTTTTCTTATCAACATGCACAAAATTTTATTTAGAAGAAGATGCATCATTTGATGACTTAGTGCTAGAAACTGAAAGAGAAAAATCATTATGTAATCCCATAGCTATGATCTTAGTTTCATCATCTGAATCTGAACCTAAGTCTTGAACCATAGCATTAGCCTTCTTTTCTTTCTTTTGAAACCTCTTAGGCCTTAACTCAGGATGTAGTTTCCAACACTTAGACTCATCATGATTTTTCTTACAATGATTACAAAATGGTTTTCCTTCTTCTTTTTTAACAGTATAAGTGGATTTCTGTTTACCCTTTCCTGATGAACTTTCCCCTTTGGATTGCTTAACATTAGATTGCTTAATTTTTACTTTAGGAAAAGATTCTTTTGATTGTTTTCCTCTAGCCTCTAAATGAGTGGCTTGAACACATACTGCATCTAAATTAGTGGGATTGAACATAAGAATCATATATCTTAAGTAACTATGCAGCCCACCTATATATTTTAGCAGTGCTTCTTGTGTGTATAGAGGAACATTCAAAAGTAAAGCTTTTTTCTTAAATTCTTGTGTATAATCTTGAACATTTTGGCCTTTTACTTATCTGAAACTTTGCCAATCCATCATGGCTTGTTGCATATAGCCTAAAGGATAGAATTGCTTTCTGAGTTCTTCAATAAATTCATTCCAAGTAGAAATCGAGTTACCTTTTTGAAGCTTGGCTTCCTTCAACTTACTCTCCCACTAGATGAGAGCTGTGCCTCCCATATGAAGAGTAGCCAAATGAATTTTTGACTCATCCCTTGCAATCTTTTGGACCCTGCAATAAACTTCAATCTACTTGACCCAGTTATCCAACTTTTCGGCATTAACTTTGCCATTAAACATTGGTAATTCAAACTTAATATCCAATTTTAGTGAAGGGAGAGATTCCATAGTTTTTTTTATTGTCATTCGATGAAGAAGGTTTTTTAGTTTCTTTACATTTTGATTCTCATGAATCACCTTCTTTTTCATTCTTGGATTTCCTTTGTTTGTCACCGTATAGTTCCTCAACCATGCTTCTCATATCCATGAAGGCTCGGCAGAAAGCTTGTTCGGATTCCATCTCTTCTTTGGCTATCCTTGAAGCACGCCTTGAACCAATCTTTGGATTATACTCAATGAGTTTTCCTTCACCCTTTTGCGATTTAAACCTTGTCAACATACACTAGCAATCACTATTAAATAACAACCACTCTGATACCAAAAATATGATCTGTAAACTAAAAATACAAGTGTAGTACATCTGAAAAACACTTTTTCAAAATTTAATAGATCCTTCAATTTCTCTCTTTTTTTGCTTAATTTTTTATAAATAAATTAAAATAATATTTTAAATGAAGATCAAAATTAGATAATAATCAGATAAAATTAAAATAATTCACCAGCAAATTGATAACGGAGTTCAGCTTCAATAGCCTACGTCTTCGGGTCCATTCAAAGTGAGGACCATTCTCATTAATTTTGTGTAATAAATGGCTTCCAAAATCAATACAAGTCTTCAATTCAGCTTCTCTGATCTCTACTTGTTTGTAATTATATCTCTCATACCTGAAAATAATGGCCCAAGGCTGTACAAAGCAATAATAAGACTCTAACCTTCTTAAATCTCTTTACACAATCAACTTCTTATGTGTATTCATGTAGAATTTCATCCCTTTTATAACACTTCAACCTCCGTATCTAAAGTGTTCAAAGCCTTATCCTTTTGCACCAAAGGTGTAGGGTTCAAAACTGCTAGCCTCCTTTTTAGGTGCTTGGGAATGGTCAGCCTTCTTCCTTGGGCACACTTTGACTTTGCTTTGTTCCACATTTGTTGGGAATAATAGTTTGCATGCTTTATTTAGGTAAGTTGGTTCCCTTTTCAAATATGAAGACCTAGGTGCTAACTTTGGCCACCATTTAGACTTGGTCATTTCATGATTGGTGGGGTGACGTGGCGGGTTGTGCAAGTTGGCCTTTGACACCTTGTTTCAAAGTGATAAACGTTTGAAAATTTCTCAAATAACATGTGAATAAAAACACCAAACCAAAATTTTTTTGTGCCAAATTATTTTTCCATGTGTCAAATGGCTATTGGTCCACTTGGCATATTTCAATAGTGCCACGTCACTTTTGACACCCCTTTTTTTTTGCTTGTCGTAATATTTCTTCAACTAGCTATATCTTAAGCATACGGACTCCATTTTTCATTCCAGAAGAAGCGCTAGAAATCTCTCGACAAATTCTACGATGTAAAAATGATTCAAATAAAATTTGAAGACTTTGAAAAATGGAACGGTACATGGATCCACCTGGATCACAAACCAAAATGACATCAAATATCATATATATATATCTAAACCTCATACATATATTTATTATATTGATTTATATATCCAAGTAAAATTTAAGTAATCAACATAAAATGTTTTACTCACCCATAATAGTACCATCTACTTAGTCACATATAACCTCTTGTGTGTCATGGATCTGAGGAGGTGAATAGCCTCTTTAATAGCCCTAATGGATGACATGAGCATGATGTGACTCAAAATGTACTTGTCACACTATTATCGAGATAGAAGTTAGCTGAGACTCATGATCCCCATACTATAGCTATACCTATCACTATCTCCATGGCTATAACTATATATATGGATACTGTTACTACTAAGAAACTACTACTGTTACCCTTATTAAAACATACTCTCCTTGCTATTGCCTTTACCATAGTCTCAAATCCCTAGGATAATAAGGTTATATAATAGGTACCTAAATAAGTACCCCTCCACCTCCCACACTTCACCACTCTCTCATATGGTGAGTCTAAAATGTTGGGACCATGAGAGGAGCAACTAGGTGTGGCAACCTAAATTGACCTGGTAGATGATAACATAGATTATGTTATATCCACCATGGGTATTACCTTATAATCATCACACATGATTGTGCCTAAATAATGGATGGCCATGATGGCCAGACATCTATAGTGCCCTCATATGGCTACCAGATAATTTGATCACATTTCACTATATGTAATGTATTGCACTATATGGTCACATGTCATAAGACTATCCCCAAATTGTGTGATACCAATGCAATTTTTTTGGATCATGCTAATGTTTTCTATGGTGTCAAGTTCTCTTGCTAAAGGCTTAGGAATATGTTTTTGGATTTACACTAGGGAAAGAGGTTTATGAACATCAACATTGTTCACGTATGATGATGAAGAGGGAGGAGGCTATAAGGGAATTTTTGTGAAAGGTTAGGAAATAGTCACTTTATTCGATCTTGTGGGAAAAATAACATCAATAACATGTATATAATCTTAAGTGTCTATAACACCATCATTGGTAGCTTGTTTATTTTATATTTCATAAGCATAATGTTACTGATGTAGGTTGGGAGGGCTTAAACTATCTTATGAAGAAATATTGGTGTTTAGTTTGATTAAGGGATTACTCCAAAGCTTTTTGGGAGAGAGTCCTAACTCTATATTGGAGTTTAAGATGGAGAGAATTAATTAATGAATCATAGAGGTTGTCTTATGACATGGTATGTTCATATTTTTTAGATAAGGCTTTCTAATGCTTAATGAAAGTTTGGGTAGTTTTAGATTCCACCTATTTACAATTAGTGAAATGGGTTAAATTATTTTCAAGAAGATCATTAGTTTGAAATTTTTGAACCAACGCATTAACTAAGTCTTCTAAGATAAAGATAATATTATACTTAAATTGATTATACCAACCTTTGGTATCAACTAAAAAGGTTTTGGCTATAAATTTGGTAGTTGTAAAGGTGTTGCTTAACCCAATATTTGTAAAGGTTACCAAAATCTTTAAAAGGAAAAATGGGATGAATATATCCATTATAGGTGAGATTAAGAGTGATACCACATATGTCTATGCTTTTAATTTGAGGAATTAGTTCATTTAGAAGATGATTGATGAATTGATTAGGAAGTGGGGGTTGAGGAATAAGATTAACCTATGCATCTCTAAAGGGGATGGGTGTGGGGGCATTCAAATTTTAAACTCCACATAGAGGTTATTAAGAGTGAATTTTTAATTTCAAGAGTCAATTTTGCCTTTACATCATTTTGTTAGAATTTTTAGTTTGGAAAGTAGCCATTGATTCATGGATTGCAATAATATTTGATTAGTATTGAGATCTTTTTGACTAGTAGAGGTAGCTTGAGATGTACAAGTGGTGGCATTAATGTAAGTATTAATATGGGCACTTTGAGTAGGCCCACTAAAGTAAAGACTTGCCATATTAGTGATAATACTAGGCTTGGTGAAAGAAGAAGGAATATAATAAGTCATGCATTGACTTGCCACAAGTCTTGTATAAAAGCTACATTTAAGTTAAGGGGGATGTCCTATATGGGTTCCCATCATGAGGTTATATATTACCATAGGATCCTTACCCTTATGTTGAAGAATTTCATTAATGAAGAAGACCATTTCAGGAATATACTTAAGATCACTCTCATCATTAATAATAAGAATGTGTGGAGGATAGTTAAACAAATAAAGAGGTTGAGAAATAGGGAGTGTATTATAATCAAGGGTCCTAGTACTCATATTAATATTACTTTTATCTTCATTATCGATAATGTTAAAATGAGATTTAGGAGCTTTATGGGAGTTATTAAAGTCCATCATGTCATGTTGTGTTTTCTTTTTGGAATCATCAAATATATACTTCATGATGGAATAGTTAGGTATAAACTAAATTTGGATAGCGAATGGGGGTAAACTATAAAAAATTAACTTTATTACCCAACTCAATAAATGAAGGAGATTAAAACTATATCAAATAGTTCAATGTAGTTTAGTGAACAAGATGTTAAGAAACAAACTATATTATACCATGTGATATTGTCTGGTAGAAAGGTTGTAAGTGTACTATATCGAGTTGTTCGATGCAATCACACATACACGTGATGAGAAAATAACTATATCTAGGTAGTCTTGTATTCTGATTTGGTAGAATTAAGGGTAATATGAAAAAATAAAATAAATTAAGTTATTTGATACAGTTAAATAGACAGAGGAATGGGATACAAAAATATAGACTACTTCAAGCTATTTGATGCAGTCATTGAGGCAAACATAAAAGAATAAATTGAGCTAGTTGATGTAGTTTGTACACATAAGTAATTGTATCGACATGAGATGATGCAATTACAACAATCAACACATAAATATATCAACATTGTCTGATACAATATGAAATGCAAAATACAATAATAAGAAACAAATTGAATTCTAATTATTTTTGCTATTTTTTTCTAAAAATAAGATTAGGTAGACCTACTAAAGGATTTGACTGATTTGTTGGCTCTCATTGGTACTAACTCATCCAATGGATAATGTTAACCGAATGTTTTAGAGCCCTAACTATGGAGGAATTACCATGACCATATCCCACTAAACTCAATTTCAAGTGTAATATAAGAGTAACTTCCTAATGCTAACCACTGATTAATGCACTATAAAATCAAATGGATGGATGGCTTCCTAAAATTTAATAAAAAGGGAGTCCTAGGTATTTTTGATATATTGTGAGTCATATGAATACTAAAGTACATGTTCATCTCTGTACTATGTCTATGAGTATTATGGTAAGCCCCTCATACCATGATGTCTATAAAAAATAGACTAGGATTGTAAACATAACACAGTATAGCCCTTCATGATAGTAACTAAGTAGTTTTAAAACTACCAAAACATAAATTCTAGGGAAAGATAAAAAAATAAAAAATAAAGTTCAAAAACCAATACCAAAAACCAATTTTTAGTATTTAGTGCATTTGAAATAAACATGTAGCTAATTTGAAATGAAATATTTTATTAAATTATGAAATGAAAAGTTAATTTTCCTTAATTATGCTTGAAAAGTAAATAAATAGAATTGTATCAATGCTGGCCAATGTAGTTGTACACACAATACAAAGCTATATCGATTAGATCGATATAATTTATTTAAACAAATATGTAGACATAGGTAAATTACTAAATCAAACAAATCAAATAAGTTTACTAAAAATAATTAAAATACAAAACTAAATCGAATAAACTAATGTAGTTGACTATAAAAAGGATTAGAAAGAAAGCAAAAATCTAAATATAGAACTATATCAAGTAAATCAATATAGCTTACTATAAATAAGATCAAATAAAATAATTTGATTGGTTCGATATAGTGTACTAGAGGAAAATTGATATCTAGGGTTAAAACTATATCACACTTGTTAAAATAGTTATTTGAAGAGATGACTAAATATAACTATATCAACCTATTTGATATAGTTCATTGGTGATAAATTTGGTGATAAGGTTGAGATATAATTGTATCAATCCATTTAATATAATTGGCTAGAAATAAATCTAAAGATGAAATTGTATCATGTTAGCATAAATAGTTTGTTAAAAATGTAGAAACAAAATTATATTAATCTATTTGATATAGTTAGTTGATGAAATAAAGGTAATGGCTAATTTCATGTTAGGTTCACTAGAATGTATGTGATTAGCTAGGATTAACCTAAAACTATCCTATCTAAAGATCTAGACCCAAAAAATGTAAATCAAATAGAGCCCATTGTTACTTAATTGATTGAGATATGACCAAATGGATCCAAAAAATAAGAAAGAGGATCGCCTAAAATACAATATAAAAATAAAGGGTTCCAAATCCTTTTGGTAATCAACACAATGAAGAAGCTCTAACAAGGCATATTTTTTATAATTAATCTAATATTATAATCAAGAAACATAAGTAAAGGGGGAAGGGTTAGAAACATATCAAAATCGGTAAGGAACCATGGTAGGAAAATATGGGCCTAGGTTACCTAAGGTGGATAAATAGCAAGTTTAAACAATATTATATCCATACTAAGTATAAATGTAGAGAAATTTTGAACAAGGAGATATACACCAATTAACCAAGCAATTATACAACTTCTATCTATCAAATGAAAGAGCTAGGGTTATAATATACTTACCTTGAATAAGATTTACTGAGCCTTAATCTCCCCCTTGGATAATGGTGCTTTGAAAGAGTTTGTTAGGAATGTAAGGATCTCAAATGATGAATCAAGCTCTAGGATAAAAAATATCCTCATATTACATCCAATACTCCATAAGACAAACTTTACTTCAAGATAAGATCTAAGCAACAACTTCTCCAAATGTAGACTTAAGGAAAACATGTGAGAAATAATAATGTGAAAATGAATGTTCCTCTATTATAGTGAACTGGTAACTTGTATTTATAGTGGTGAATGATCCTAATCTCTCCCAAAGATTAAAATGATGATATCAACCAACCTGATTTGGTTCTAAACAAGCTGACTAACCTCAAACTAAGTTGGCTAGGCCAATTTAGTTGTAAAGTTTGCACCAAAATGTTTGGAATCATATTGATTTTATTGATGTAGTTGAGAAGGTACTGGTACATTGAATGAGATGACATAGTATGAAATTATAGGACTTGATATAGATATAGGATGCAATATGGAAGGAGACAACTTAGGGGATCAAATCTAAGGAATCTATAATGGATGTAGGACTAATAAATAGGTAAAAATATCTATTAAAAATCACTAACAACCTACCCACCTCTTTCTTGATGCACAATTTAAGGTGTGCATTTAGGGAGATTGAAACTCAATATATTGTTACAAGAGAGAAAGAGTCAATAAATCTTAAAGTTTAAAATAACTATGTACATACAAATATCACAAGGTTGAATGATTTTATTTTTAATAATAAATTTAGAAACAATGTTTTTAAGGCTAGATAGGTGGCTCAAAAGGTGTGTTTAAAATGGTATATGTAAAAACTTAAGGAAATAATGTAATTTATATGGTATTGATCCCATTTGATTAAGCCAAGGGTGTCTATGTAATAAATTATATGTTTTACTATTTGATATTACATAGAAACATACTAATAGGATCTTAGGACCTAAATATAATGGAAATATGATACCGCTAATTGGTTTCCATGGAAGACCATCATAAATCTTACGTACCATAGATATGCCAAGTAAGTCTCATTTAACGTAGCCTCTACTTGCCAGAATTAACATCATAATTAGATTTTATCTTGAGCCATTATCTACCATAGTGTTGAGCGTAATCGAAGGATGTGTATCAACAAAAAAATGTATATAGAGACCTTATTTGAATAATAATTTTGAATCTTGTGATCATATAATGTAATAGATGGTTCTCATACCCTTAGATTTAAGAATTTTTATTTTTCTGTCTTGATGTCAAGCATGGAACAGTTGATTATTATTTTTTGTTTGCGGTAAAGGAAAAAATTAATAATGGATTATTGTAATAATTTCACTTGATAATGGTATCTTGTAGAAAAAATGTAGTTCATGCTAGATTATGGAATTGCTAGAAATCAAATTCTTGTAGTTTATTTTACTTCAATTCCAATGTTAATTATATCTTGATATATGGAGCATACAAATGCTAGTGATGTTTCTATGATTTTGGGTAGATGTAAGATTGGAACACTAAATGAAATTTAAGCTCAATATAGAATCACAAGTAGTTGGAGTAATTAAAAATGGTATAATCAATATAAATAAGTATTGATATTAATTTATTCTATTATTGGAGTTTTGTACGTAAATGGATACTTTACATGGATAAAGTTTAATTATTTACTAATAATGTTGATAAGACAAATAGCCTAAGGGTATATTTGTTTCAACATCTATTGATCTAATTAGTTCAATTTGAAAATAACACCATACAAACACAATAGTGTACTATTGGGTCCATTTGTATCTTCATGTGATGTTTGGTTCATTTTGAATTCAGACCCCTAAGGGGAAATGTGGATGTAATGATAATGGTTTAAATGTAAATTCATATTAATGCCTTAGAGGCATTGAATTAAGTAATGTATAGGGGTAAGGATATAAATGTTATTATTAAAGTGGTGTAATCCACTATGAAAACCTAAACCCTAGTTTAAGATATACGGGACCACATCCCCATTTTGGCATTTGTTTTGTTGATTAATTAACATAGTATAAAATTTAAAGTGGTGGTATTAACTCTTATATCCAACCAAACATACATTGTAATTAATGATAATTTGGGTTACATGGTGAAATAATTTTCTTGGTAGTAAACTTGAGCTGGGTTAAGTAGTAATCACAAGTTAGGGTTTGGGGTAATTTAATTTTTTTTGACCTATCAAGTGATCATTTATGGCATGACTAACTAAAATTTCGTGAAGCCCTATAATTTTTTTGACTTGTGCATGAAAAAAAAATAATTGCATGATTATTGGCATCATTTTTGGTGAAAGAATCTAGTGGGTAAGTCCATTTGTGGTCAAATACAACATTATGATTCATTATAACATGGAATAATAAATTGGTTTTTGATTCCAACTTCTAGTTTTCATTGTATGTAATTTGGGTTTAATGTACTTCTAGTCCAATTTACATTTTAAGAACTAGACCTAATTATTAGGAATTTGTTTTCACATGGGTGTATTAGTGAGTTTAGATTAGTAATCCACATTATTAAATATTAACTAGTGTGTGCATATTTGATATGTGGAGAGGTTTATTAAATAATGTAAGTTATATTACATAATTAATATTCACATGAGAATAAGTGTGTGTAGATATATTAGGAGAAATATAATATGGATAAGTGAGTAAGAGATATAGGGATTAGGTTAGGGAGATATTTTAGAGATTTGAGAAAATTATAATATCCCTATTTATAGGATATATTTTCACTACAAATGTAACCATTATGCTTATGAATAACAAGTTGGATGATTGACAAAAAAGTTGTGATGGTGCATTTTCACACTGGAGCTTCATCTTTACCTAAATATGGGATAAAACTTACATCTGGTTTCAAAATGGGTTTTATCAAAGGCTACTCTTCTCATTGATTTTATTATATTCATAGTTTATTATAAAATTAACACAATGGATATATGGTGTAGACCACTTACAAATCCATTACTTTCTTGTTCAAACCCTTATTACACTTTATCAATGGTAAAATAGTGTAGATCACATGTGAAACTGCTTAACATCCACCATCTATTTTCATCTCCTCCACATCCATTATTTTCATTATTTATATGGTAATTCACTCCATTTTTTCCCATTGTGTTCATGCTTAGTTTATGTGTGTTTATCCTATTTTAGATGTGTTTTAATAATCACTTATGAGAGTCAACTTTTTTATGAAGCATTTTTGAGAAAAATGGACCTCATAGTTGAATTAAAAATGTCCAAAACCATTTGGATTGATTGTAAACATGCCATATTTTTTGTTTATATAATTTTTGGGCTAATTTAAGTTTTTCATGTTTTCCATGTTCTTTAAAATCTACATATTGAATAAAAATTAGTAGAAGAAGAAAAATCATTTTTCATAATGTAATCCTAGGTTGTATCTAGACACAACTAATTGAATATAGATATGTGTTTGAAAATCCAATTAAAGATTGGATTTATTTGAGTTATTCTCAAATTATTTTTCATTGGATCAATGGTTCAATTAGCATTGGCTTAAAAATTAATATACTACATTGAGTCTCATGGATCTAACCACACAAGGCCATACAAGGTATAATGGTTTGAGTTTTTTACATTTGTAGTTGAATTTTAAGAATTTTGGATTGGTAATGGTGTCAAGGCTCATGACATAGAATACTCACCTAGATAAAACCCACATTTATCCACATGACACATTTTATCTCCTAACTTGGCATTGACCCAATTATGTTGTATTTCAATCTATTTGACAATGTCCCCTAGCTCTGCAATATTTTTGGATTTGTGTCCTTGGATGGGATGTCCAACAATAGACCCATAACATCAACTCCCATTTCATTTAAAAATTCATCCCATACTTCATTGAACATGACTCCAACATCAAGCTTACTCTCCATAGATCCATTTCGAGCCCTATGTGTTTTATTTCTATTCATTCCTAGTTAAAAGGATTTTTTTTAATTTTTAAAATAATTTTTAAATAAGATTTTTTTATGAAAGAGGTTAATGGAATTATTTTAAAGGGGAAAATATTGAAAATTTTGTAAAATAATAATATCAAAAGAGGGAGGGAAGTCTAAAAATTATATTTTTCAAAAAATTATTATAAATAAGATATAAGTTATTTTAAAAAACTGTGTTATTCAAAATATTACAATTGGATGCATTATTAGTAGAAAACCAAAATATAAGGATATTTTCCATTGGGGGGTATATACATACCAGATAAACCTCACCATCAAAAATAATATGAACCTCTGTAAGTAATCCAAAAGAAGGTCACAACCAAATAATGAGGATAATCACATGCTTTCTCTAGAAAGACATTTTTTCTGACATTTTCTCCCATGTGAGCACGAAAGGGGGAATGTTAGGAATTTTTCCCCACACAGGTGCATTAGTGATTTTAGGTTAGTAATCCACATTATTAAATATTAATCAATGTGTATATGTTTAATATGTGGAGAGGTTTACTTAATAATGTAAGTGATATTACATGAATAATATTCACATGAGAATAGGTGAGTGTAGAGATATGAGAGAGACAATAGGGATACGTATGTGAGAGATTTAGGGAGTAGGTTAGGGAGATATTTTAGAGATTTGAGATAAGAATATTATACTTATTTATAGGATATATTTTCACTATAAATGCAACTATTCTGTTAATGAATAACAAGTTAGATGATCGATAGAAAAGTTGTGGTTGTGCATTTTCACACCTAAGTACCCAAATATGGGGTCAAAGTTACACTAATCACTTAGGTTTTTATGAAACTTGAATATGGAGGAATGATAAATATGGCCATGGGCCTATTTTGCCTTCAACAATGATTGGTAAAAGGTAGTTAGAATATTTCTTAGAGAGATTTTGAAATTGGGTGACTAAAACTTGTTGTGAACCCAAGGGTTCGACCTGTGATCACCTCCATATTTTATATCATCAAAAATTTCTCAGGAAAGTTTATTTACTCTTTCAATTAAAAATAGGTTTGATTACAAAAAATATAAAAACTAGATTTCCAATTGTTTACCTTGACTTCCATATAATTGATGCCTTGGTTTTATAATGGGTAAAATGAATGGTTTCAATTATTTATTAACATATGTCAAAGGTAAAGAGTATGATTGTATATTTGGTTTCTAATATTTATGGGTTTAATAAATTAAAGGATATAATAGCAGAATTTTTAGTTTTTGGGTTTGTGCCTACATATATATTTGATGCATTAAATTTTATCATGGCTATGTTATTATTTATATTCAATATTAACCTACATGTACATGTAATAAGGGTAACTAAGAATTTATTTTCTAAATTTAAAATGCAAGTGATCTAGGCCTACATTTTATGAGAAATTTTAAGATGTAATTTTTTAAACTTAGGGCTAAGTACCCATTTTTGTTGCATTCTAATAAGAATAAAGGAAGTTAAGTTATTTCATAAGCTTTAGCTTGTATTTTTCATTTTTTCCTGCACAGAAAATTAGTAGGGATAAATCCATGATTCTATCTAGGATTTCTATGAGAAATGCATATAATATGGGAATGAGAAAGGTTGAATTGAATTAGTATTATCTTTCATTTCTTATGGAAATATTTGAGACATATGATTATCTCCTTGATGATGATTTGACTACATGTGATGGACTATTATAGGTGGTTAAACAAATGTGAAATGTATGAAAATAAGTTAAGTACATTGACCATGGTAAAAACTTTACTATTAATATTTTCTTCATATTTTTTGTTACTCAGTTGCATAGGTTAAGCTAAGTGTCTTTGAAACTTAAAAACTATATTATGGATAATTAGGTTCATACCTGTAGATGTAGTCATCTATAGACATGCACCTAGTCATTCTGCATTGATGATTTAATAATGTTAAACTTGTAGTTGAATTATAAAATGGAATTTATTGTATTATTCAAGTATTTAATGTTTGACTACTATAGTTTAATTTTTATACAATAAGATTGATTATATCTATTGATAATTAGATCATTAAATCTTCTATAATTTATTTATTATAACAATAAATGAAAACTAATAAGTAGTTTAAATTCAAGAAAAGTACATGAGGTTTCATACCTTTTTTGTAGCTCAAAAATATTTTCAAACTTGACAAAACTATGATAAGTTCTCACATGAGTGAACTCTTGATGTATCATCGTTAAAGTTGATGATGTGTTTGATGCAATGCACACGAGATATATTCTCTTTATTTATGTAATTTTATTGTTATATAAAAATACATTAGGCCCTCATCCCATGTTGTAGTGGGTATGTTTGGCATCCCATCTCACAGGCATGATCTTAAAGACATTATTCGGCGGGATTTTTTTTATTCATATATGTTAGAAAATCTTAAGTTTACTTATACTTCATAAATGACTTGTTTAACTGTATTTATTTGATTATTGAAGGTAGTGAAAGGTTTATTTTATGAAATTTGATTAATGACCTTGGAACTACTATCTATATTGATTTTAACAGTTATATGTAAAAAAATATAATGAATTTACTGATGAGTCATGTGTACTTGGAAGAATTTTAATTGTATTGTGCAAGGAAACTTAAGTTTGTATATTATTATGAATGTGATAATTTTATAATTTATACTTTTGAGTCATTAAATGATTATTATTAGACCAAGTCAAAATGAATTTGTAGATAATAAAAAATGTATTTATAAAATATGATTTAGTCTAATGTTGAAATAATTTATCTTTCTTTTGATCATTTGGTTTGGATTCATGTTTTCTTTTTAAATATGCTCTTAAGAAAGGTAGTTTTAGAATTTTATATTAAATGGATGCATAGATACTTACATGGATACATAATGTTCATAAGTACTCTTAGATTATTACATTATTAAATAAACATTGCTATGTTTCAATCTGATATCAAATATTGATTGGGAAAGTAGTAAAAACTAGAGAAACCATATTTAGAAGGGGAAGAAATCTCAATAAAAATTAATGTCCTAAAGTTGTACCTTCTTGAAATAATGGCATTTGAAATAAACATTGATATAAATTAAGGTTTAAAAAGGTAAAGTTTCCTTTGTATGGTTGAGCATACTCAAAAATAAAATGGATGCAAATTATGTCAGGATCCCTGCTCACTAAGAGCACACTTGATTACCTTTGTATAAGCAACTAAACACAAAATTTAACCAGAATGATAAATAACTAGAATTCAGAAATAACACAAAATATGAGAGGCAATACACACTTGTATTAGTACTCATCTAGAAGGAAATACAATAAAGAGATCACACTCTTCCCACACCTCTTAGGCATACCAATAATCTTCCCTCAAGAGTTCTCTCTCTCAATTACAAACACAATCAACTCAATAATCGAGTTGGTGTTTCAACCAGTCAGTAACAATACTGCCAGTACCACCAAGTACACACACATACTCCAAGTCTGAGTACAACACGTACTCCAAGTAGATTTCCCTTGATCTTGCTCCCTATTGTGTTTCAGATCTCCTTTGACCTTGCTACCCCACAGATCTCCTTTGACCTTGCACACACACACACTTGCAGATCAATTGACCTTACTTACCATGTAGATCTCACCTGATCTTGCACAACCTGCAGATCAACTTGGTCTTGCACACTTTCAGACCTAGATCTTACACTCAGGAAGAATCCTTTTGATTCTACAAAACCCTTACGATTCTACACACTAGCACCCCTATGGATCTTCTACCAGATCTTGCTCTCCCACAGATCTACCTAATCATACACACTTGGCACTGTGGCACTATGAGGAGCTAACCTTGCTCTCTTCCCTCTGAAGGAGCTAACCTTGCTCTCTCTATCTAGCACACTTTACAATACAGCCCCATGGGTCTCTTAAATAGATCCCATACAAACAGTAATTAGACTTCTAATTACAATAATTAGAAACACAACTCCAAGACTAAAATTTGTCTTTACATGCAAACAACCGGTTCGTTAAACAAACTGTTTGTGTAACTAACAGTTTTGGAACCATACAGGTGACTGACATTAGTCACTGTCTGTCTAGAGATGACTGACATCGGTTGATCACTGACCGATGCCAGTTGCTCTATATACTAGATATGACTGATGTCAGTTGCTCTGTAACTCAGAAACTCCTCTGTTTGCATACCTGTGAAGCTTTTAGCTCCACAACCTAAAAATCTCCCACTTGGAGATAAATAGCTACACCTGTACCTGTACCTGTACATCATCTAATTTTGTTTCCTAGCTTGTATCCCTCTTCAAGCTCAATCTTGAAGACCAACCACCACACATCTTGTGGTGCTATGCTTATCATCCAAGTCCCCTGCCATATCCGAATCTACATACCCATGTAGAGAAGTCCCTGACCCTGCATAACATGAATCCCTGCTGCTGGTCCCTCTCAGATACCTGAGAATCCACTAAACTAGTTTTCAGTGCTCGTTTCTTGGATTGGCCACAAACTCACTGACAACACCCACTGCTTGGGCAACATCAGGTCTAGTACATACCATGCACTTAAACTCATCATGTGAATGGGGACACTGTTCTATGAACTGTCCATCCGTAGGTGTGCTAACCAGTTCTGCATCATGCATGTTGAACCTTGCCGCTATCTTATTCACACAATCATCCTGAGACAAAATCAACCTATAACTTTCCCTGTCTCTAGGAATACTCATGCCAAAGAATTTCTCTCCTCCTAAATCCTTCCTGGCACACCACTAAACTAATTTTACCCTTAGCTAAGCAAATCCTTGCATGTATGAACCTACAACAAGCATATCATCCACATACAATAACAACATAATGTCACGACCATTATCCAACCTGGTAAAATAAACACAATGGTTACAATGACATTGACTAAAGCCATGCTTTGTCATACCCCTGTCAAACCTATACCACTGTCTTGGAGCTTGCTCAAGACCATATGAACTAGCCTTTTGTCTCACATATCCATTCTCTCCTTTCTTTAACCAAGGAATCCATTCATCTTTCAGTGATTTATTTTTAGTTGGCAACTCTACCAAATCTCCCATTTGGTTCTCTTCCAAGGAATTCATGCCATGCTCCCATTGTTTCCTGGATTCTACTTGCATTGCCTCTTCAAAACTTCTTGGTTCTTGACCATCAGTGAGCAATAATTTTAGGTAGTATAAAGAAGGTGAATAATGAATTTGAGGCTTACTTACACTTTCAGTCCTCCACATGGGTGTTTGAGACTCCTTGACAACTTGCTATCTACCCAAAATCTATTCTCTGGTTGACCCTGGTCTGCACCCAATCGATGTCGAATCCTCCTGATCACCGACGCCGGTTCCTTGACTGACGTCGATGTCCACCTGGTCACCGATGCCAATTCTTTGCTCGATGTCAGTCACCACTTGCCCAACACCACTAACTCTAGTCTGCACATGACTGACATCGGTACTTGCCTGATTGACGTCAGTTCCACCTGATCGATGTCGATAACTATGTTTTCCTATGAGTGATGACTTTTTAACCATAAGCTTATTTTGAATCATAACCTTGTGCAAACTACCCTACTCAGAATTATTCAGCCTCCCTAACTGATCACTATCCATCATCTCCTCCATGAACACCAAGGCTTTCTAGTTCTTAATTTTGTCAAAGACATCTGACCTCCTCTTAAGAACATGCATCCCCTTCTTACTCATGTGACCAAGCCTACAAAGCCACATCTTTGCAACAGAAGGTGAATCGGTAATACAAGTAGATAGATAAAGAATACCTACTTTTTTACCACATGCTAATTCAAGTGCATCCACTGTGAGAGTTACTGTGCATCCCTCATCACCCAACTTTCTTAAAGAAATTAGACTCCTCTTCAAGATTGGGACCTGCATGACATTCTTCAACACCCATGTGTTTCCCATCTGCAATTTCAGCCGTACTTCCCCTTTGCCAACAATTTGACAAGGCTCACCAACCCCTAAATAAATCTTTCCAAAGTCTCCATAGACATAATCATGGAAAAATACTCTATTTGGGGCTGCATGGAAAGAGGCAACATAATCTATAATCCAAAATTCTACTTTATCCAAGGAACATACAAGAGCACCCTGTGCAACAACACCTGCAACATCTGCTTCTTCATTTCCTTCATGCTGATCTTCTACCAACCAACAATCTTTCTTTACCTACTCTTTCTTTCCATAATTCTGTAATTGAGAATTCTTGCCATTTAATTCCTCCATTCTTAGCTTACTTTCTTCTGCCATTGCTATACTCCCACTCAATTAGAAACCCCTGAGAGTGACCTGTAATCAACAAACACTTAACAAGCTCTGACCACCTATTAGTGTACCTAACCAAGCTCTGATACCAATTTTCAGGATCCCTGCTCACTAAGAGCACACTTGATTACCTTTGTATAAGCAACTAAACACAAAATTTAACCAGAATGATAAATAACTAGAATTCAAAAATAACACAAAATATGAGAGGCAATACACACTTGTATTAATACTCATCCAGAAGGAAATACAATAAAGAGATCACACTCTTCCCACACCTCTTGGGCATACCAGTAATCTTCCCTCAAGAGTTCTCTCTCTCAATTACAAACAAAATCAACTCAATAACTGAGTTGGTGTTTCAACCAGTCAGTAACAATACTGCCAGTACCACCGAGTACACACACATACTCCAAGTCTGAGTACAACACGTACTCCAAGTAGATCTCCCTTGATCTTGCTCCCTATTGTGTTGCAGATCTCCTTTGACCTTGCTACCCCATAGATCTCCTTTGACCTTGCACACACACACACACACTTGCAGATCAATCGACCTTACTTACCATTTATATCTCACCTGATCTTGCACAACCTATAGATCAACTGGGTCTTACACACTTGCAGACCTGGATCTTACACTCAGGAAGAGTCCTTCTGATTCTATAGAACCCTTATGATTCTACACACTAGCACCCCTATGGATCTTCTACTAGATCTTGCTCTCCCGTAGATCTACCTGATCATACACACTTGACACTGTGGCATTATGAGGAGCTAACCTTGCTCTCTTCCCTCTGAAGGAGCTAACCTTGCTCTCTCTATCTAGCACACTTTACAATACAACCCCATGGGTCTCTTAAATAGATCCCATATAAACAATAATTAGAATTCTAATTACAATAATTAGAAATGTAGCTCCAAGACTAAAATTAGTCTTTACATGCAAACAACCGGTTCATTAAACAAATTGTTCATGTAACTAACAGTTCTGGAACTGCACAAGCGACTGATGTCGGTCACTATCTATCTGGAGATGACCAACGTCAGCTGATCACTGACTGATGCCAGTTGCTCTGTATATTGGATATGACCGACGTCGATTGGCCTGACCGACGTCGGTTGCTCTATAACTTAGCAACTCCTCTATTTGCATACCTGTGAAGCTTTTAGCTCCACAACCTAACAAATTAAAGACCTTGATTAAATGGGTCATATAGGGCCTTAACAAAAGGATTTTATCATTTTGGGCCTACTTACTAAATAGATTAAAATGAAAATATTTTAAAAGTGAATTAGGGTTTAACTTTGAAATAATGAGGCAAATTTTAACAATGTAATGAAACTAAATGGATCAACTTACCTTAAGGTAATCAAACCAAATAATATTAAGCCACTAAGAGAAATTTAGAATTCAATTATTGGGTACAAATGAAATCCCTTTTGGCATAACAAGATAAATAAAAGACCAAGTGGTAATATGTATATGAATAATTATAAATGGGTATTAATGAAAGATAAAAATGATCACAACATAATAATATCTTGAAGTTGCATTATGAATAGAACCCTAGTGTTTCCATAGTGGCCTTGTCTTTTTAGATTTTAAGAACAAAGTTGTCGAAACATATTAGTAAGAATAAGATCAAAAATTATGAAGGGCATGATGTATGACCTCATGGAAACTATGCAGAATTAGATCATGTTATCCAATAAAATCCATTAATATATTCATATTTTAAACTAATATTTGGAATTCATGGGCATCTTATTTAAGTGTTTGTAGAATGTGATGGGATCACATTGAAATAAATATAATGTCCTATAGCAAAGTTAAATGCTTAAAATGGGTTAAATTGAATGTAACAAAAAAATAATAAGTTAATGGTCACAAAAAATTAAAAACATCATTTAAACACAATAAGATTAATTTTGATACTTGATGAAATAGTACAGATGGTAGGATTGGCCATCTTAGTCCAATGAAAAGACTACAAGCTTAGTCAACATAAAGATGTGTCACAAAATTTATGAATGTGATCACATTAAACTAATTCATTGCATCAAGTGCATACAATTAACTAATTTGAATGTTAATTAAAGCAAGGTTAACTTACATACCAAGGAAAAATTACATGCTTAGTTGTAAAAAATAAAAAAAATTGGAGTCATATTTTTGAGATCTCTACAATGGTGTTTGATTTTGAGATGCTATAACCATACCATAATACTATCAATTATGTGGTCATTGGAAATAGTGGATTAATGTATAAATTTATTCATGTGAACATTATCTTGTTTCTCAGTATCACAATTTGGGAAAGGATTTTTGAATATTTACAAACATTTATTAGTAGTGAAAAATTCATTCAATGTAGTATAATGGCCTTCAACTTGAATAGAAGTACTAATAATTAGATCTTGTATCTAATGCTATAGTTTAAAGCATCAATTAATAATTTTTTTATAATGTATATGGAAATAAAAATAATGTTTGAAATCATATACTTTATGAGATGGCTGAGATTTGTCTAAATGACATGTCAAAGGAATAAAAATCAAGTTTTACTCAAGAAAACATTTAAGCACATTGTGAGGAGGTTCACCCAACCTTGTAAATTATTTAAGGTGACTAAAATGTGGAAGGAAAATCTTGTTAGGTGGTTGTGAAAATATGTTTATAGTTTGTGCCTCATTATTAGCTTAGAACATTGGAGCATCACTAATCTTAGATTTTTATTTTTATTTTCTTTAATATTTATAGGTAATAGATGTAGAAGCAATAGATGTGTACTTGACCATATTGGCCTCTAAAATTTTAATCTCATAGTTTAAAACCATATGGAAAATATCATAAAAATATTGATAAGTGTTGAACATAACTTTGTATATGAGTGGTTACATCCAACTATTAGATAAAATATATTTTTAGCTCACTATCATGTATTCAAGGAGACACATTTATACTCATTGTTTTGAATCTAAGAACATATTGAGTAATAATCTCTCTATGTCCTTGTTTGAGTTGAATAATTTGAGGAAATGTGACCTTTTGAATAATTTTTTTTTAAAAATTAGGTGAAGAATATATTGACCAAATCATTAAATTAACACAGGAGGGCTTAAAGAAGGTGTAAAACCAATCCAAGGCATAGTCTTTGAGAATTATAGGAAAAATATTAATCATAATTATGTATTTAGTAGTAAAACCAAAGCATGAAGCAAAGTAGGATATAAAGAATCACCATTACTATCATATAAATAAAGTTTAAACACTATGAAAATAATAGACAAGGGATGATTGAATACCTCACGAGCCAATGGGTTCTATAATATGTCTTGAGAGGTAACCACATGACTAAATTTTTGAGATCCTTAGAATAATTCTACAATTTGGAATTGTAGAGCTTGAATTTATTATTGGCTCAATGGATCTTAAGATGTACTAGTATGTGTGGGAGATATGGTATGATTAAAATTAGTAATAATAGAGGATTGATTGGTAGCTTGAATATGACCAAGACCAAGAGATGCATTAGAAATAAGTCACAATGGTATATTAGTTAGTGAATTAGAAGTATAAGGCACAAAATAATCACTAGGTTGTGAAGGAATAATAGGAACAACATGAGTATGAATGGCACTACATGGAAGTGTATAAGGATTAATAGGAACATTAACCTCACCATAAAATATAGATGTAGAGCATCTAATAGGAAGATAAAATCATTAAAAAGAACATGGGTAGACATATTAGGTTTATATTTAGCTATCCCTAATTCTCCCATTTCATTATTTTATAATAATAAAATCATAACAATGAGTTCTTTATGATTATTTTCAAAATAATTGTCAAGATTATTTCATAACATGGTTTTGTTAGAGTATTTAATTACTCATACACTATTTTATGATTTTAATATGAACTTGTAATATAATTCATGGATAATCAATAATTGGGAAACAATTATCCATAAATTATTTTTAGAGAAAAGTATCAATCAAGTTATTGACTTGGTTGAATTCCACTATTAACAGTAAATTCTTGTCGTAAGAAGGCTTGTTCTACTCTAAGTTAACTACTCTCCAAACCCTATCATTAGCATCTTTCTTATCTAAATAAGAAATAGAGAGCTAATGATAGAGGCAATTCATTGTTCAAGACAGTTATTATTCTGACCATTTAGTCTAGATATTTTTAATCTAAAGGGGCAGTCATGCTACCTATGGTAAATCTATGTATTATTTTTATTTATATATTTCATTGATTTATATTATTTCATGTATTATAGGTGTATGCATTATGGTATTTAACATGGTTTTAAACCATATAAAAATAATTAATATGATGTTAGATCTATATAATCTTCACTTCATTCTCCATGTAGGTTTAATTTTTAGACATTCAAATTTATTTAAGTTTCATGCTTGGATTTTAGTGGCCTATTGTAAATACCCAATCTTATTCTCTCACCTCACCCTTAGGGGATCTTAGTTTATTATAAATTGGTGAACTTAGTAGGGTACTAAGGTTTTGAAAACATCAAATTTATCTAGTTGATATTTACCTAATGGCATATTTTAGCCTCTACAAAAAATTGCATTTCTACATCATGTTCTGATTTGGCCTTTATACAATAGTTTTGGGTCACCTTTGGATTCATTTAAAACTTCAAGTGCTTAGGTTAACCTAAAAAATTAATATAAAGTATATCTTGACCTCTACAACAAATTGGTCTTTTGTATCAAGTTTTGATTTTGCCTTAGTATGATAATTTTAGATTGCCTTGGGGTTTATGTAATAATATAAATGCTTAGTGTGATCTAAAAATTTACTAGAGAGTATATATTAAAATTTAGAGAAAAAATTATTTATGTTTCAGGTACAAATTTTTAGTATTTTTAGTGACATCAATTTTTTTGCCAAAAATAAAATGTTTTTTGGGTCAAGTTAATTTTTTTAGGTAGGTATATTATGTGTTTTTGGGCACTTTTGCAATTTTCTAAGATTTTTGAATCACTACTATTTTTAAGATATTCCAAATTCTTTGGACATGTATTATTTTTTTAGTATAAATCTCCTAGGTTAGAACTATGTTCTGACTTGTGAAATTCACATGGGCTATCATTCTTGGTAAAATAATAATCACTTTTATTTGATCCATGGTGTGAGGGGTACTACCCTAATACTAAATCCATTATAACACATTGTATATGGATTTTTTATCCACATACCTCATGATATATAAGAAATGCTTAGGATTTTTATATTTGCCAATAGGAAGCCTCTTAGCTATTCGATTTTGTAGTGCACTGATAAGTAGTTATCCCTGGGAAGTTACTCTCAATGTACCTCAAAGATGGGATAATGTGGCTACATGAATAATGGAATCTTATGTAATTAGTACCCTTTGGGTTATGTTCACTATTTAGACTGGGATTAGTATATTTTAAAGAGCCTATAGATAAAACATTCCCAACCTAGAAATTTTAGAGAAATATAAGGTATACTTGGAAGTTTTACACATTATTTCCATATTTATGTTCAGATACATAATTATTATTTAGTTACAGTATCAAAATACCTATTTAGTTATAATGTATAATTCTTATTTTTATTTCATTTTATAAACCTTATTTCCATATTCAATTTTAAACCATAATTGTGAAAGGAATGTGCAAAGTGCATGTTTGAATAAAGTAGAAATATCATATATATTTTGATCCATTTGGAATTTTTTTTAACCTACAACAATTTTTTGTGTTATAATATGGTTGAAAAAAGTAATTATCTCAATTTCAAACTAATTTAATTGGAAAGGATTGATGTGCTTCTTAATAAGGTCTCTACCACATTGAAATTAATGAATAATTTACACATTAAGATCTTATCAAACAAAAAAATGAAAAAATTATTCTGTTGAAGCTAGAGGTATCCTTGGTCACTCGATATCCTTGAATTGAAGTTTCATTTTATGGCATCATGGAAACTCATAAAGTTTTAACTATCTTAGAGGACCTTTTTGGAAATCATAATAAGTTGAGGGTGTGCCAATTGGAAAATGAGTTTATTTCTCTTATTCTAGGCAAATATCGCATTGAGGAATTAATAACTCAAGTCAAGCATTTGAGGCTTCTACTTGTTGATACTGATGAAACCAAGAATGATGAAAAAATCATTATAATTATTTTATCTAAATTGGGTTGTACTTATTTAATTTTTGTTTCAAATTAATACACATCAAGACTCTATGGGATCTGCATAAATCGCACTAAATTTTGATAAGTTTTGTGAGAAACTTTAGAGATAATAGGAAAATATAATTTTTATTACAGAAATTTAAACTAAAGGTACTAATTAATATGAATTAGTGGTCAATGATACTAATGCAACATCAAAACCCAACTCTAGCAAAGGTAAGTACCCTTAAAATAAAAAGGAACATAAAACCCAAGCCTAAGGGCAATCCATCATCTTAGAAAAATCCTTCCCTAAGTCAAAATAAAGGCAAAGGGAAAGTAAATGCCATAGTAATTGGATTAAGAAACTAGGCTATTTTAAACATCAAATTTTCAAAAAAATAACATACTTTGAAGTTAAGATGAAAAAAACTTAGCTTCCTACTCCCAAGATAAGAACAACATTTTATATAATAACAGGAACACCTATGTGTGGATGGATTCTAGATTCAAGAGCCTTTCACCATATGGGGCATGATGGCTCACTATTTTAAAATCTTGACTACTGTTGCATAATCAAAAATTTTGTGGAAAACTCTAGTCCTCTAGTTATTGAGAGCGAAAGGATAATCGAGATGGAGAATGGTGTATTTAATAAAGTTATCCACATTATAGACTTGTCTTCAAACCTATCCATATATTATATCACACATTAAACTGAAAAAAAATGATTGAGTTTACACCTACCGATCTTATAAAAAAAAATATCAAAGACTATTATGCTATTATGGCTAATGGCAAGGTTGATCATCAAGCATGATTATATAAATTTGACAACTTTATGTTCACTGAACCTTCAAGATTCATGATTACACATGATAATGAATTGGGTAAACTTTGGCATGATTTTTTTGGTCATCTCAACTATCTCTCATTACAAAACCTTAGTAACTATAACATGGTGATTGGTTTTCCACAAATTTCTGTCAAAGATGATGTTTGTCCAAGTTGTTTAATTGGAAAAAAACATAGGGATACATTTCCTAAAGTAAAATATTTGAGGTAAAGTGATAGATTATAGTTGGTTCACACTGATATTGTGTCCTTTCCTAATATTTATTTTCAAAAACATAAATATGTGCTTATATTTCTTGATGATTTCTTTCATAGAACTTGGGTCAGAATATAAAAAATAAAATTCAAGTCTTTGAGAACTTAAAATTTTTAAAGGCCCTTGTTGAAAACCAATCATATATAAAATTTGTCAACAATAGGATAATTAGCTTCTATGAACAGGCAATGATTTACCATATACCCCTCAACAAAATGGTGTAGCTGAGCACAAAAACCACACACTAAAGGAAATGGCCAATTTCATGGTACATTCTAAATATTTTCCTTCATAATATATTGGACCAATTCAATCCAATGTGAAACCTATATCCAAAATTGCACTCCCCACTCTATAGTGAAAATGTGACTCTTGAATAAAAATGGTTTCGTGTCAAATCATATATTTCTATTTGTTGAGTTTTTGGATGTAATGCATGGGCACACATACTAGATAAAAGTTAAAAGTAATGGGAATGAATAAATGCCCTTGTATCTTTGTCTGTTATTGTGAATATGTAAAGTCATATCCTCTTCTTGTTCTAAGAACCACTAAAGTTATTTATCAATGGGATGTGTTATTTGATGAATAATACCAAGATGTCATACTAACATCTCCTAATCCTCCTCCTCCGTTACCTTCTATCAAGTTTGACACAAATTTTGAGGTCTCTTATGAAGAATAAAATAGTTTATATGGCTTCCAATCTAAAAATTAATATAATTTAGATGATGAGCCATAAGGGACAATCAATACCTCCATTAGTGTAAGAAAAAATTCAAAATGCACCCATACAATTAACATAATATCTACCAAAATGGTTTAAAAAAGTTTACAATGAGGCTAGTTCATTGCTATGGGATCCAAGATATCCAAGCATGATAATATCATAACATTTATATGGTGTTTCAAATTTGGCACAATTGACAGTGAAATAGGATCCAAAAACTTATCATCAAGCTTCTATATATCCTGAATGCTAGGCAACTATGGTAAAATAACTTATTTCAATATAGATAATAAAACTTGGGAATTGGTTCCAATTATGTATGGAAGAAAAATAATTATGTATAAATGAGTGTACCAAACTAAGAATGTAGTAGATGGGTCTATTGACAAATACAAATCTTGACTTATAAAAAAAGGTTATTCATAAGTTGAAGGAGTTGATTACCATGAAACATTTTCTCTAGTTGCCAAGATGAATTCCATTAGTCTAGAGTTCTCCTTGGATACAACATAGGGATGTGAAATCTATTATATGGACATCAAAAGTACCTTATAGTATGGATACATGTAATGATAAATCTACATGTTGTAACCTCTTAGGTCTATAAGGGTTGAAAACTCCAACCTTATGTGTAGATTGAAAAAGTACCTGTATAGTTCAAGACTCATATGAAAATATCAACATGTTCTTAATCAACTCTAGATTTACACATATTCCTTTTTGACCCAACAATCTACACCAAGAAAGTAGACTAAGAATTCCTAATTTTGGTCCTTTATGTCGATGACTTAATCATCATGGGGAGTTACACCAAGCAAATTCATGATTTAAAATTTCAAACAATGAAGTATTTTGAGATGACTTAGTATTGCTACAATTTTTCCTTCATCTTTAAATTTCACATTTTAAGAAAAGAACATTTTTTAATCAATCTAAGTATGCTCAAGACATACTCAACCACTTCAACATGAAAGACTGCAAGTCTTCACCGAATCCTTATCGATATGGAGTCAAGATTTCTACCAAGTGTTCTTATATTTTAGTTGATGGTATACTTTGAAGGTAATTAGTGGGAATTCTTATGCACTTGACTCATACTCATCCTGATATTTTATTTTCCATGAAATTAGTATCACGTTACTATTAGTACTCCCATGAAATCCATTACCATTATGAAAAATGCACTTTAAGGTATCTTCATCGTACTACTAACTATGGTATTAAGTACAATTTGGGTGGAAAATCCTCAATTTTTGGCTATAATTCTAGTGGGAACTCAACATTTTTTCTCTACATAGATAATGATTGGGTAGAAATCCAAACAATCACAAGTAAATCACATGACACATATATCATACTTGGGTAGGTCTAATTACTTGTTATTCAAAGAAATTAATTACTATTCCTTTTCCTACTACAAAATATATGTATAGTGAAGTCATTTCCAACTGTGAGTCAATTTGGATTTGATGCTCGCTTTAATTAAATTAGGTTATTTACCTTAGCTCATGTTCACCTAGTTATTTATTTATTCCCACCCACTTATGTATGGATAGTTCATTTATATTATTTAATATATTACATATTTATCTCTTAGATATTATGGGTATAATTTATAGTTGTTTCTATCCTTTAGGGATAATTATCTCTTAGTCCTAGGTTTTATTTTTGATGCAGAGCATCAAGTGTAATATTAGGTGTTAGTATGTTTAAGAGTCAATTTTGACCATTTTTGTTTTGTGATAGGTCTTATGGGCATTTTAGGGACCCATAGGTGGAATTTAATTCATTAATAATCTTAGTTTGACATGTTATTAACTCTTATAGGTTTCTCTACCAAAATGCTTCTTTTGAAATTTTAAATTTTGAATCATGATTTAAGAAGTATTTTGGAGTCTTATAGGAAATTTCAAGGTTGTTAAAGTTTTTATTGGATCCTTTTTAATCCTAAAACTGTGTGAACATGGTTCATAATGTACCATGCATGATAAAGAGAAAATTAAGCCAAGAAAATGGGTTTTACAACCACCACCTTACGTGGATTGGCCTTGTAAAGGGAGTTTCTTATTTTATTTGATATAATAGGAGGTTTATATGCATGACAAGAGTGTAATGGTATTATTTTGGTATAAATATAGTATTAAAATAGGTAAAGAGCCCCAAGAAAATATCAAAATGTAAATGTAACTCTACCTACAAAAAGGATAATTCTGTATATAGAATGTTTATTTGTTTGCGAGAATGAAAAAAGAGTTATTTGAAGAATCATTGTTGAAGTTAAGAGTTTTATTTTACTTTAAGTTATGAATTTTTAGTATCATGCATGATTGTTTTGTTTTTCAATAACCATCTAGATAAATATCAAAAATGAAAATCTACAGTATAGTTCCTTTTGAAGCCATTCTACTAATATACAATCAAGAGTACCATGTAGTTTACATGGTGATGTTTGGTTGAGGGATATTAAATGGTTTAAAGAATAAAAATGATATATAATTTAATATTTATGATAGTTATCATCTTGGATGGTCAGATAGTTAATATAAGTATGATAGTAGAATGAAAATATTCATATATAGACATCTTGAGATACCCTATTTTGTCATAGTCATGTTAAAGAGAGCAGAGGCATTTTGGGAAATTATGAAAAGTGTTTAAGAGATTATAAGGATATATATAGTATTTAAATATATTACGACACTATTATTTATGTTTAAAATACACTTATAATCAAGGAGAAATTAAAAAACTCTCATCATAGTACACCCAATTGTGTAAGTATACATAAAACTTTGTAAAAGAACCTATTGGAATCATTTAATGATTATTTATGGTAAAAACCTATTGGATAAGGTTAATGTGTATAGTTAAGACCTATTAAAAGTGGTATAAGTCATTTAAATTGTCTATAACTCAAAATATATATTTTTATTCCCTCTTGGCCTTGTACAAGCCTGCCTAAATCCTAGACTAGGGTTTCAAGTTGGAATGTTCAATAAATTTTGTTTGAACCCAATTTTTTTTTTTTTTAATACACTTTATCTTAAGGTTTATTATATGAATAAATATAAATTATAGTTATATTTTACCATATAGTATGGATTATGGAATTGTGTGCTTTTATGAGGTATAAAAGAGACCTAATAAAGAAGAAAGGGGTTGAGTTAGGAGGTATATCTTGTGAGTTGGATCATGAAAATTCTTGTGAAGATGTAAGATATTAATGGGTATCTCAAAGTGGTGTTATTTTCTTATGAACCTTAGTAGTTTTTTCAAACCAAGGAGTTTTGCATGAAAATAGGGCTATTAGGAAAAGAGTCCTTAAATAAAAAAGTGTGGGTTAGAAGGAGAGTTATAATTTTTAGATTATATTATTAGATTGGATATTTATTATGGTTATAATAGGTAGAGGAATTAACATGTAAAACAAAATGGTGGAGTTCAAAACTCTTAAATCATGAATGAGGCCTTTAGGCCTATAAAACAATGCGAGTTTAGCAAGTTCAAGAAAGAAGGAAGAGTGTGTTGATATAAAAGGTGTATGAAATGATGCTGATAGTGATGATAAGAGAGAGATTATGAATTATGGTTATAAAATATAAGTCTATGTTTTAAAGAGAGGCTTATAAGCCTAGTGTTCTCAAGAGAGAGTTTGATCAAAGGAGAGAGGTCAAGAAGTAAGCAAATATCAAAAGAAAGATCAAAGATCAGAGATAAGAGGAAGGATATAAATCACGGGAGCAGATCAAGGGTTATGAATAATAAGGTTGTAGTATAAGGTTCTATATCAAGTGGTATCAGAGTAAGAATACCATGAGGAATGATAGTTGATTATGCTAATAATAATTTGACAATTTGTGCAAATATGTCTTGAAGTTTTTGATAGGGTAAAGACAAAAAGAGAGTCAATTGAAAGTGGGTCAAATAAAATAGTGAAAAATAAGTTTTCAAGAGGCTCAAGACAAGAAATTCTAAGATAAAGACTTAAGTACCAAGGAAAAAATAAGATATGAAGACAAAATTGAAGCAAGATTCTGAGTTGAACAAAGAGATAGCTGAGTTGAGGAGTGATTTAGGGAATATTGAGATCATGGTGAAGATGTGGCTAAAAAAAATAAAACAAGCATATGGTTGGAAATGGAAAAAGATAGTGAAACGGCCTATAAGAATCCTTGAAAAAATGAGAATAAGACAAAAGATGATTAGCTTGAAAAGAAAGAAAAGAGAGTGGGAAAGGTCCATAGAGGCTTAAAAAGAAGAAAGTTACCAAGTGAGAAACATGAAAGGGAAGATGTAAAAAGAGTTCTCATTATGGAAAACTTGAGAGACAAAGAAGTGCAAAAAGAAGCACCTGAGAAAGAGATAAAAATAAAGAGGAGAGTATTCAAGAAGGAAACACTCATGGAGACATTTTGGTCTCTGATTTTATTATCTAATGCTATGTTTAAGTTTGTGTCTACAGGTATGGAGATCAGTATGAAGAAGATCAATAATCAGACCTTGAAAATGGAAATAAATGGGGTAAGTAAATCACCCATAGAGAAGGATGAAAGTGAAATAAGAATACAAGTTGTGGAAATGACTAGAGATGAAGATGATGATGATATTGAAGCTTCTTAGAATGAGGAGATTGAATATGAACTAGAGTTTTTTGATGACTTAGAAAGCATTCTATCCAAATAAGGAATTAAAATACACCAAAAAAGGATTATTAAAAATGGTGAAGTCTTAGGAAAAAGCAAGACAATACAATAGGATATTGAGAAGTTAAATGGAAGTTCAAAGTTTGATTTTGATCATGATTATGAAAAAATGATTACATATATGCATGTAGATAAGGATAAGAATAAAATTGACTTCTCAAAACTCATAATATACCATGGATATAGGGTGCCTAAATAGATCTAAAGATAAGTTGTTAAGATGAAGTCTACAAAGCCCAAGAAAAAAGTTGTCTATGATGAGGATATAAGTAGAGGATAGGTACAAGAGTTGAATACGAAGACAAGATTCAATTTGAATATAGATCATAAGGCAAATGATTCATGAATATTTCAGTCCAAACAAGCAAGTCAATGGAGTCCAAGGTATTATAAACACATGACAAGCAAAGTATGGGTAGCCAAAGTTAAGAAAGAGGTAAAAAATAATGATGTTGAAAGACATAATGATGAAGACATGCTTCAAGAAAGCACTAGGAAAATGAAAGGTAAGCAAATTATTTGTACTATTTTGAATGCTGGTAGTATTGAGTCATTGAATTAGATTAATGCAAAATAAGATGAGACATGGAATTATATGTGTGAAATAACTAATATACAATAAGGAGAAGGATATAAATAGACATATAAATAGTAATATTTTGATAAGGTAATAACAATGGGTGAGAAGGCAATTGAAAAAGAGGATACTTACCTCTTTGATGAAGCTTGTGAAGACCTCTCAAGAAGAGAGAAAGTGAAAGATTAGTACGGTAATGTAGAACATAATATAGAAGAAGAGGTTGGTGATGTTAGAGGTATGAAATTATTCCACATATTTTAGAAGGTACAGATTAGGTTTGAAGAAGAAAAAGGAGAGGAAATAGGATAAATAGTCCTTAAATATGATGAATAAATTGAAGACATGGATGATCTCTCATTGAGATAATAAGTAAGGATTCTAAAATACTTATTTAATCCTCCAAAGAAATTCTTTACAATAGTTACTAGTGCATATCAGAATGTGAGGTTCATTGATGTTTGACAAAGCCAAGGCCTTGATGTTGAATAGGCATAATTAAATTTTCATGAACTAATTAAGGAAAAATATTATGAGGTGGAAAAAAGAGAGAATGAGAGAGTCATGGAGGTGAAAAAGAGATCATATGAGCAGAGTCATGAGGTCCTTGAAGTAATAGGAGGTGAAGTAGATCATGAAAGCCATGAAGATACTACTAAGTCTCATTATTATAAGTTAACATGTACCAAGGAGGTGGTCTGTGAAGGTATGGAGGTGAAAAAAAAAATTCACTTCATAAGCATATGAAAAAAAGAGAAAGATGAGATTCAATAGCTCATGATAGAATCAGACAAAGTGAAGGGCTGTCATATACTTCATGAGGAGAATAATTTGAAGCTTAAAATAGGTTTGAAGGTGGACAATATTAGTCCAAGGATGATCCAAGACAAGAGTAATATCAAATATGCAACATGAAATAAAAGAGAGATCAAAATCAGTTCGAGAACCATCCCAAGTAGCAATCAATAAGACAAATAAGCTAATCCAAGTGTAAAAGGAAGTAGTCATAAAAAAAACCAAGAGAGATGACTAAAAATCAGACTTTTGAAAAAAAATATGATAAGAAGGAATAGTATAATGTATTTTAATTAAAGTTATAAGGATTAGATGATGAATAATAAAAATAATGACGAAGAATTCTATACTTCATTAAGGTTGAAGAAGAGTTGACAAAGAGACAAAGCAAAAGAATAAGGCAAGATAAGTTAAGAAGACAAGAACACAAGGTGTAACTGAGGAGAGAGAAGAGGAGTAAAAGCCAAATTAACTTATAATATTATAATAAGATGATTTGGAAAGTGATGAATAAATAAGACAAGGAGCATTTGAGCATGAACTCAAATTTTACCCACTAGGGGAGTATGATGAAGAATATCAAGGGTGATATTAGGTGTTAGTATGTTTAAGAGTCCATTTTTTCCATTTTTTATTTTTGATAGGTATTATATGTATTTTAGGGACCTATATATGGAATTTAAGTCATTAAGAGTCTTAATTTGGTGTGTTATTAGCTCTTATAGGTTTTCTCACCAAAATGCTTCTTTTGAAAATTTGAATTTCAAACCATACTTTAGGAAGTATTTTAGAGTCTTATAGGAAATTTCATGGTTGGTAAAAATTTTAGTGGATCATAGTTGATAATATAAGTGTGTGAAAGTGTGTAATAATGTACCCATGTATGATCAAGAACAAATTAGGCCAAGAAAATGGGTTTTGTAACCACCACCCTACGTGGGTTGGCCTTGTAAAGGGAATTTCTTATTTTATTTGATATAATAAGAGGTTGATATGCATGAGAAGATTAGAATGGTATTAGTGTGGTATAAGGATAGGATTAAGAGAGGTAGAGAGTCCTAAGAAAAGATAAAAATTTAAAAGAACTTTGCCTATAAAAAGGATAATTTTGTATATAGACTATCTATTTATTTGTGAGAATGAAAGGAGTTATTTGAAGAATCATTATTGAAATTAAGAGTTTCATTTTACTATAAGTGATGTATTTTTATTATCATGAATTATTTTTTTGTGTTTCAATAACCATATAGACATATATCAAAAATGAAAATCTACAATAGAGTCCCTTTTGAAGCCATTTTGCCAATATACAATACAAAATACCATGTAGTTTGCATGGTGATGTTTAGTTGAGGGATATTAAATGGTTTGAGGTATAAAAATGATATAGAGTTTAATATTTATTGATAATGATCATCTTGGATGGTTATATAGTCAATATAAGTATGATAGTAGAATGAAAATCTTCATATACAAACATCTTGAAATACCCTATTTTGTTATAGTCATGTTAAAGAGAGCAGAGGCATTTTGGGAGATTATGAAAAGTGTTTGAGAGATAAGAAGGAGATATAGGGTATTTAAAGAGATGAGGAAATTATTATTTATGTGTAAAATACAATCAGAATCAAGGAACAATAAAACAACTTTCATCATAGTACACCCAGTCTTGTAAGTATATATAAAACTCTATAAAAGAGCCTATTGGAATAATTTAGTGATTGTTTATGGTAAAAAAAATCTTGGGGAAGGTGAAGGAGTATATATAATACCTATTACAGGTGGTATAAGTCATTAAAATTGTATAAAACGCAAAATATCTATTTTTATTCCTTCCTAGCCTTGCACAGGACTATCTAAAGCCTAGACTAGTGTTTCAAGTTGGAATGTTCAATAAATTTTGTTTGAACCAACAAAAAATCTTAAATTTTTTTAATACATTGTATTTTAAGGTTTAATAGAGGATTCAATATAAATTAGAGTGAAATTTTATCGTACAATATGGATTATGGAATTGTGTGCTTGCATGAGGGCTAAAAGAGACCTAATAGAGAAAAAAGGGGTTGATTTAGGAGGTCTATCTTGTGATTTGGATCATGAAAATTATTGTGAAGATGTAATACCTTAATGGGTATCTCAAAGTTGAATTAATTTATTATGAACCTTATTATTTTGTTCAAACCAAAGAGCTTTGCATGAAAATAGGGTCATTAGGAAAAGAGTCCTTAAAGAAGAAAGTGTGGGTTGGAAAGAGAGTTTTGGTTTGTTGATTATATTATTGGATTGGGAATGTATGGGGGTTAAAATAGGTAGAGGAATTACCATATAAATCCCAATGGTGGAGCTCAAAACCTTTGAATCATAGATGAGGCCTTTAGGCCTATAAAACAATGTGAGTTTAAACAAGTTCAAGAAAGAAGGGAGAATGTGTTGTTGTAAGAGGTGTATGAAATGATGTTGATAGTGAAGAGAAGAGAGAGATGATAAATGATAGTTTTAAAAGATAATAATTCCATTTGAAATACAGGCATAGAAGCTTATTGTTCTCAAGAAAGAGTTTGATCAGAGGAGAGAGGTCAAGAAGTAAGCAAGTACCAGAATAAGGATCAAAGATCACAGATGAGAGGAATGATCTAAATCAAGAGATAAGAGCCAAGGATATGAATAAAAATGTTGTAGTCATAGGTTATATATCAATCTATTATTTATGTTTGATCTCTAGATAGATCCCTTAGTTATGATTGATCACTTAGCTTGATATCTTAGTTAGGATTGATCTTCCTTGCCTACACATGTAAGGCTATTCATTGTATTTCATAGGAAGCTTTGGAGATATAGATGATTTATCATTATATGATCTATTTGTTATAATATACTAAGATATTAATTAAACAATGTATCTATGGCTTTTACTGTGGTAATGGTTTGTAGATTTGACCTTGGGTGAGAGTTTTTAAAAGTCTTTCATGATATTAAAGTGGTTTCCAATAGCCATTACTCATATCATTAGCTTCTCCTTGCTCAACATATTGTATTTTATTTCCTTACTATGTATTCTCTTCTCTTGCATCCTCTTTTAATGATCCTAAAAATCATAAAGGTGAGAAAGAAATTTTAATATTTTGGGGGATTTCCTCTTTGTGTTATATTGCAGGTAGTTTTGGAGATTGCAATAGTAAATCAAATATCAATAATGCATCTATATTATCTGAAAAATACATAATCACCTCTAATTTCATCCTAGTTGGATATAAGAGACAAGATCTATACATTTTTTTCAAATCCATTTTTTGATTAAAAATAACTATTCTTTTTCAGATTGTGAGAAAATTATAAGTGAACGCTCAATTTTTTTTTAGGATTCATGTGTCTTATTTTTTGCTTTCCATAAATTTTTTAAAATTTTAATTTAATTAAGTATTACAAAATATATTTTAATTTTACTAAGCAGTACTATTTTTTTTTTAAAATATGACTTTTCTTTATTTATTTGTGAAAAACCTATAACTAATCACTCAAAATAATCTTTGGGTTTTGTGCACCTTATTTTCAGATTTTTAGAACTTTTGAAAATTTTAATTTAATTAATAATTTAAAATTTTATCATAGTTTTAATGAGTAAGACTATTCACCAAAAAAAATCTTTGTGGGGTGATTTTTTAAAGGGATTTATTATTATTTTTTAATAAAACAATATCCTTGGATGATTTTTTGATTATTTTTTATTAAAAATAATATTTTGTATTTGGGAGACATAAGGAGATATTATATTTATTTTTTCATTATTGGTAAACTAAAGGTTTTTTGAATCAGGGTCCCCACCCTATACAATAAACTAACATAGAAAAAGGGGCCTAGAAGCCTAGATCTAACAAGTGATTACATAGAGAAGGCTTGGAGGCTACAAAGGCTTAAAAAATGACAAACAACAAAAAAATAGCACAAAGACCACTAATATTTTTCAACTCCATAGCTCTCATCCTAATTAGTGACCATATTTTTCATGTCTCTATAAAAGTTTTGTATCATTATTGATGCATGATCTATCTCCTTGTCTTTTTTGTTGGGTGATGCCATGGTTTTGTCCAACATATTTTCAACTAACTCTTTCAGTGAGTTGATACCAATGAATATATCTTAATTTCCACCTTATTAATAGACACTAAGAGCTTAACTTTCTCTCTCTATTCTACATTTTCATGCTCCAAGAGATCAATCTTGTCTTTGAGATATGTCATTTACATATAAAACTCAGAAATTTCATCTTTTTTCTTGAACAAATTAACATCCCTCTGATTATGTTTTACAAGGTCCTTTAGAGTTGAGTGATCCTTGAATATCCATCTAATTAAGGCTTTTTGTAAATTGATCTCTTCACCCGACTTGTCTTCCTTACTCTAATTTTTTGAGGAATTTCTCAAACACATTGAATTCAACATTATTTTTATCTATGATTGGTTCATTGATAGCAAGTTCAACATTTTTATTTTTTTAATTTGATTTTTCAAAGGGAAAATCTTCTTCTATGATCCTATCTTATGGGGTGAAATCTACTGCTTTCCTCTTGAGTAAATGCAACCCCTTCACAATTTCCTCTATGCCATCCCCCTTCATCCCCCTAGATTTCTTGAGGGAATTATCTTCACTATTAGTGTCCTTATTATCACCCTAACCAACATACTTTGGTAGGGTAAATTTTAGTGGCAAATATTCATTAATTAGGATTCACCATAATTTCCTCTATGCCATCCACCTACATTTCCATGGAGTTCTCATGGGAAGTATCTTCACAAATTATGGGCTTGTTATCATATAGACCAACATACATAGGTTCAAAATTACTCCTTAAAGATAGTTTTTGCATAAGCTTTCAAAGGGGTGCACTGTTTCTTGGAGGTTTGCCCTTTTTCAACAATATTTTTAGGTTTCATTTTATTTTTCCCCTTCAAATCCAAAATTTCCCCTTTGAATTTTGGAGTCTTATTTTTTCTATCTTGATTGTCTTATTCTTAATTCCCCCCAAGTAATATTTTGGAACATTATTCATTTCATTGAAGAGCTTATAAATGAGAAAGATAATAGCCTAGTGAAGGTGTTGAGTTTTCTATCCCCTTTTAACATCTAGAATGAAACTTTCAAAGGAATGCAATATATAAAAAAGGATGATTATAGGAATGTCATGCCTATAATAGTTTAAGAAGATAAAATGGGAAGGATGAAACACCTTTTGTTTTCCCTATAGCATGATGTATACCATTATTTGTTTAGCCACTTCTCCATATGACTATGGAAGACTCATCCGATCGAACCCATTATGTAGAGTGGTGATTTCTTCAACTTCAAGAAGAAATTTCTTCTTATCTTCATGATAATTTCTCCCACTTTTGTATAATTTAATAAAATTCATTTTTAAACATATGACAAGAGCTAGAAGGTTCTTTGTGATGTTAATTTCCACCCCAATTATCTCTAGAGTCCTAAAATTACAACTTTTGATAAATAGATCAAAGATGTATTTTCCAAACCCTTCTATATAGTGCATTAAGTTTGTCATACCTCCTTGCTTAAAGATGCTCCAAAACTCTTCATTTTTCTTGACACTTTTTAAAAGAATGGGATCGATTCTATGCAATAGATATTGTATTTGTTAATTTTTTGGCCACGTACCTTTTTTTACCTGATCTCATTTGTCATAGACTAAAGGGTGAGGCCTAATTTGGTAGGTGGCTAAACCCTTTCACAAGAAAAAAAACTTCCTCCTTAATTGATTTCACCATATTGATTGTAATCATAGATATATTTGTGGCTAAGTCTGATGTCCCTTTACATGTTACCTCACATTTTATTGTTGTGAATTTTTTCACCCACTCCTATGCAGGCATCTTCATCCACCATTCCTATTGATTTGGGATGGATTTCAGATCACTTGTGGTGGGGAACCATCATTATTTGTGAGGATTTTACTAGCATGGTTTCTCAATTATTTAGATCCCCTAAAAAAAACACTTTATTACACTCATGCTCATTTATCTATACACTTGCAGACATATTTTTGGTAGAGCCCGATGTCTTACATTATTTATGTTTTTTATGTCACTTGTGTTTATTGGCACACATTGATCCCTTATTTTTAGAGCAACTCTCATAATTTTTTGATGAATTTTAACATGTTGACAATCTCCTTGTTTAGAGTTATTCTAGTGTATACAATGTCTGCATTGTTTTCATTTGGCATTTTTAGGATATATTATACATGCACTAAATTATAAGGTGCCATGGCGGGTTTGATTTTACTTCCTATTCTACATTCATGTGTGTGTACCTTAGCTTGTGCACTCTTTACTATTTGATTTTTTAGTATCTACCATGACCACCATGACCATTTTTTTAATTTTCCTCCTTTGTACATGGGTATCTTATTCATGCACTTTGTTTGCCAGAAATCATATGAGGATTGTTATGCCTCACTAGCATTATTAGTGACACTAGTGTGGCATCCCCACTGGTATTTATGATTAATTCTCACCATTTTTCAGTCCACTTCTTTAGAGACTCTCATTGCCATCTTCTCCCAGTTTAGTGTTGAAGGAGGGTATTTAGGTAATGCTTCATTAGGTTCATCATTTTACCTAATATTTTGGATTGTAGTGTTCATATTTCATGATCTTTGTATCCAACACCATTGTTATTTTGACTTGGTAGTTACAATGACTTGACATCCATGTATTTTGGTAAGGTGGATTGATATTTATAGGGACACTTTTCTTCACATTGCATCCTTTTTTATATGGGTACCTCATCAAGCCTTGTTGTTGGGACTCATTTCTTTCCTTCTTTTCTCTCTTTTTTGGGGGAGTTTTATTTTCCTACAGGTTTTATCTCTTTTTCCACTTTATGAGAGATTAATTTATGGATATATTGTATATGAGTACCTGATTAGGCCTTTTTCCAAGACTCATATTGTGGATATAACACTCTATTTTTGGCCCTATCTTAACTTGAGGGGGGGAGGGTGTCAGAATAGGTTATTTACCTTATCTCATGTTCACCTAGGTATTTATTTATTCCCACCCACTTATGTGTGGATATTTAATATATATTATTTAAGATATTATGAGATATTACATATTTATCTCTTAGATATTATGGGGATAATTTCTATTTATTTCTATCCTTTAAGGATAATTATCTCTTAGTCATAGGTTTGATCTCTAGATTGATCTCTTAGTTATGATTTATCTCTTAGTTAGGATTGATATTCTTTTCCTATATATGTAAGTCTCATTCATTGTATTTGATATGAAGCTTTGGAGATATATAGGATTTATCATTATATGATCTATTTATGTATAATATATTGGGATATTAATTGAGCAATGCATCAATGGATTTTACTGTGGTAATGGTTTGTATATTTGACCTTGGGTGAGAGTTTTATAAACTCTTTCAAATTTCTAAGTTTAGATTTACATGAACCAAACCCACTCTAATTTAGTGTAATAATCAAAGTGTTATCCACATTTCTCGTAACCCAATGAAAAACCAATGCACAAAGAACATTGATATTCACATGCATTATATTTAGTAATTGATACATGATAAGGTCATTGGTATTAAGTTTTTCTAAACATATGATCAAGTTGTAGACATATTCATAAAACACTTACTTGAGGCTCGATTTTTCAATCTCAGGTAATTTTTGGGAGTGTAGAAAGGTGTCATCAAGGGGGGATAGTTAAGTGATTCTTCTATCTTTCCCTTCATTGAGGTACATATTAAGTGGGATTTTAGTGTATTTAATTACTCATACACTATAATTTGTTATTAAAATTCACTTTTAATATTCATTATAATATAATTCATGAATACTCACTAATTGGTGCACAATTATACATAAACTAGTATTAGAGAATAATATCAATCAAATTATTGACTTGATTGACTTCCACTATTGATAATAAACTATTAAATTAATAAAACTTATTATAATAATTATTAACTATTCTCCAAACCCTATCCCTAACTTTTTCTTATCTATATAAGAGCATAGATAGTTAATGATATAGGAAAGTCATTGTGGATATTGTTGAGTTGAGGTGAGCATGGCTTAGATGAGAGCCACTTTGACTCAAATTGAATCAACTAAAGAGATGATAAAAAAATAATTATTATCTCCATATTCATAAGGGGGAGGGGATACTCGGAGATGGGGTAGGGTAGGTGGGCCCCCAAGGGCCCAAGCTTCACCTATTGGCATCTGAGCAACCCTAACTTGATCTGGTCCTAAGGGACAACTTATGTGGTTTTGAGGGATAACTTATCTATTCTTGAAGGATAACCTATCTTGCATCAATCTTGTGGTAAGGTGAGGTGGGATCCATGACTAGGTGAGGTGGGGAGATAGTTCATGTATTACATTGAAATAGGGTAGGTTGTAAGATAGGTTATCTCTCCCAATCTAAATTTATATGGGGTAGTCATTTTATTGCTCTTATGGAAATTTAGGCCATAGCCTTTTAAACTAAATAAGTATTTATGTTACCTTTAGTAAATATATGTATTATTTTAATTTAAAGGTTTTATTGATTTAAATTATTGCATGTATTTTAGGTGTATGGCTTATGGTAGCTAACACAATTCTAGACCCTATCTAGACAATTAACTAGGTTCATTAATGTCAATAAAAGTATCATCATTTCAATTACTATCATCATGAACATTAGCATGATTATAAAAATAATTTTCATCATTGGAAAAAACATAATCATGAAGAACTATATTATGAACATATGTGTATGAAGCATGTAAATCATTCAAATTTACATTATCTCAACAATAATACAAATTTCAATAATGATTAGATTTTTTTATTTCAAATAAGTAAAAATAAGAACTAAAGGAAGTTCAATCAAATTACCAGAAACACCACTCAATATTGAAATTTTCCTAGAATGGTTTATAAAAGTAAGCCTCCTAGTTGGCATAAAATGTAAGCATGAACAACATGAAAAAAATATAATGTTAATGATTGAGCAATGAGGTAAGTAAAACATGATATATATCTAATATTTAAAATTATAACACAGGGGATGAGGGTTATGAAACCTTAGGTTGTAGCATTTGAAGAAAAAATGGGTTCACCAAAATATTTTAACTATTCAACACATAATGGGAAATAACACCATGTACAATGAATTAAACAAAAAAAACAAAGATAAATGATGAAAAGACAAAGAGAGATGAAAATAGATACACCTGGGTAAAATTATGGAAGTTTGAAATTGGAAAAGACTATGGAAGCTTATTTGACTATACCCTACAAATTTATAACTTAAATATCACTAGGATATAATTGGTGTTGTGGGAAACATGCCCCATTTTATCCAAAATGGGGGACCCCTTTGAAAATTTCACAAACAAGAGCTTTGGAGTTCTTCCCTTTGTTCTTGTCAGTGAAACCTGCTTAAAACTTCAAAATGTAGACACCTAAAATTGGCCACCAATAACCTCTAATTAGGCTTCAAGACCAATTTCTATCAAATATTATAATTTGGACTAAAAACACTTAAAATTAGTAAATAGTTTGAATTTTTCATATACAAGTGTCGATTTTGGCCAGAGTATCACTAAATGGGGCAATGCAATTTATGAGACAACTAACTTTGATCAGATCATTTCGAGTCACAATGACATTTTTCTCACCTAGGTGATCTGGATTGCTCTTTTCTACCAAATTTATTGCACGAGACATGTGCATTTGTTATTTTGTGTTTGAAACATCCTAAATGGGATAACGGATCTAATGCATCTAACATCACCTTCCAATTCTAATCTAGTCAAATTTTGATCCATAATATGACATTTTGACCAATTTGATTAATTTGTGCACCAATTTCCAAGATTTGCACCAAAAATAATAAATCATGTTTAAGAATAATTAATTTGAATCAAGTACTTAAGTTAATTTTCCATGGAAATTGTTGAATATTTATTTTTAGAAATTGATTATGAGTTTCTACATCATCAAATGGCATCATTTTTTGGGAAGGCATCCTTAGGCCATAAGTGCAACACATATCTGATTAAGTCCTCTCATGCCTCTTTATCCCAAATATTTATGAGGGAATTTATTGATTTTAGCCTCCAAAATTGAATGGATTCTTAACCACACATCTTCATCTTGATATGGATGGTTCATGTTCATTATGATCATTTGGTAAAATCTATAAATACAAGGCTTCATAACCATAATTTTAAGCTCTCTTAAGCCAAAATTATAATGTTTAAATGAGTAAAAAATCCATTTAGTATAGTTTTATCATGCCCAATTATTGAGCCAAGCCCAATCCACAAATCCATTGGTGCCAAAGAGAAAGGGAGATAACCAAGCCTCCTTTGATGAAGACTCATTGAGCATAATCCTAGCAAGACACTTCAAAAAGTCATTTGGAGCATCCAAGGAAGGTGAGATATCATTTATATTTTTCATTTTAGTTGTGTTTCCCATTTATTTTTGTTCATTAAGCTCTCCTTTTGATCTAGGATTACGGTGTTAGCTATTAGTGTGTTATTTTAGATTTTGATTTCATACACTAACACTATACTAATCTCCTCTCATTGTAATCATATGTTCATAAATGAAATGTGTGGTGGGACATATTCCCCAAAAATTGATCAAATAGCTCCTAAAAACAACCTACCAACCATTTTCATGTCGAATCTTGGAGTACAGGAGCAAAAGGAGTGAAAAATTTGAGTAAAAACACATTTTCTAAAAGTCATGGTTTTGTCACTATAGAGTTGTGATATTGTCTTTTGGACCACAAAATGACAATTAAAATAGTCATAATTTTGTCTTATAGTAGTTATATTGCATTTAACTAAGGTTTTAGACTAACTAGTTCTTTGTCTGGAGGTCAAGTTATGATATTACAATACTGTGACTTGACAGTCATGATATTACAATATCGTGATTTTGTAAGTTGTGATATCATCATTTACAGTCATAATATTGTAATCTCCTAACTCTACAATCATGATATTATAATCTCATGACTCTACAGTCATGATATTATAATACGATGAATTTGAAATCACATTATTGTAATATGAGTTACATTATTGTATTTTTGGAGTCACGATATTGCAGTGTGCAAACCTAAGAGGTAGTAAGCTATCTTTCAAAGCTTGGTTTGTGGACATATAGACTTTGTTTTTGATGATTGTTTTGTAAAATCACATGTTTTCTCCTAAATTTTTAGAATATACTATCAGTTTAGCTTCAAGTTGTATATTTTTTTTAAAAAAAAATCTTGAAATAGGAGTTTAAACCTTTTTAATGTTTTTAATCATCATTGTTTAGTTTCATTGAATTATATTTTCTTTATCTAATCCTTGCCTTGTAGGTTTTATGAAAATTTTACTAACCAAGTCTAATATAACATGTTTTATTTCTTGAGGTTTTTCCTTCGATTCGATAGGTCATCCAAATCCAAGAGCATACTTTTTAATTTTGCTTGTTTCATTTGAAAAAGTGCTTCAAAACTAAACAACATTTTGACTATTTCCTTGTAGGGCCTACTTAAAAAGTGATCAAAACAAGATTAATCTAGTCTTTTAAACCTCTTTTTGGGTGCTTAAAAAGGATTATGAAATTTCATTTGGTGCTTAAGGAAACTCTTAGATGATTATTTGAATGTTTTAATGCTTGTTCTTCCAAATTTTTACAACTTAAGGCCAAGGGGCCAAAGAACACCACCAAACCTTTCATTTAGTACTTTAAAATTGATATCACTTCAAAGTTTTTGTAAGGTGTTTATAATTATTTGTTTAGTTTAACTTTGTTTGAGAAAAAAGAAAGTTGTGATTGTATGCTCTCCTCCCATTCCCTATAGGGTACTTGTGGAATCAAAAGCACCATCTCCCCAATACCCGCATGGCTTGGGTGATCTAGAAATAATCATAAAGCTATTTTACTTAGTTTATTTTTTCATTGCATCTTGGCTTGTGAGGGGGACTTAATTACCTCCCTTAATTTCTATAGGGAAGCCTTGAATCAAGAATTCATCTCCTAGCATTGTATTTAGCCCTTATTTATGAGGGGTATATAAATTAGGATCCCCTCCCTAGGATGATGGTTTGAGAAGTTAAACCATCTCTATTAGTAGAGGCTAAGCCTAGTATATTTGAGCATGTTGGACATCATAATACATTGAATGAGTGACGGATGTAGTGGTTTTAAAAAGGGTAAGAATTTTTTTATAACAAGCCATATGATGCAGACCCAAATGATGTGTTGTTTCCTTTATTTGCTGACATGAAAGTCAGTAGACATGAGATCCATCTAGATGATTGAAAGTTAATTAGTTTTAGTCAACCCCACATTGCCACACCTTTGATAGGATTTAAGATGATTTACTTAGTCATATTTTATAATTTTCTTATTTGATGTTTTGAGACTAAAACTAATGTGCTTGTTTATAGCCAAGTCCAAGCCAATTTGTTTATACATCATTTTTTCATTTAAAGAGGCATTATGCTAGCCATTTTACACCACACTTGTGCCTTGCATTTTTTGTTAAACTTGTTTATGTGTGTGTCACTTGAATGAAATAGGTACCTTTATGATGCCTAAATCATTATCGAGTTTATGCATTTTGAGTCTTTGAAATAAAACATTGATCACATCATTAGAGCACACTAACATTGTTATGCTACTCAATTTGTTTTAAAACTTGTTTACCTTGTATCAAAAACCATTGTTTTAAACCATGTCATGTATGCCATTTAGATCTTTATTTTGTGTCATCATGCTATCAAATCTTGTTTAGCTTGTTTGGTCAATCAAATCCTAGTTTTCAACATTGAGTCTTAATTAACCTTGTCTAGTTCACATCCAAACATTGATTGATTTTTATTTAGGCTTCACTTTGTAGGGGATTATACAAAGATCTTTCTCTTTTGGGTTACATAACTTCAGTTAATTGATTACCTAAATTTGAAAACTATTGCTTATTTGTTCAAAGAGCCTTGTTTATATTGCTTGTTTGTTCACAAATCCTATACTCATCATTATTTGTGCCTTTATTTGGGAGAACACAGTCCTTTCTCTAGGTGCCTTTTGCCTTATGGATTATGCCAATTGATCATGTTTATGTTTGATACTACATGTTGGGTCTATGTCAAAGTCATTTCCAAACATGTTAGATTAAATCAAATCACATCATGCCTTTAATTTAAGTCTAGATTGTGATGTCATTTGGCTAAAGGTCCTAACACATCCTATTTGAGCCTAGCTTTTGACTCCATGTTTGGATAAAAGACCTAGCAACTCTTTTCCCTTTCTTAGTTTAGACCTTATTTGAAACACTTTGGCCTAGATATTTGACATGCCAATTTTTTATTCAATGATTGACCTTTTATGTGTATGACATTTGATGTTAGACTATTTTATGACAAATCTTAGCACAAACCATTTTAGAGATATAGCTCGATGTTCAACCATTTTGGAGATATATCTCCACCCTTTTTTGACCAAGTTAGACTAAGTTTGAACCATTTATCCTTTAGACATAGTTTTTTAGAGTTTATATAACTCTAAGACTTGTTGTTTTGAATATTTCATCATTGATGCAGATATGTATAGCTACACTTACAATGAATTCACATAAAATCCAAGTTATGATAGAATGGTTACACAAAATCTGACTAGAAACCCCTATAGAGAGATTTTCTAAGGAGTTTTATTATTCTCCCTAGAATACTCCATATGGGGAACAAAGTCAAGAACCAACTTACAATTCAACTCAAAACCCTAACTAGGATGATATGGTTTATAAGGAAGACTTGTATGCTTTAGCTTGTGTGAGCTATTAAGATATATGATACCCTACCTTTTCCATACCAAGACATCATCCTTTAACTTATGCGAGCAACCATGATCCATAATGTCATACCATTTTTATAATAGGACCTCATCCTTTGGCTCATGAGAGAAATCAAGCTCCAAAAAACCCTATCCAATCCAAACCTCAACCAATCATATTTCAACCCCAACCAAGATAATCAATACATCAACTAAGCCTATCAATACCTCAACCAAGAAAATCAATACAATTTCAACCAAGCCAATCATTCGAAGACCAAGAAGTAGTCAAAACTAGTATTTTCCAACTCATTAAAAACCAAGGCCAAGAGAACCAACTAAGAAATGATGTTTTTATTGAAACAACCACTTATGATAAGTCAACCTATGATGAATCACCTATTGATCATGTTGTAGTCAACATAACCCCATTTTTGAAAAATAGGGACCCTTATGTATAATTTAAACCTTAACACTGAAAGCTTGATATTATGTAAATTATTAGAATATGAAGATCATCCATGCCTGATAAAATTAGCCAATTTATTCATGGTTTTGCTTTAACCTTGATTAATATTAATAAAAGTTGGCCTTCATGTCTTAAGTTGTAGGTTTCATGGAGCTATTATTAATGGATCATGATAGGATGTTCATAGTTTTATCCTCATTCAGACTTTTACTAGCCTTTCGTCTATGAGAATTCATAGTTGGGATCATGTTTTAAATCCCTTCTTTAGAAAACCCTAACTTATATCCTTTGTTCAAATTTTAATTTGGAAAGAATATTTTAAACTGCGTTAGACTTAATCCTAATTTTTATGCTAGGGATTGTTCATGTTTTTAGCACGACCAAACCTTAGCCTAAAAATCATGCTTGGTCCCTTTATATTTCCCCCTTTTATTCTCTTTATTTTAATAAAATCTAGCATTTATGTTGTAAGTCATTTATGTTCCTAACTTGGTCTTATTTTTTACATCATGTGGCCCCTTTTGTTACATACTTAGCTTAAAGTCTTAGACCTAAGGCTCTGTTCATGTTTATTAACATGAATGAGACCTTAGTCTTAAAACTTTATCCTAAGGTCCTATATCAACCCAAACCCTAACTTAAGTATCTTACCTCTTTTTAGGATCAATGGATCTCATTTCATCACAGAAGATGATTGAATAGAGAGAAAGAGCCCTAATGAATCCAAAGCTTTGATCTATCAGACTAATCCTGCATGATCACATGTATCATGATCAATGATCCACACTTAAGTGGGACTGATGATCGAATGACACATGATCATCTTCAAGATTAAATGGGCCCCCTTTTATTAAATGTAGACTTAACCTAAGTTTTACCCTAAGGCCTCATTGTATTTATTAACACAATGAAACCTTAAGATAAGACTTATGCTATGAATTTAAGATTTAAAAGGAGCTAATTGTGAGCAAGTCCCAAGATCATGATCAATGATCTATGACTGCTCACCTAAATAGATCTGATGGAGTGAACTTGGCATTAAAATGTTAAAGGCTTAAGAAAGCCTCATGAGTATGACAAGTGTCACCATCTTAGGAACCTAAATCTTTATCAACACTCTATAGACCCTTCCCAGGGTCAAATAGTGTCAAAAGTTAAGGAGCCCATGGAGTTACCACATGTCACTCTTGAATTTGAGCTTAATATTAAAAGGGCCCAGTGCATTAGAACTTAGACTTAACCTAAGTTTTTACCCTACAGATTATTGTATTATTTAAATATAATAAACCTTAGGCTAAAACCTTTGGTAATGACTTTAATATTTGAAGGGACCCATTTTATTATGCTTTAATGACTTAGGCCTTTAAATTAGTGTAATTTTCATATGTGTTGATTCATGATCTAACTCAATCCTCTTTATGATTATAGGGACCAATAACATGCATGTGCTTGAATCTTAATCAATGGTCTATGATTTTTTGGGACCAAATGATTAGAAACATGTTAAATCTAGGATCTATGGACCTAATGAACTCCATGAACTTAAATTTGACATTCTCACAAATGTCATTGATGCCTGTAAGGCCATCATTAATGTCTGCAAGAAATTAAATTTAATCTTATCAATCATCTTGATTAAATATAGGAATATGCTTTAAAATTGGCATTAAAATCTTATTACTTGCATTGCTAACCAATGGGACCCCCCTTTGGGAAATACAAAAAACACTTATGGTCTTTGCATTTTTATGATAAAATTACCTTGTGATCTAATATTCATAGGCATAGGCATAGGCTTAATCTAATTCTCTATATTAAGGTTCTAATTACATTTATTTAATATAATAAACCTTAGGATAAAGACTTATATTATGTCCTTATACCATAAAACTTATCTTATAAGTTTTAACCTAAAGTTTTATCATGTTTTTTAACATGATAAAATCCTAGGTCAAAATCTTGTGTTAGATCCTTCTATTAATTGGGCCCCCTTTATATGTGTTATAAAACTTAGCTTTAATATTTAAACCTAAATTCTATGTCATGTTTATTAACATGAAATAAACTTTATCCTAAAATATTTAGCCTAAGTCCCTTTTATATCCCAATGCTAATTAAAGTTTGTGCAGTTTGTAGGATCAATAACTCATGGTTAATTAGAGCAAGATGATTGAACATAGTGTAATTGATAAGTATTATTCAAAAAAAACCTTTGGAGACATGTGAGATCGATGCATGGTAAGTGCACATTCACTGTGCAATCAAAATAATACAAAGCCCATAAGGCCCATGAAGGTACCAAGTAGCACAACCATGGAGGATGATTAAAAAACAACCAATAACATTCAAGCCACAAGATCACAATTAAAGATCCAATGGTTCAAATAAAAATAAGGATTTTAAAGGACAATGACTAGTTTCATTAAATCATTTATGAAAAAATACTACAAAAATTGCCAAATGGATGCCACATAGGCACCACACAAGCATAAAATGACAAAATCAAAGATTTGGTGGGCACAAAAAGGCAAAGGTATAAATACAAGGGTCTAAATCAAATATAAGGCATGAATTAGCCTAAGTTTGAGCTACCATCACCATTAAAGCTATAAAACAAGCCCTAGCCTCCATAAAAATCCCTAATTTGAACTCTAATCAATCATAGTCAAGCCAAAAAGGGTTTAATTATTATCTAAGTGAGTCCAACTAACCCATATGCTACTTAAAAACCATTAGTGAGAAGTTTCCAAGTCCCAAAATCATGACAACTTGAAGGTAATAGCAAAGCGATGACATAGAATTGTATTTAGCTTAAGATAATGAGGGAAGAGTATTCAAGGATACTAACATTGATGATGTTGCATTAAACATAGGAAACATAAATTGGTCTAAGCTTTTCTAGACTATTAAAGAAATTCAATCCATCATAAGGGAAGAATAGAATAATGACTTAATCCTCCAAAGATATAATGACCTAGTCTCCATCCAAATGACCAGCCTCCACTATGCCACTGTAAAACCTGAGGTATTGCACTATATTGATGCTATTGCCCCTATTTTCATACATTATAAAATTGATCAGGATTGGATAGTTCATAAACATACTTTCAAAAAGGTAGCATGTATTTCCCCCTTGGCATTTGAAATATACTACAAGCTTTGCAAGCCCCAGGTAGACATGCCTATAATTAGAGTATGGACTAGTAAAACTGACTTGAATATCGTCCTTGCCCCATGGATGCTTACCAGAACCTAGGTTATATAAGACCCCATTGAAAATATCCCAATTATCTAATTTAGGGAAATAATTAGAGTAATCATGACCTTATTGAATATAATATCTGGGATCCCTTTTACCACACATGTTAATAAAATATGGGTGCCTTATGTATACTTCATGGTAGAAAAAATACTCACTCCCTCAATAGGTGAGAAGATTAACATTTATTTGAAAAAAAAATTCTTAGCCATGAAGAAGAAAACTAACAACCACTTCTTGATGATGTCTTATCTTCTAGATTCCCTCTTGGCCACCACCAAAATCCCTGACATAAAGACTTGGTCACCTTATGGGAGACACACTATTTCCCATCACTATTCCAAATTGCACATATTCAAGTATAGACATAATATAAAATTCATTTATGATTGTGTATATCTAGCTTTGGTAGAAGCTATTATAGGGATCCCCATGGGTAGGGTCAACCCTATGGTCAAGAAGTATGTGAAATTGATTGGATATATCTGGTTGTAACATGATTGCATAGTGATTAGAATAGAAGGGACCTTAATTCAACCCCTTAAACTATCAGTATATGTGCCAACCAAATTGGCAAAACATGAGCTTACATACCAAATTTTCCTTGGTATAAATGGTGTGTGCAAGTAAAAAAGGAAAGTACTCATTTAACCCTTTCCTTTAACCATAAAAAATATTGTACTATAGAATTGGGAGCATGTAGATGTCATCTCCAAACATAGAGACTCTTTCAAATTATAGTTAGATGATCTAAAGTAGTGGGACCCTCATGATAGGGTCACCAAACATCTGAAATAAAAAATAATGAACTACCCCTATGAACAAAAGATTGGTGTCCATGACATGATGTATATCAAGGCCACCAATTTCATAGATGTATTGGCTAGGTTAAATAAACATAATATCAGGATTGAGCCCAGGATAGCTAGGGATGAGAAACCTGGTGAGATATGATAGATGGGGCCTTTACAATACCATTTATTACTTGGACCCTCTTCTAGACCCCCTCCAAAACAACCACTATGACAAAATCAAGCATAAGTTAACCAAGGATTTGACAAAAATAATTTGGAACAAAGGCTTGGTGAAGTGGCATCTTCTTCTACCCAACCTAAAAGGCCAAATTCCCTAATTGAGTTCCTTGACATAATTGCACTAGGTCCTAGGGAGACAGTGGAAGATGAACTCAAAGTTATTGCTAAGGCGTATGGATCAGATGAATAAGAATAAAAAATTGATGAACCTCAAGCCCAAGATGAGGAAGTAGTTAAGAAATAGGGGAAGGAGGTTGTTTTGTACCTAGTCCTAGTTGCACCCCTACATAAGAGGAAGGTTGAGTTGGCATTGGTCTCAATTGGAAATAAGAAGCCAAAATTAACCTTTACTTATCCTTTGAGTGAAGTTAACTTATTCAGTGATGAGAATACAATTAATGGGATAGTCATCCATGAATGGTTCATTTATGGGAAGATACAAAAGATCCCAACCTTTTAGCATTCACGGGCCATGAACAGTGTAATCACCATCACTATTCATGATGAGCTAAAGCCATAGATAATGGATTTGATAAAAGAAGAGGAGGAAAGAAATATGACCACCCTTAGAGGGTCAAGTGGAAATTAAATAGACACTCTTGGAGCCTACAAAAACACAAAGATGGAGATTCTTGAACCTCCAAAAATCACAAAGTCATCAGTTAGTGTGCAATTTAATCCAAAAAAATAGGCCTAGAAAGGGTAAGAATAATGAATACCATGGTTGGGAATGGGGAGTTTAATTTTTAGAGAGTTAAAAATTTTGTGGGCTTAACTCCAGTAGGTGGTTAAGGACCATTTGAACACCCAATCCATGAAGAAGACATAGTTAGACTAGTTGATGCCCATTCAACCCAACTAAAATCAAGAATCAAAGGTCTATATCAAAAGATAGAAAACCTATAGAAGGAAAAAGAAAATCTTGAGACATAGGCTATCTTTTCAGTACCTAAAGAAATGATAAATATGTTTGGGGCATATTTTTATGATATGCTCAATTCCTTGAAGGAGATGAAGACAAGGCATAGTCCATTAGCCTACCTAGAGGTAGTAGCTAAGGGTTAAATAACCTAATGGTATAATTCAAAAGATAAAATCAAGGAACTAATTAACATACTGGTGGAGGACTAGATTCTTGGATTTAGGACCATAAGCCTATCCCATTTGAATGAAATTATGGGAATAATTATTGACAAGATCTAAGGTCTGAGTACTTGGTTGAAGAACTTGGAGAAGGTCTTAAGGGATGATAAGGAGATGATAAATAGAATTGATCATCTCCTTGGAACCATGATTGCCATACGTACCACACTTAGCTCCCTAAGCATCATTGTAGATGATGAGTACAAGAATAAAGATACGTTGATTATGTAATAGGTTAGGAGCAAGATTTAGGGCTAGTCTGGGAGTGATAGCAGTTGGGTCATGGACATGATCCTGACTATAAAGGAGAAAATAGCTAAGGTAAGGAGTATCAAGGAAGTAATGGTGATAAATGATAGATATTTTGATGACTTGGATAACTAGGAGGATGAATGACTCTTAGATCCAACATTCAACTTAAAGCTGATCGATGAATAACATCAAATGGCCATGAAGATCCTTTAGGAGCAGTGGGAGAGTTATTCAACATAGGGCCTACCAGCTAGCTAATAATATTCCACTTTGTTAAGAAATTTTGAAATATTTAAAAGTAGAATATTATTTTTCTAAAGGCATTCTCTAGTTTGGAAAGAGGAATGCATTTTAGAACTTTGTAAAAAGGACAGATGTTCTTACCTTTGTACATTTGTAATCTCATGACTGACTAGTGTACTGGCTTAACATCTTATAAAAGATAGTATTACCATATTTATAGAGGGAGAGAAAATTTTTGAGAAAAAAAGACTTGGTGTAAATTTTGAGCAATTAATACAAGGAATTCTAAAAAGATTGTCTAATATTTGTTTGTGTGTTTACTATTATGGCTGCTTTCTCAACTATCTATTTGGATGTTCAAATTTGAATGGTTTTCATTGATTATTGATGTGCATATATAAATACATAGTTGTTAACTTGTGATTATGCTAGGTTGACTGAAATATATTACGTTCATTTCACTTTCCTTGCTTCTCTTGTAGATGTGCTAATACAATTTGCTTGTGAAGTAAATCTTTAAATTGAATCTAGTTTTTTATTTGCATTGTTCCTCCCTTTCCTTAGATATTTTCTTGGTATAAGGTGGGATTTATATAGAGATATTTCATGTCATGTATTGGTTTGAATGTGTATATTGATGAAATCTAAGCTTTGTCATTATGTCTAGAATGAAAATCAAAATACCTTCTTTCTGCCTTACCCTTCTTTTTGCTTATTTTTTAATCAAATCACTTTAGTTTAAGATTCACTATAAATATTCATATAGATTAGTATTTAGTTTATTAATTGGTCACAAATTCATTGATAATAGCTTATCTATCTTACATTTCAGTTAGATTTTCCATGGTGTCCTCCAACCACCAATCAATATAAGTATTGTGGAATAATGTATTGCTCTGCCACTATTTCACCATTTCACCATAGGTAACCAGATTACCCTAATCTGCTATTCATGATTTGAATTCCCTAAATTTCAAAATGAGAAGTTTTATTTAGACACTAAGATCACTTTTGTTACATCTAGAGGCATCAACAAGAATATCTCCATTGGTGTTAAAAGGAAGGCCATCCTTATGAATTTATAGGATATTTGCTAACTTTGGTGTGTTTTGACCAACGATTGGTGTTATCTTTACAAAATTTTAAGTTCTTTGTTCAAAAGTGTAAAGATCATTGATATTCATGGTCTTTGATCCATATTTGTGCTTCCTTTAGACTAGATCAAATGTATTTAAGGTTAAATATGTAATTATGGTAAAGATAGCTTGAGATTTGAGATTCTAAAGTATTTGAGGTTAGAATAGCTTGTTTTGATCAAAGATTGATATATATTTTATGGATTTGAGTTTATCTAAGCTTAGAGTTATAAATATGGATCACATTTATGTAATTAGACACATCTTTGAGCTAACTTAGTTAAAGGTTGATGTCCTTTTTCATTCTTTGCATGAATCTTTACAAAACTTAATGTGCAAATATAATCCCTATTATTCATAAAGGTTGATTTGACACATCATATTTCAAATAAGATCCAAAGTCCTCAAGATGGAAATTCCAAGAATTTGGAAAAGATTACATTCAAAAATAAGATAACCTCTATTGTAACTAGACATCTATAGGAGGGCTAGATGAGATTAAGGTAGGCATAGATGTTCAAAGTCTTTACCGATTTCACCACTCTAAGTTACCCATATATTCAACCTTCATAAAAGTATGGATTGGTTAGGAATATATCTTACTAATTTTCAAGGTGTGACTCATTACCTTACAATTTAGAAAAGTATTTGCCAATTTTTAGTCCCAGAGGTATTGTGATAGCAAAAGAACATGTTAAATCCTTCAAAGCTGCATTAAGATTGCTAAATGTCACCCATGAAGATGTAGAATGTAGGTTATTTCCTTTCACATTTAAGGATGCTACATATGAATGGTTCCTAAACCTACCTAATAATTTCATTACCACCTGGGATGATTTCAATAACATTTTCATTGACTAGTTTGGCAAAATTATTAGCCTTTATGTCCTGTACCAATAGTTTACCACCCTTAAAAGAGATGCCAATGAACCTATAAGAGATTTTAATTATATATTATAGAATATGTATAGTATAACCATTGACCCTTATAAACTAATTAGGTTTTAGCCTTGGAAATCTACAAAGATGCTCTTGACCTTATGATTTTAGTATTCATAAAGAGGGATGTAGGTCCTATGAACACACTAGCTTTAGCCTATGTTGAGGCTATGATCATTAATGACCAAATGCAACCTTAGGGTTAGATTTCCTACTCTATTGTCAATGTCAGTCTACATATGCCTACCTAGAATGTCTTTCATAATAACGACCAAAATGTGCTTGCTCTCAACCAGCTCCCAAATCTAAACCAATTGCCTCTAAGACATGTTGCTCCCAACCAAAATTTGGGGTTATTGAATCACAATGATAACAATGGATTTAATAAAAATGATCAAAGGGCCTTATTACCATCCATTGGTACCAATAAAAACTAGGTTCATAATTCAAAAACCCCTAAAAATGAGAATGAGTCCATTCTAGAAATGGTCCAAAAATTGAGCACTAACTTCCTTTAGCTAAAAAAATAAGATGGTAATATTGGAGGGAGTTCTATAAGAAACTTATCTTTCCAAATATTCAATAGGCTTAATAATAGGTTTAATAATGATAGTTTCCATAACAATAAGAATAGTGAACCATCTATTGAAAATAAGACTATAGATATTAAACTTATTGATATTACTATGCCTGATTATTGTAGAGTCAATTATACTCCTAAGAATGGTGATATTGATTATATAGAATTATGCAAATCTTTTAAGGCATTTAAAGAAGATTTGGACACTTTTGAGGTAGTACCTAACAAGGATAATGGTATAGGTACTTTAGAATCCAAGCCTATTGACCAGACCTTCATGGTGGAAATGTTTGATTTCCCCTTCCAAGAAGATAATGAGATTGATGACATTCCTAAATTTTATTCCTTCCTACGCTTCTTAAGAAGACATATCACTTAAATAACAAGTAATAGAAGCAGCCCTTAACTACTAATCCTCCAAAAAACTTTGGTATTCCTCTCAATACCACTTCAGACAATAATCCATAGCCTCCAAAGGGAAGTACTTATAGAACTAGTACTGATACTTCCAATTCTTCCAATAGGACTAGTTTTAATATTGTAAAGGACATAAAGAAAATTAAATCTAATATTACTTTGCATGAACTGACATAGATAACTAAGCAAAGGGATCTATTAATGAAATCCTTGTCCAAGAAATATAACAAGATGTCTAAGATTGATAATTCAAATGTAGCCATGTACAAAGATAAAATAGAGTCCCCACCTTTCTTGCTCACACTCAAAATTTTTGGTAAAAACTTGCATAATTGTCTATTGGATTCTAGTGCATCTATAAATATTATCCCTGCATGTGTTTATAAACAACTTGGTTTAACTCCCATTAATTCTAATAGGGTTATCACCCAATTAGATAAGTCTAGGGTCAAGGTGGTTGGAGAGTTGTTAAATGTCCACATACAACTAGCTTCTAAGCCAAGAGTCTAATAATTTATAGATATCCAAGTGGTAGATATCCCTGATGCATATGGAATACTTTTGAGTAGAGAATAGATAAAGGATCTAAATAGATATATGTCCATAGGCTATCCTCACCTATGGCTACTTTGGAAGGGAGTTCCCAACCAGATTAGAGTTAAAAGGGAGCCAAGAATGAAACACATGATCACTAAATATAATGTGGTGAATGAGACGGTCAACATAATTGATTCTAATTTTGGATTTTTCACCCTAAAAACTACCAAGGTATGTCATTCTAAAGCTTCTCATGTTGTGCCTGGGTCATAGAAGTTGTATTTTAACAGTGCTAGGTGTAAAGCTAGATTGAGGGTAGGCATTTTCCTAACTAAACCTATTGGTAAGAATTATCATGCCTCTTATAGACTCTAGTTCCCATATACCAACAACCATGTAGAATATGAAGCTCTCATCCTAGGACTACAATTTGCCATCAAGAATAATGTCAAAGAACTATTAGTTTATTGTGATTTAAAATTAGTTATCAATTAGTTAAGAAACAATTATCAGTGCAAATTGTCCTACCTCAAAAAATACAAATTTAGGGTCTAGGATTTGGTTAAGTCTTTTAATGCCTTCAATATTGTTTATGTCCCAAGGGAGGAAAATAAAGCTATTGATGAGCTAGTTTTTACTACAAATAATCTCATGTTTGACCAGGATTCACCAAAATTTAGCATTGAGTTGATACCTTACCCTTCGGTCTCAAATAATGTAAGCCATCTATAGGTCTTTAGTAATGACCAATAGATCTTGAACTTCATGACTAGTTAAAGAGAATTTGAGGCCCATATCATAGATGAAGCTGATGGAACCACCCTTGAGAATAAGTTTGATGGCAACATCATTCAGTTGAATGACAAAAATATCCCTGAGGGGATGATTACCTTGGAAAGATTATTTGATCAAGACAAACTAGCTGAAGCTTCTAAGATTCCCAAAGTAAGGGAAAAGGATTACAATGCAGTTGATCTTGGACCTCAAGATTAACCTTAGTTGGTTAACATTGGAAAAGCCTTCACTAGTGTTAAAAACAAGAGAGCCAAGGAGCTATCGACAAAGTATAAATATGTGATAACTTGGTCATATAACTTGAAAATATTTGATCCAAGAGTCATCACCCATACTACACCTCTCAGGGATAATTGCAAACATTTTAGGCAGAAGCAAAGGCTTATAAATCCTATCTTAGAACCCATGATTTTTGAAAAATTCAAGAGGTTATTAGATGCTACAATTGTATTTCCTATTAGGCACTCTACTTGGGTTACTAATTTGGTACCAGTTAGGAAGAAGAATGGTGAAATTAGGCTATGAATTGATTTTAGAAATCTGAATAGAGCATTTGGAAAGGATAATTATCCTATTCTCTCTCTTGACCAAGTAATACAAATTATTTTTGGCTTAGTCATGATGTCTTTTCTTGATGTAATTTTAGGGTACAATCAGGTGCTAGTAGACAAGAAAGACAAAATGAAGATAACATTCATAACCAAGTGGGGCACCTTTACTTACAAAAGGATGCCTTTTGAACTGATAAACATAGATGGCACTTTTTAAAGGGCCATAAACCATGACTTTCAATGCATGATTAGTAAGTGCATTATAATTTACATGGATGATTTAACTATTTTATCTAAAAATATGGAGGACCATTTCATGCATTTATAATAGGTATTTGAAAGGTGCAAAAGATATGGAATTTCCCTCAACCCTAAGAAAAGCATTTTTTTGTGTCATTGAGGGTAAATTGTTAGGCCATGTCACTACTAAAGATGGAATTTCCATAGATCTTGAAAGAGTGGAAGCTATGTCAAATATAGAGCCTCCCAATATTAGGAAGGAATTGAAATCATTTTTTGGTAAAATAAATTTTGTAAGAAAGTTCATTTCTAGCTTTGTAGAAATTGTCAAACCATTGAATGATATGGTGAAGAAGGATGTTAAAGTCTCATGGAATGAGGAATCCACAAGGGCTTTTGGAGATGTCAAAGAGGAAATCAACCAAGCTCTAGTATTGATAAGTTTAGAATTTTCAAAGGATTTTTATCTCTACTCTTTTTCCTCTAACCACACTATTATTGTTGTTTTAACTCAGAAAATAGAAGGATGTGACCATCCAATTTATTTTATGAGCACTAATTTGAAAAACGCTGAGTTGAATTATCCTTTAATTGATAAACAAGACTTTTCATTAGTTAGGGCCATCAATAAATTTAGGCACTACATTCTTAGGAACAAATTGCATGTCATTCTTCCAGATCTGACCACTAAGTTGATGCTAATTCAGAATGGGCTTGGAGAACATAGAAGTAAGTGGATGTCTATCCTCCAAGAATATGACATAGAGATGAAAACTAAGAAACCAGTAAGATGTCAAGGTTTGATTCAAATGATTTCCAATACTATCCCCAAGATAAGTATCATATAATTTGATCGACATAATTTTCAACCTAATGACTGGTATGATTCCATCATTCATTTACTAATCAATGGCACTTTTCCTACAAGGCTAACTAGGGAGCAAAGAAGAGCTCTAAGGCTCAAGGCATCCTATTACCTGATAAAAAATGGACCCCTATATTGAAATAACTTTGAAGGTGTGTACATTAGATGTGTGTCCAAAGAAGAAGCTATTGGGGTAATGAGCACTTTCCATGAGCAATTGGGAAGTCAACATCCATCAGGGAGAACAACACCTCTCAATATCCTCAAGACTAGCTATTATTAGCCTACCATCTTTAGAGATGCTCATAAGTATGTGATAAAATACCATTCATGCTAGATCTTCAATACAGAAGAGCCAAAGGTAATAATGCTTTTACAACTAGTCATGATTGACAAACCCTTTGCCTAGTGGGGACTAGACTTTATTGGAGTCATTAACCCCATCTCATCAGAAGGTCACAAGTATGTTATGATAGCTACCAAGTATTACACTAGGTGGACTAAAGTAGTAACCACAAAATAATGCATAATAGAAGAAGTGATCAAGTTTTTAGAAGAAAACATATGTAGCAAATTTGGGACTACAGTATCTTTGGTATGTGATAATGGGTCAACATTCACATCCATAGGGATGATAGAATGGGAATATGACAACAAAATTATTCTCAAATTTTAATATAACCATTATCATCAAGGTAATGGAGTATCAAAGTGAATGAATCAAAACTTGATGAAAGCCATCAAGAAGTCTACTGTATATAAACCTAGAACATGACACAAGCTTCTCAAGTATGCCCTTTGGTAAAAAAGAATAAGAGTCAAGCAGGATCTTAAATCATCTCCCTTATTATTAGTACATGGAAAAGAGCCCATATTTCCCATCACACTCAAGTTTCCAACTTACAAGTTCACAAAAGATTATATGGAGGAATACCAAGAATTTGCAAACTCAAGGTTGTTAGAAATTATTTAGATGGAAGATGCATGAGAAGAAATTTTTGATAAGTTTAGAAGGAATTAGACTATAATAAATAAGTGGTTCAAAAAGTGATCATTTATCAAGGTGTTCAAAAAAGGAGACTTGGTTCTTCTTTGGGATAAAGCATCTAAGCCCAAAGGCAAACATGACAAGTTCACACCTCTATGTATTGGCCCTATCAGATTGTAGATACACTTGGAGATAACACCTTTTAACTGAAAGACCTACAAGGAAAAGGGTTCACATTACCCACTAATGGGTAGTATCTCAAGCATTACTTCTCTACTTCTCTTCCTAGGGTCTTCATGGAGTAAATTTTTAAGATGGTTAGAGTTAATGTAGGTAGGCTAGTTAGTTTCCTTCAGCTCTTTCCTTCATGTCCCTTGTTTGTACATAAGTTTGTATATATTTGTTTACTTCCCTTTTTCTTCCTGCTTTGCTTCTTTATGTGGTGTGTTTGATTTCTATTGCTTTGTTCCTTGATTCTAATAAGTCCTTTGGACAACCCTCAACTCAAAGTTCCTTAGTTTTCTTGAAACTACAAAAGTTCAAGAATGCTAATATCAACCTCATGCATATGTTGGCTATTGATTTGAGATATGAGCTTGATGTTATAATCTGAAGAAACTAGGAAGGACTGATGAATAGGTTAACCATTCCATAAGACCTTAAACATTGTCTTGACTTGAATTTGGTTTTAAGAAGAATTGTAAATATAGAATGAAAGCTTAATCTATTAAGGTACAATCATGCTTGCACTTAACAAACATCCTTGCCTAGGATAAAAGTTGTAACCATAGGTGATTATCTGAGGATCGAACACTTGACCAAATCCTTAAACTTGGCTACCCTAATTCCTAACCTTTGTTGAAATCTTAAAAGACCCAAAATACAAAAATAAAAACTTAATAAAAAATCAAAAGCCCTTTAGGCAAAGGTGATTATGGTAATCTCCACTAGGGCTATAGGTGCCTGGCTAGAAGTAAAACAAGGCTAAAATATTTTTACCTAAAATCTATGTCATGCTTATTAACACAAAATAAACTTTAGGCTAAAATATTTATTCTAAGTCCCTTTTATATCTTGATGATAATTAAAGTTCATGTACTTTGTAGGATCGATGGCTCATGGTTAATCAGATCAAGATGGTCGAATGGAGTACAATCGATAAGGACTATTCAAATAGAAGATCTGAGGACCCATAGGATTGATGCATGGTAAATGCACATTTACTATGCAACTGATAGAATGCAGAGCCCATAAGGCTTATGAAGGTGCCAAGTGGCATAATTGTGAAGGCTGATTCAAATACAACCAATAACATACAAACCCCAAGATCAGGATCAATAGTTTGTATTGATCTATTGATAAAGATATGACAACGTGAAACAAAAGAAGGATTTTAAAGGACAATGTCTCATTCCTTTAAAGTATTTATGAAAAATACCATGAAAGCTACCAGATAGATGCCACATAGACACCACACAAGCACACAATGACAAAATCAAAGATTTGGTGTTCATGAAAAGGTAAGGGTCTAAATCAAATCTAAGGCACAAATTAGCCTAAGTCTGAGCTACCATCACCATTAAAGCTACAAAACAATCCCTAGCCTCCATAAAAATCCCTAATTTAAACTCTGATCAATCATAGTCAAGCTAGAAAGAGTCCAATTATTATTTGAGCAATTATAACTAATCTAGAGGCTACTCAAAAACCATTAGTGAGAAATTTACAAGTCCCACAATCATGACAACTCAAATGCAGTAGAAAAGAGATGACAGGCACATAATTATATTTAGCTTCAGATAATGAGGGAAGAGTATTCAAAGATACTAACTTTGATGTTGTGACATTAAATATAGGAAACAAAAACTAGTCCAAGATTTTTTGGACTATTGAAAAAATGCAAACCATCACAATGGAATAACAAAATAATGCCTCAATACTCTAGAGATACAATGACCTAGTCTCCATCCAGATCACTAGTCTCCACTATGATGCTACAAAACTTGAGGTATTGCATTGTATTGATGTTATTGCTCCCATTTTCATAGATTATAAAATTGATCAGGATTAGATAGTTCATGAATGTACTATTAAAATGGTAGCATAGTTTTACCCCTGGCATTTGAAAACTACTATAAGATATGCAATCCCCAAGTAGACTCGCCTATAATTAGAGCATGGACTAGTAAAAATGACTTGAACACCATCCTTACCCCATGACTGCTTACCAAAACCTAGGTGATCCAAAACCCCACTAGAAAGATCCCAATTGTCCAATTTAGGGAAGGAATAAGAGTAATCATGACCTTACTGAATATAATATCTAGGGCCCCTTCCACCACACATGTTAATAAAATCTAGGTTCCTTATGTATACTTCATGGTAGAAAAAGGACTCACTCCCCCAATAGATGAGATGATTAACATTTGTTTTAAATAACAATTCTTAGCCATGAATAAGAAAACCAACAACCACTTCTTCATGATGTCTTATATTCTAAATGTCCTCTTTGCCACCACCAAAATCCTAGACATAAAGAATTGGTCACCTGATGGGAGACACATTGTTTCCCATCACTATTCCAAATTATACATATTCAAGTATAGACATAATGTATAATTCAATTTTGATTATGTATATCCAGCTTTGGTAGAAGCTACTACATGGATCCCCATGGGTAGGGTCAGCCCTCTGATCAAGAAGTATGTGTAACTGATTAGAAATATCTAGTTGTATCTAGATTGCATAGTGATTAGAATAGAAGGGACCTTAGTTTAGCCCCTTAAACTATCATTCTATGTGCCAACCATATTTCCAAAATAAGAGGTTACATACTAACTTTTCCATGGTATAGATGCTATGTGAATGAAGAAAAGGAATCCATCACACCTTTCCTTTGACTATTAACATGACTATACTATAGAATTAGGATCATGTAGATGTCATCTCTGAATACAGAAACTCATTCAACTTACAATTGGATGATCTAAGGCATTAGGACCCTCATGATAGGGTCACCAAAAATATGAAATCAAAAATAATGAACTACCCCTATGAAAATAGGCTTGGTATCCATGACATGATGTATATCAAGGCCACCAATTTAATATAAGTATTGGCCAGGTTAAAGAAACATAATATCAAGCTTCAGCCTAGGCTAGCTAGAGATGAGAAACCTAGTGAGATATGGTAGATAGGGCCTCTATAATACAATTTTTTACTTAGACCCTCTTCTAGAACCCCTCCAGAATAACAAATATAAAAAACTCAAGCACAATTTGCCCAAGGACCTAAGAAAGAGAAATTAGAAGAAATCCCTAGTCAAGAGGCATCTTCTTCTACCCAACCTAAAAGGCTAGATTCTCCAATTGAGTTCCTTGACATGATTGCACTAGGTCCTGGGAAGATAGTAGAAGACACACTCAAATTGCTTGCTAAGGCATATGGATTAGATGAAGAAGAATAAAAAATTGACGAACATCAATCCCAATACAAGGAAGTGGAGCAATAAAAGGGGAAGGAGGTTGCTTTGGACCTAGTCCTAGTTTCACCCCTGCATAAAAGGAAGACTGAGTTGGCATTGGTCCCAATTAGAAAAAAGAAGCCAAAGTTAACCTTTACTCATCCTTTGAGTAGAGTTAACTTATTCAATGATGATAATCTGATTCATGGTCCAATCATCCATAAATGTTTCTTTTATGGGAAGATGCAAAAGATCCCAACCCTGCATCATTCGTGGGCCATGACTAATGTAGTCAACATCACTATTCATGATGAGATAAAGCCATGGATAGTGGTTATAAAGAAAGAAGAGGAGGAAATAAAGATGAACACCCTTGGAGGGTCAAGTGGCACTCAGGTAGACACTCTTGGATCTTCAAGTAGTGGACAAATGGATATTCTTGAACCTTCAAAAATCACAGAGTCATCAATTAGTATGTAATTCAATCCAAAGCTAGTAGGCCTGAAGAGGGTAACAATAAAGAAGACCATGGTTGGGAATGAGGAGTTTACTTTTCAGAGATTTGAAACTTTTATGGGCTTAAATATAGTAGGAGGTAAATGATAAGGTGAACACCCAAACCATGAAGAAGACATAGTTGGACCTGCTGGTGCCCATTCAACCAAACTAAAATTAGGCATCAAAGGCCTATGTCAAAAGATAAAAAACCTGTAGAAGGAAAAAGAAAATCTTGGGACATAGGGTATCTTGTTAGTTTCTAAAGAAATGATAAAGATGTTTGAGGCATATTTTTATTATATGTTGAATTCCTTTAAGGAGATGAAGACAAGGTAGAGTCCATTAGCCCACCTAGATGCAGTAGCCAAGGGTTCAATAGCCTAGTGGTTGAATTCAAAAGACAAAATCAAGGAACTAATCAACATACTAGTGAAGGATTAGATTCCTAGATTTAGGACCATTAGCCTATCCCATTTGAATATAATTATGGGAATAATTGTTGACAAGATCTAATTTCTAAGTAATTGGTTAAAGAACTTGGAGAGGTTCCTAAGGGATGATAAGGAGCTGATAAATAGAACTGAGTAGCTCCTCAGAACCATGCTTGCCATGCCTACCACACTTAGCTCCCTAAGCATCATTTTAGATGATGAGTACAAGCACAAAGTCACCTTGGTTATGCAATAGGTCAAGATCAAAAGTAAGGGCCAGTTTAGGAGTGACAACAATAGGGTCATGGGCATGATCCTGACTACAAAGGAGAAAATAACCGAGGCAAGGAGTATCAAAGAAGCAATGGTGAGAAATTATAGAGATTTTGATGACTTGGCTGACCAAGAGGAGGAATGCCTCTAAGAGTGAACTATCAACGTAATGTTGGTTGATGAATAACATCAAAAGCCCATGAAGATCCTTCAAGAGCAGTAGGAGAGTTATTCAACATAGGACCCACCAGCTAGATAATAATATTCCACTTTGTTAAGAAATGTTTCAATATTTAAAAGTAGAATATTCTTTTTTTGAAGGCATGCGATAGTTTTTTAGCACATTTTCCTATAGGTCAGTCCACTTTGCAAAGAGGAATGTATTTTAGAACTTTTTAAAAAGGACAACTGTCCTTACCTTTATACATTTATAATCTCATGACTGGCTGGTGTACTACCTTAGCATTTTATAAAAAGAAGTATTACCATTTTTGTAGAGGGAGAGAAAGTTTTTGAGAAAAATGAATTGGTGTAAATTTTGATTAATTAATAAAAGCAAGAAATAATGAAAAGATTGTCCAATATTTGTTTGTGTGTTTAATATTGTGGCTACTTTCTCAACTATCTATTTGGATGTTCATTTTTGAATGGTTTTCATTGATTCTTAATGTGCATATATAAATGTAGAGTTGTTAACTTGTGATTATGCTAGGTTTATTAAAATATCTTAGGTTTATTTCACTTCCCTTGCTTCTCTTGTAGATGTGATAATGCAATTTGCTTATGAAGTAAATCTTTAAATTGAATTTAGTTTCTTATTTACATTGTTCCTCCCTTTCCTTAGATATTTTCCTGGTACATGGTGGGATCTATATTATAGCTATTTCATGTCATGTAATGGTTCAAATGTGCATCTTGATGAAACCTAAGCTTTGCCATTATGTTTGCACTAAAAATTAGAATACCTTCTTTCTTCCCTACCCTTCCTTTTGATTATTTTTTTGATTAAATCACTTTAGTTTAAACTTCACTCTAAATATTCATCTAGATTAGTCTTTAGTTTAGTACTTGGTCACAGATTCACTGATAATAGCATAGATATCTTACATTTCACTTAGATTGGCCATAGTGGCTCCCAACCACTAATCTATACAAATATTCTAGAATAGTTTATTTCTCTACCACTATTTCACCATAGGTAACTAGATTACCCTAATCTACTACTCATGCATTGAATTCCTTGAATTCTAAAATGCAAGGTGTTTTTTAGACACTAAGAGCACCTATGATATATCTAGAGGCATCAACAAATCCTATACTAGTTGTCGAGGAGTCTCACTAATGATCCAGTCTTACTGAGTCATTTCTTAATGATTATAACTAATTTTGGGCAAATCAATGCTTAGATCATATGATGATTTTTTAAGAGCCTTCCTCTAAAAATCCAATATTTGAGGATTTGTCTGTTGACATTTTTCCTATCATTGAGGAGTCTCACTTTGACAAACTAGTCTCTATGGAGCCCATTATGCCATCACATGCCATTACTTGTCTAATACCAAACATTCAATAAGACATCATTGTAACATAGTACCTATCATATGAAGAATTAGAGTTAGAATTAGGTTCTATTATTTGACTGACATTAGATTTAGCATCAAATTTAGAATCAACATCAGTTTCAACATTAGATTCAGTGTCCCTTGAGTCAGAATCAGATTCAAAAATAGAATATGTTCATGGCTATTACAACATTGGTTACACATGCCTTGTAGACTAATTTGAATACATTTATGATCCTTCCATGGTTTTTGAGGATTATTAATTTTGAATCAACATAAGTTGTTCTAGTATCTTCTACGAGGATTATGCTACCTCATCCCATTCCATTACCACCAACCAACATAGCCATATTATTGACATTCCACCTCTCACAAGTGTCAATTGGGACTGATAGAATCACACCTTATTGAACTAAATCCATGGTATCATATCAATTGAAGAATATTAGGGAGGCCAAGACCATATTCATGCAGAAAAAGAACAATCCCCTAGTGAAACCTTTTTAGAGACACTAGGGGATAACCAAAGTAAAAACTCAACATCCTATAGTGAAACCTTTTTAGAGGCACTAAAAGACAATCAAATTCAAAATTCAACATTTCTTAGTGAAACCTTTTTGGAGGCACTAAAATACAACCAAAGTCAAAATTCAACGTTTCTTAGTAAAATCTTTTTGAAGGTGTTATGGGAAAATAAAGACTTCATTGGTAAAAACCTCTTTAAGGTGCCAATAGCTGAGCACATAATTTATTTACTATTTGATGAAGACATTATCAAATAAAAAATCAAAATAGCTTCCAATCTACAGCCTAATTAGATGGTATCTACTATCAAGCCCAAACAACATAAAAATCTAGTGGTCCTATCGAGAGAATATTCATAAGTCTTTGGCCCTACCATATCCAAAGTTATGTCAAATATAGAATCAAAAACATTATGTGTTCCTAAAAAACTTGATTTTCATTTGTTTCCCACCCATTTTATATTCCATTTGTCATGATCTTAACAAGACAATTGATTACTTTTGTGTAAGCAACTAAACATGGAATTAAACCAGAATAATAAGTAACTAGAAATCAAAATCAGCAAAGAACATGAGATACAAGAAATAATCAAAACTTGTATTAAACTCTTCCAAAAGGAAATATAATTAAAGAAATATCTCTTTCTTCTCACACCTCTCAGATGTACAGATCTCTTTCCCTCAAGAGTTCTCTCTCACAATTACAAACACAATTCAACTACTTGAATTGATTCACCCTTTTTCTCATCTACTTACGAGCTATGAAGATCTATCCCTATTATATAGAATTAGGGATCATGAGCTATGCATTCTCCAACATTGGATACACCTCCTAATCAAAGGTTCAAATCAGTCCTACCAAAAATAAAAATGTGGACTCAACACTAACAGTTAAACTTATCATGCAAACATTCTATTCATCCCATAAAAATAGACTTCTGGAATGCACAGGTGACCGATGTCGGTCCCTGTCTGCCTGCATATGACTGACATCGGCTGATCCATAACTGATGTCGGTAGCCTCTAGTCGATCCTTGACTGACATCAGTGACTGTGTAAATACAACCTTGTAATTTGCTCATTTGTGTAGCTTTTAGCTCCACAACTCAACAATCTCCCACTTGGAGATAAACAGCTGCAGCTGTACCTGTATAACAACATCCTCTAGCTTTTCCATCTTCAAGCTCAATCTTGAAGACCAACAAAAGTTGAATGAAGATTCAACTTCTCCTTTGTTACCGGCTTTGTTAACATATTAGCAGGGTTCTTATCTGTATGGATCTTTTCCAACTTCAACTCACCATCCTCTAATACCTGTCTAATGAAGTGGTACCTAAGCTATATATGTTTGGTTCTTGAATGAAAGGCTGAATTCTTTGCCAAATGAATTGCACTTTAACTGTCACTGTACAATCTACAACTCTCTTGCTCCTTTTCTAACTCTTCCATGAACTGAGTCATCCATATCATCTCCTTGCTAGCCTCCATGACTACAATGTATTCTGCCTCTATAGTAGACAAGGCAACAACCTTCTACAATTTTGAAATCCAGCTAACTGCCATTCCACCAACAGTGAAAACATATCCTGTGGTGCTTTTCTTGCCATCCAAGTCACCTACCATATCCACATCTACATAACCATGTAGAGAAGTGTTTGACCCTCCATAGCACAAATGTCTACTGCTGGTCCCTCTTAGATATCTGAGAATCCACTGAACTACTTTCCAGTGTTCCTTCTTTGGATTGGCCATAAACCTACTGACAACTCCCACTGCTTGGGCAATATCAAGTCTAGTACATACCATTGCATACATTAAGCTCCCAATTTTAGAAGCATATGGAGCTTTACTCATGTACTCTACCTCATCATGTGAATTAAGACACTATTCTTTGCTCAACTTAAAGTGTCTAGCCATAGGTGTGCTCACCGGTTTTGCATCTTGCATATTGAACCTCTCCAACACCTTGTTCACATAATCCTCTTGAGACAAAATCAAACTGTGATTTTTCCTATCTCTTTTAATACTCATGCCAAGGATTTTCTTTGCTGCTCCCAAATCCTTCATGGCAAATGTGTGAGCTAATTTTACCTTAAGCTCAGTAATATCCTACATGTGTGAACTTGCAACCAACATATCATCTACATACAGCAACAGGATAATATATCTACCATTATCTAATCTCTTAAAATAAACACAATGGTCAGATTGAAATCTACTAAAACCATGCTTAGTCATAAACCTATCAAACCTCAAGTACCATTGTTTTGGAGCTTGCTTAAGACCATATAAGCTTTTCTTCAACCTACACACAAGTTTTTCCTTACCTTTGACTTCAAAACCTTCCGGCTGTTCCATATATATTTCTTCATCCAAATCTCCATGAAGAAACACTATCTTAACATCAATCTGCTCAAGATGCAAATCCTCAATAGCAACTAAAGATAATATAGTCCGAATAGAAGTCATCTTTTCTACAGGAGAAAAAATTTCACCAAAATCAATACCTAGTTTTTTTGCAAATCCCTTTACTACCAACTTGGCCTTATGTCTCATTTGTCCATTCTCACCTTCCTTTAATCTATAAACCCATTTGTTTTTTAGTGCTCTCTTTCCAGCTAGCAACTTAACCAAATCCCACGTTTGGTTCTCTTTTAAGAAATCAATTTCCTCTTTCATGCCAAGCTCCCACTGATTTTGAGATTCTACTTGCATTGCCTCATCAAAACTCTCTGGTTCTCCACTATCAGTGAGCAATAAGTAGAATAATGAAGGGGAATATCAAATTGGAGGTTTACTTACCCTTTTTGACCTCCTCTTGGGCGTTTGAGACTCATTCAATGCTTGCTATCTGCCCAAATTCTCTGTCAGTGACCGATCTCAGTCATCTTTAGGTCTATACTTGACTGACATCAGTTCCACTTGACCGATGTCGATTCATGTCTGACTGATGTTGGTTACTATCTAATTGACATCGGTTCCTATATGATCAATGTCGGTTCCTCCTTGATCGACGTCGATGTCTGTGTTTTCCTGTCTGTGATTATTCTTTCCTGCGAGCTCATTTTGGATCATCACCTCATCTAAATCAACATTGCTCTACTCAAAATTATTCAACTTCTTGAGTTGATCACTGTACATCACTTTTTCATTGAAAAAAACATCACAACTTTTAATAATTTTGTTAGTTCCTAGATTCCACAATCAGAATCCAAAATCTCCAGAGCCATAACCAATAAAAGTGCACCTCATAGACTTAGCATCCAGCTTCTTTCTATTTTATTTATCAATGTGCACAAAAGCTTCAGAACCAAAAACTCTGAGAAATGAAATATCTACCTTTTTACCTATCCAAGCCTCTTCTGGAATTCCAACATCCAGAGTAGTAGAGGGTCCTCTGTTAATCAGGTAAACTACAGTGTCTACAGCTTCTGCCCAAAATTGTAAGGGCAAACTAGCATGCAACCTCATACTCTGTGCACACTCCAATATTGTTCTATTCATCCTTTTAGCAACTCTATTTTTCTGAGGTGTCCTTGGAACCATCCTTTCCCTACGTATTCCATTCATAGAATAGTACCTATTGAACTTATAGCTGCAGTACTCACCACCATTGTCACATCTAAGACACTTTAATCTCAAACCTGTTTCATTCTCAACCAAAGTTTTCCATTTCATAAATGTGTCAAAAACATTAGATTTCTTCCTTATGTAATAAACCCATACCTTTCTTGTAGCATCATCAATGAAAGAAACATAATACTTTGATCCTCCAATAGAAGCTACCTGAGCTGGTCCCCACACATCTGTGTGAACAAGCTCCAACTTGTGCTTCTTCTTTGTTGACCCAGTTTTGAGAAATCTCACTCTCTTTTGTTTCCCAAAAATATAATGCTCACAGAAATCTAGATCTATGCTTTTCAAATCTAAAAGCTTATCTTTTGAATTAAGAATAGTCATTCCCTTTTCACTCATGTGGCCAAGCCTCTGGTGCCACAAATTTGCATCTACATCTGAAGTAGATAATACAGAAGGAGAATAATCAGTAATACAATTACATAAATAGAGAGTACCTACTCTCTTACCTCTGGCTAATACAAGTGCACCCTTGGAAACCTTCCAAGATTTAGCTGTGAGAGTTACTGTGCAACCCTCATCCCCCAAATTTCCTATAGAAATCAGATTCCTCTTTAAGATGGGTACATGCATGACATCCTTCAACACCCATGTGTTGCCATTCTGCAATTTCAGCTGCACTTTTCCTTTGCCAACAATTTTACAAGGCTCATCATCCCCTAAATAAACTATTCCAAAATCTCCCTGGACATAATCATTGAAATATTCTCTATTTGGGGTAGCATGGAAAGAGGCACTAGAATCTAAAACCTAAGATTCTATTTTATTATCCAAAGAAAAAATAAGAGCATCTTGTGCAACAATACCTGCAACTTTTGCTTCTTCTTTACTTTCATGCTAATTTTCTTCTTTAACCGGCAACCAGCAATCTTTCTTTGCATGCCCTATCTTTCCACAATTCTAGTAGGTTATTTTTCTTCCATTTCTAGATTTGGATCTACCTCTCATTTTTGACTTAGACCTTGATCTCCCTTTCTTGCGCTTCTCTTTTTGCCTTCGCCTGGTTTCAATACTTAAAGCATTACTTGATGTTTCCTCTGTGATTTTCCTGTGAATTTATTCATTCAAGATTACACTAACAACATCATCTACTTTCAAGATATTTGTAGCAGATACAATATTACTAACTGCCATTACCAAGCTATGCCAACTTTCAGGTAAAGAGCATAAAATTAAGAGAGCCTTAATTTCATCATCAAAAATCTATTTTGACTAAATTTAACTGATTTACTATTGCATGGAAATCATTAAGATGACTAGATATATATCCACCTTCCTGTATTTACAAATTAAATAATTACTTCATAAGATATACCTTATTTGAAGCTAAGGGCTTTTCATATAAATTTTCTAAAGTATCCATTAACTCTACCATTGTCTTTGCCTGTGACAAGTTGGAAATCATAGAAGATACCAGGCTCAACCTTATGGATCCCAGAGCCTTTCTATCAAGAACATTCCATTATTCATCTTGCATATCTATGGGCTTGCTTGAAATCCCACCCAATGGTAAGTATAGATCTTTCTAATATAGATAATCTTCTATCTGCATCCTTCATAATTGATAATTCTTACCGTTAAACTTCTCCATTCTTAGTTTACTTTCTTCTGTCATTGCTATACTCCCACTCAAATAAAAACCCTGTGAGTGACCTATAATCAATACACACTAAATAGATCTGAAACCACCTGTTAGTGAGCCCAAGCTCTGATACCACTTGTCAGGATCTTAACAAGACAATTGATTACTTTTGTGTAAGCAACTAAACACGGAATTAAACCAGAATAATAAGTAACTAGAAATCAGAATCAACAAAGAACATGAGATACAAGAAATAATGAAAACTTGTATTAAACTCTTCCATAAGGAAATACAATTGAAGAAATCTCTCTTTCTTCTCACACCTCTTAGATGTATAGATCTCTTTCCCTCAAGAGTTCTCTCTCACAATTACAAACACAATTCAGCTACTTGAATTGATTCACCCTTTTTCTCATCTACTTATGAGCTATGAAGATCTATCCCTATTATATAGAATTAGGGATCATGAGCTATGCATTCTCCACCATTAGATACACCTCCTAATCAAAGGTTCAAATTAGTCCTGCCAAAAATAGAAATTTGGACTCAACACTAATAGTTAAACTTATCATGCAAACATTCTATTCATCCCACGAAAATAGACTTCTAGAATGCATAGGTGATCGACGTCAATCCCTATCTGCCTGCATATGACCGACATTGACCGATCCATAACCGACATCGACAACCTCCAGTCGATCCCTGACTGACGTCGGTGACTGTGTAAATACAACAAACTTGCAGTTTGCTCATTTGTGTAGCTTTTAGCACCACAACTCAACACCATTATCGTCCACCATTCTATTTCACAAATAAACCTATCATCCAAAATTTATCCCTATTTATGATCCATGGTCACACTTTACTTTGCATAAGCTAAAAAGATACCTTGTCTTAATGATTGAAAGAATCAAAATCAATGAAAAATGAATATCACAACAACATTCTTTACATTCAAATCTATAGGAATTTCTTGATAGAGCAACTATTCAAATGAGGTGTGGGTTAACAATTAACATGATTGAGTATTATATTTGTATCATTTGTTGATCAGGACATGCATCTCCACATTAATAGGAACAATAGCATCAAAATCATATTTCATCTACCATACCCAATCCAAACACATAAAAAATAAACAACCATCATTAGCCAAAAACATGTACCATGTATTTATTTGGTATACCCCAAAAACTACCTAAACATGTATAATTAGGCAGTTTTTTATGATGGTATTAAACCATCATAAAAAATAAACAACCATAATTATCCAAAAATCATATTTCCATTTTCATTTACCATTCCTTTTGCCATTGTTTCATACCCATCTAATCACCCTATCACTTGGGGGAAACCATCTCAACATTATTCTTATCATCTTATTCAATCTACTAGCCTATCATTATCCTATCAATTATCTATCCTACCATTCTATTCTACCAAAAAATGTTTTGATCCATCCTATCCTAGCCCATTTGAACTTGGTTCATCCATTAGTTTCACATTTTTAGTACAAAGAATCAGATTGGTTTGAATAGTTGTTTCAAGCATTCTAGATAGAGGTAATATTTTGGAGTAGTATGATAGAAGTTTCAGTAGTTACATCCTTTGTTTTTTTTTTCCTTCTAATCATGTTTGTTTAAGTGTGCCTAATTATAACTACCTATGAGCAAATTTTTGTCCCACCGATCTTATTACTATTTATAACCACCTATGGGAAAATTAGTATCATTGACCTATGTCGTTGTATCCTAGTTATAACTTCCTATGGTCAAATTAGGGGAAACAATTATTTACCATGCCTTGATGTAACAAGTAGCAATTTCGTATGCCATCATACCAACTGTGCCTATTTTGTTTGAATAGGTTGTTACACTAGTTAGATTCCTCTGATGTAAGGTAGAACTATAGTGACTTAAGGTCCCATCTTGGGACTATGTAGGAAATGCTCGATACTTATTGAGGTCATCTCAGTCACCCTTTCCATCACACTCTTACCCTTTTATGAGTAGGTATCTTATCATTCTCTAACAATTTGAGATACCTCAAAATGCTAAAAACATTTCAAACATTTCAAAAATCATAATTTTTTTTGTCATGTCTAAGCCGAGTTCATCATCCACGAACCACCCTCCTAGGGCAAATCCATTGTAGGATGATTTCTATTACTTTGTTTTCATGTTTTCTATTTGTTTGTTTGTTTATTTGTTTGCTTGACTATTTGTTTGATTTTAGCACTATTGCCTTGATTTAAGTCTACATGTGTTCATTAGGTGATTTCATGTGTATTTTTATTTAGTCCATCCATATTCATATGTCGACAACATCATCATGGAATTTATCATTGGTGCATTTTTTCAAAAAATTTATTAGATCGGGAGCCAATCTTTATGCATATTTTGGCCAAGTCCTCATGGTGTTCTATCATGATGCCTACCATCACATGCTACAACAAAAATTAGCTTCAAGAAGGTCTACAAGCAATGGATCCATAGAAGTTTCTCCTTGGTACCTTTACAAATCCTTTCATCCATCTTGATCAAATCAACTCATTGATCTTTCTATTTGTATCAATGCTAATAAGGATGAGCATCTCCTTGTTATTAGGTACAGTTGAATCTTTTCTATTTATCAATCTCATTATTTTATCCATCTTTTTCATCACTTTGCATCTTCATATGCCTGGTTGTTTGTGGCTTCTTTAGTCATTAGATCATCATATTTACATTTACACCCACTCATATTTAATTTGTGAAATAGGTTATATCCTTGAGTTATGATTGTTAGTCCACCCTAATCAAGGAAAAACCTATTAAACATCATATTTTAGCCAATCTAGGTCCTCTTAATGATTATAACTACTTATGGACAAATCATTATTTTGACTTTTATTCATGATTATAACTGCCTTTGGAAAAATCAATAATCTTTTTAAAATAAATGCATAAAATTATTTCTCATTTGGATGACTCTCAACCACAAGTTAATCCTACCTTTATTCTTTCTTCTTTTCAAGGGACCATTCATCCACATATGTGATGGCCACTCCCTCTAAGGGGCATCAAAATAGGCTTTCCAAACATTATTTGGATCTTTATCCTCAACCATTATCTTTATTCATATAGTTCATCCATTACAATTGAAGTTATAAGCATGTAGGACATTTTCATTATTTGAAAATATGTTACTATGCCTATAACTTGTAATGCCTTCCCAAATAGGTATAGATTGTAGACACCTAAAAATGACCACCAATAACTTGTAACTAGGCTTCACGACCAATTTCTATCAAATATCACAATTTGGCCTAAAAACACTAAAATGTAGTAAATGGTTTGAAGTTGTCATATAAAAGTGCCAATTTTGGATAGAGTATCACTAAATGGGGCAATGCAATTTATGAGATAACTAACTTTGATCAGATCATTTCGAGTCAAAATGACATTTTTCATTTTCTACCAAATTTTTTACATGAGACACATGCCTTTGTTATTTTGTATTGAAAACATCTTAAATGGGATAACAGATCCAACACATCTAACATCACCTTCCAATTTTAATCTAGTCAAATTTTGTTCAAATAATATGACATTTTGACCAATTCGATTAATTTGTGCATCAATTGCCAAGATTTGCACCAAAATTGATAAATCATGTTTAAGATTAATTAATTAAAATCAAGAACTTAAGTTATTTTTACATGAAACTTGTTGAATATTTATTTTTGGAAATTAAATATGAGTTTCTGCATCATCAAATGACATCTTTTTTGGGAAGGCATCCCTAGGCCATAAATGTAATAAATATCTTATTAAGCCCTCCCATGCCTCTTTAATGCCTCTCTATCCCAAATATTTAGGAGGGAATTTATTGATTTCAGCTTCCAAAATTGAATGGATTCTTAGCAACACATCTTCATCTTGAGATGGACGGTTCAGGTTCATTCTAATCATTTGTAAAAATCTATAAACACAAGGCCTCACAAAAATAATTTTAAGCTATCTCAAGTAAGAGTTATAATTTTTAAATGAGTGCACAATACATTTAGTATAGTGTTATCATGCCCAATTGTTGAGCCAATCCCAAGCCACAAAGCCATTGGTGCCAAGGAGAAAGGGAGATAGCCAAGCTTCCTTTGATGAAGACTGAGTGAGCACAAGCTGAGAAAGCCACTTTAAAAAGTCATTTGGAGCATCCAAGGAAGGTAAAATATCATTTATATTTTGCATTTTAGTTGTGTTTCCCATTTATTTTTCTTCATTAAGCTCTCCTTTTGATCTAGGCTTAAGGTGTTAGCTATTAGTATGTTATTTTGGATTTTGATTTCATACACTAAAACTATACTAATCTCCCCTTATTACAAGCCTATGTTCACACAAAATATACACCACATTGATTTATTCAAGTAGTAATAATTCTATTTTAATTTCTCTAAAGTAAATAAGTAGTGTTTATTCTTTTTTAGTAGATCATGGCACTAACATTGCAAGTTGATTTTCACAAATTGATGTTCTCAAAGTCTAGTTCCCTTCCCAGAGCAACAAAATCATTATCCTCCATGGAAAATAAATTTATCTATGTTTTATAGGTAATATTTAATGTATCATATTCTTTTTATCTTTCTTACTTGGTCACTTTGTGAAATTTTTAGAGCCCAGTTGAATGGAAAATTACCATATAATTTGGAGTTAGAACGACTAGTCCCCCAAACCTATCAGAGATGTTAGAGCCCAAGAGATCCTAGTTGAATGGGAAGTATTCATGTCCTTTGGAATTAGAGAGGATAGTCCCAAAGACCTATTAGAGATGTTAGATCTTGAGATATCTCAGATAAATAGGAAGTGGCCATGTCATTTGGGGTTAGAGTAGCCAGTCACCGATAATTGTCAAAGATGTTAGATCTTGGGAGAACTTGGCTGAATGGGAAGTAACCACATCATTTAAATTTAGAGTGAATAGTGCCCTATACCTATCAGATATGTGAGAGCCTCAAAGAGCCTAGTTGAATGAGATGTGGCCATGTCATTTGGAGTTAGAATGGCTAGTCCCCTAGACCTATCAAAGATGTCAGATCCTGGAAGAGCCTAGCTAAATGATAAGTAACCATGTCATTTAGAGTGAAAGTGTATATTCTCTCAAATATATGAGATATTTTAGAGCCTAGGATATCTTAGTTGAATAAGAAGCAACCACATTATTTAAAGTCAAAATGACTAGTCCCCCAAACCTATTAGAGATGTCAAAGCTTGAGAGGACCCAATCAAATGACAAATCACCATGTCATTTAAGATCAAATTAGCCAATCACATGGACCTATAATAGATGTCAAGGCCTAAGATATCTAGGCAAAATGGGGAGCTACCACATCATTTAGTGAGAAGAAGAACTAGTTGCCACTTATGACCTAAGGAGCTCAAAATGAAGTGTGAATGAGACTCAATGGAAAATTAAGATGTGCTACATGTCCCCTTATGACACTTACCCAACCTAAGGGAATGACATGGAGTATGGAACCATGCCTAGGTTCTGACCACTAATGAGAGGACTAGTAAATAATTAACATGTGTCATAAATTAGGAGTTAGTTGAGAGGCCTCTAATAGATGTGACTGTGTGCCTACCACAAGATGGACATTAACAATTATGAAGTTGGACCTCATTGGACCTTTTTTAAAACATCCCATCACCATTGCTATATTTGGATTGATGTAGAGGATCATGGGATCTAAATTCAATTCTAGATTTAGAAATAAGGAATAAAATATAATCACCAACTCAATTTCAAATTCATAACAAGTGAGCTAATAAATGACATTAATGCAATGAGATGTATATATACACATATGAAACCCAAAGGAAGCCCATTAACAGTTACCATTACTACCTTAGAAGAAATATCAGACTCCTTATTTTCAAAGTTACATAGAATCCTTGTATATCATGCATTGGATTCCAAAAGCTTCATAATTCTACCTTAGTCCTAGTCTAATGGCTGCTACATCCTCAAACTTGAAGGTTGAACACAAATATTGGGACACCACTTTCCCTGTTGGTTTAACCAAGTATAAACACTACAATGACATATTTAAAGCAATTGAGTAGGTCCTTATGGATTCTATTGACACTGATGACTAGATGGATGGATACAAGGATGCCCTTCAATCTTATAATAGGTGTGGACTCCATAAAGATGTCACCAAACTAGAGGCATTTCCTAGCTCCAACCTATTATGAGACATCCTCCATAATGTCATCTTCATATAGGATGTTATCAATGATTGGGTGTGTTCGCCTACCTCCTAGCATTACATTGTTGATATATCTAGGAATGACTTTAAGGTATACTACTGCCTCCCAAACTTCTCTTTCTCATATGATGTAGAAACAATGTCACCTTGGAAGAATGATTACCAGATCTATGATGTCTTCTATGACTAGGTTGAGAACCTCAAATCCAAATGGGTTAACAAGAAAAAGATCAATGCCTAAATAGTTTACACCTTCCAAGAGGAGGTCTGAGTCAACATGATCCTACTAAACTAGCTATCTAGAGACTTAGACTAATAACATGTCAATGAGTTATGGGTACCCATTCTACACATGATCCTAGATCACTTTGACTTCCTAGACATTGGAGGCTCAATCAACTTCAAGTTGGCCCACTTAATTATAGATGCTTGAAATAGGGACAATTTTTACATGATGAACTACCTAATCGATGTAATCTAAGGGATGTTCTAATTCAATCCTTCAGCCTTTCCTGTGTGGGTTCCTAGTGGCCCCACTATCCACATGGATTTCTTTAAAATACATGGCCACTAGTTCTACCAGCATGTCTAAGACATTTATGACCACTGTTACTTGGTGGTTTACCAAACAATTAATGAAGCTTTAATGCCCCAACTCTCAAAGGTAATTTGGGACTCTATCTTAGCTATTGGGGACTACTAGCTGTAAAAAGATCACAAAGTGATCTAAGTCATGAGATTCCTCTAATACCCCCTATGGCTACCATATTATGTGCTTGACCACTTAGTAAAACAATATATCACCTATCAGCTAGTGAACAACATATTTGGCTTCTACGTATAACATCAGTAAAGGGAATGCCCATAGATCATGATCACCATATAGGGTCATGTATACATGAAATTCCCCTCTATACAAAATATGGTGGTTAAGTGAGAGTCCTTCACCCTTTCTAAATGAAAGATTTGGTAGTAGGATCCTAAAGGGCTGATTTGGGCCCATTTTGCATAATACTCAATTCTGCTCAACATAAACTATAGACATCAATCCAAATATGATAATGATCTCTATTTTAATGCTACTAATGATTGAGAGGTTCTATCCAAGATATAAACTAAGAAAATAAATAAAGGGAAGAAGGCTTAATAAGGACCCTCAGTAAGTCCTCCAAATCCTAATTAGTTTATAGAGGACCCAACTCGAATAACTCTAACCATATCCCAAAGAACATTGTAGGGCATCCCAGTACCCCTTCCTCCTCAAGCTACAACCCCATCTCATTATCCACTTATACCATCATCCCTGGCTCCTCAATCTATCCTTCCATCTCATCCATTTCCTCTTTTGGTTTTTCCTGCTATAGCAACACTAATGATTAGGCTCCAATAGAGCTAATCCAGGTCAACACAATACCAAGTAGCCCAAGTATAGCTTGCTCAACCATCAACACCATAGCCTCTAAGATTTGATGTAGTTGAAAGCTTGATAGCAAGCCAATAATGAGATACACAATAGGCATCCATTCATGTTCCTCCATCTCCTCTTGTTTCCCTTCCACTCCTTACTCCTACCTCATTCAAACTCCCTATTCTAGTTCCCACTAGTTCACCTCCATCCCCCATGTTTCCCATTGTTTCCCCTCCATATTTCACCCAAGTACACTTGGCCTCAGTCCTTTTGAGAATCATCACTTCTTCATTCCCTTTTAATCCTCCCATCTCATAGCCTAGAGTCGTTATGGTGCCTCCCTTGGGCATGTCTTCAAGAGAAGGTATGACTATAACATTTTAAATCGTACCACCTATAATAGGGACCCTCCCAATCCCAACTCTATTCATCTCAATTTTACCTTCTATGGATCTAAGTCCTATAATATCAACCCCTACAAAGCCACCATTATCATGGTTGAATCAACCATCATAGCACCTAGAGCCAACCCAAGAAAGAAGTCATAAAATAAATAAAAGGCAACATATACATTGAGTTTAAGGCCTTTAGTTATATCTCCACCTCCTCTGTAGGTCTTGATGACACCTTTATCCCTAGCACTAATAACCTGATGATTGGCTCCTTGGCCTCCTCTCTCCTTTACCCAAGGTACCGTTGGATTCACCTTTAACTAACCTATCTCATCCTTATTATTCCATGACCCATTCCTAGGGGCAATCTAACCTCAAGTGAACCTCATACAAGAATAATGGCTCACTCAAATGTTCTCATGGGCCTCCCCTTTTTTTCTCCCTCCTTTTCCTCCCATATCCCCTCTACCTCCACTCTATTCCTCTTTCTCTCCTTCCACTTCTTCCATCTCCCTTCCACATCATCCTCTACCCTTCACCTCTATTTTAACCACACCTCTTACACCCCCAAAAACCTAAGGGATGGTCTCAAGGTCACATGTACCATAGATGGATGCCTAGGGTGACCTAAATTTATCATGAAGTTTTGACAGAGCCTATGTGAGAATAAAGAGGATGTTGACTTAGAGATTCATCTAGGAGGAGAACCTTGTGATATGACAAACCCACTAGGATTTATTTTTCCTCACCATGGTGAGGAATTCTACTAGAGAAAAGAAGATGGTTGAGGAACCACTATCCATCCTATGAGCTACCCAAGACATGTCTGAGAAATTCTTTGAGGACATGTAGAGCCAAGTCTAGACTCTTGAGGTATAGGTGAAGAGTACATTCCCAATTTGACTATTTAGGTAGGTCAAGGACACCATCCTACTACTTTTCTCAATTCTTAAGAGAGTAGTGGGGACTCAAGCTAAGACCTAAATAATTATATAGCGAATGTAAGCCTACTTTAGGAGGATCAAAAGAATTGATAGAATGTGTCACAAGCTCTAGGTAGTGGTCAAAATTGGGATGCTATTGAATCTAAAATTGATGCCAAACTCAGATTTATGGTTGTACCAAACTTATACCAGGAACATGAGAACAACAATGGAGGAGTAGTTAGCCTTGACTGACATTGTAAAAAACTCTTAGAAGAGGGAGAGAAGAAGATATTGACCTAATTGAAGGAGGTCAATATCTCTAGTACTTTAATCAACCAAGGGGAATTTAGATTCCACCTAGGTTAATTCAACCAACTTATGAGGGAGAAAGTGGCCAAGATAAACTAGTAAGGAGCCCAAGTGGTGATAGACCTGTCAACTCAATCTATTATGAACATCAACCAAGTCTGTGAAGTCCAAACCTTAATGAAGTCTAATTTTTAGATCTCTCAAAGACTAGTAGCTCAAGCTAAGGTGATCTTAAGGGAGACTCCAATTAACTTGGCCAAGATGGATAAGGAGTTTAACCTTATAGTAGTTACTCTAAAAGCTAGGAGTGTCCAGTCAAAGTAGTTAGGAGTTGGTCCCTCTTAGCTACCTCTGCATGTTTACTACTAGTCCCCTATAGATTTGTTGGGATTTATTTTGGTTTAATTTTTGAAACACAAAAATATAATTGTATTGAGTGGCCATAATGGTAGAAGATGAGATCCTTAGTCTTTTTGGAGGTGATCCCCAATCCTTATCTATTTATAGAAGAGTCTTATTGTATTTTAGGGTTGACCAAAAATTTATTGAAAGTGTTGTTAGATTATTTCCAATATTTCACCTATGTTTCCTTCATCACTCTAAACTATAATAATGGCTCAAATTGATTATTTATTATTTTAATGAATACAATCTATATTTTTTTACAAGGGTCTCTTCTATGTTAAATTTCCTTTCATTTCCATGTTTAAATGATCAACATTTCTAGGTTAATTAGATTAACACTTTGTCATTTTATGTATGTCATGATTATGATGCGTTTAGTTATTATATTCTCTATGTGAATTATTTCATTACTCTTTTAATAGTGCTAATAATTTGTGTGCCTAACTAAAAATTCTCATATGGTGTTTTTGTGTCTTTAACAATAAACCCCTGTACTAATCTTTAGTAAGAATTCACATTGAAGGCATACTCCTAGTTCCCTCTGAATTTCCCCACTGTATATTCTTGGAGGTAGAAATTTAGTGAGACTTGGTCTATAGTGGTATAACTGTAGTAGAGTCACTTGGTTCAATGACCATTGCATTGATCTCATTTTAAACCTAGAGGTTACCCTTCTCTGACTTACCCTTACCTCTTTTTTGATGTTTGTTGAGTAGATCTGAAATGTCCCTTTACCCTTGTGTTTAGAAATAATAAGCCTAACACTCAACTATTTATAACTATCCTTGACTTGTGTGAATTACAATGTATTAAACTTTTGATGGTAATAGTGCATTTGTTGGAGACTATTTACACAAACTCCATTTGTGAAGTCTAATATCGATAACTATTCCTGGGTAGATCCTAGATCAGTCCTAAAATGGAGGATGAAAGCTTGTAGTTATCCCCACCTTACCATTTTGTGATAAGGAGAAAATTGGAGCGAACAACAGTTGACACTAGAAAGAGGGCTAGATACTTTATTTTTTTAATTTCATCTCATTTTATGAATATGTTGAGTTTGGTTTGCTGGTAACAACATGATAACTATTATTTGATTATACAACATATTAGAGACTAGTTCACTTGTTACCAGGGCTAGGTCCCACTAGGATAGATTGGTAATTTCTCCCTTGATTTTCCATATAAAACCTATGTCTAATCAACCTAGACACACCATGATTCCTGTCAGGTCCTCTCTATAACCTATCGCAAAAGAACAACCCAAGATGGCTTGGTTAGTTGGCTTAGTCATTAACATCTCAAGAGTCATCCATGATCTACCCAAGAAACCTAAGAGGTATATTTATCATTTGACCCTAGTGTAGGATGAAAAACAAGGGAACACATAAATTCCTATAATACCACCTTGAGACTTTTGAATGTAGAACATAAGGATGTGGCATGTAAGCTATTCCTATTTAATCTAATGGACTCTATCTATAATTGGTTCCTAAACCTTCCCAAATACTATATACTAAGTTAGGACCATTTAAGTTCTACTTTACTCACCCAATTTGGTAAAGTAATATACCTAAACATCTTTTACTAGTAGTTCACTTATATCAAGAGAGATCCCAATCAGCCCATTATTTAATGCTAGGTTCTAAAAGATGTATAGCCAGGTAACCATGCTTTACCAACACAATCCTCAACCAACACTTGAGATGTATTAGAATGCCCTAAACCCTTGTATGGACATGAACATGAGGAGAGACATAGATATAACAAACCTACCTTTAGCATATGCATGGGCTATCAAAGTGGATAAGTAATTGAATCCTCAAGTCTAAACTATGACCAACTCCATGAAATGCATCAACTGCTATTGGGTGATCCCACTTCAAACCAAAAGCTAGGTTACCTAAACCTAGGGTGGTTGGATATGATTCCCCAGACTCAACATAAATAGACCTTATCTAAAAATAACAACACCTAGACTAAAATTTAAGAGCCTACTACAATTTATCTAGATTCCATTTAATAAATTTTACGAAAGCTCAACAATGACTTCCTAGGGCTACAAAGATCGATGAGAAACTCTAATGTAGAAAGCTCCAACAAGAATTTTATGAATCAAAGGCCAAATAGGAGCTATAACCACACTCAAAAACACCCATAAAATTCACCCAATAGGATCCATGAGATCAATATATTCATAATAGCCTTACCTAATTAGTGTTGAGTACATAACACAACACATGGAGAGCTAGACTGCACATAATTCGGTTCTGCTTTCAAAATATTCCAAAAGGAAATATAAGAATATGAGGTAGTTCCCAATCATCTAGAATCCTCCAAATTGGTTAAAGCCCATAGTACTGCTATGGTATTAGAAACCTTGGATTTCCCTATCCAAGAATAAAATGAGATGGAGGAAGGTATTAATGAGGTGTAGACATTTAAGCAATTCCAAAGGAGTAACTATGCCCTTAGAAGTAGGCAAAAATAGAAACCCCTTACTAATTTAACCTCCTAAATAATGGTGAAACCTCACTAGACTAAAATACTAATAATGATCCTCCACCTCTAAGACCTCAAGAGCCTAAGGCACCTGTGGAAACCCCACCAGCCCAAAGTAAAGGGGGTTACAACATAGTAGAGGATATGAAGAAAATCAAGGCTAACTTTAACCTTCAAGATCTTGCCCAAATCATAGATCAATGGGACCTCTTTAAAAAATATTTGAGTCAAAAGTTGACCACATAGGCCCAACTCAAACTAAGAGTAAAACACAATAATATACTTATCCATAATATTAATATGGAGGTTCCTCCATTCCTTTTAACCATCTAATTATTTGGAAAGAATTTTCATAACTACTTAGTGTATTTTAGAGCCTCAAACAATGTGATGCATACAAGTTAATGCAAGAAACTCAGTCTAAACCCCATAAAATCATATAAAATAGTGGTCTAGTTGGACAAGTTAGAGGTGAAAGTGATATATGAGTTGTTAAACATCTACATATAGTTAGAATCTAAACCTAGGATTCAACACTTTATAGACATTCAGGTGGCTGACATCCTAGAATCATATGGTATGCTCCTTAGCAGAGATTGGTCCAAAGCCTTGAATGCATATATGGTCATAGATTTATCACATATGTGGTTACTGTGGAGAGAAATGGCCAACCAAATACAAGTGGATAGGGAACCATGCATGAAACACATGATAAATGAATATAATTTTATTAATGAGAAGATAAACCTAGTTTCCTTGCACCTAGGCATCTACACGGTAAGCACCAAGCTTCTTAAAAACCAAATTAGTCACGACCCAAGTCCACTTGGAATGTTGTCTCTTTATGTAGATAGAGCTCACTCCAAACTACGTAGTGGAGCTGGTGTTTTGATTATAGATCCTTTAGGGAGGAAACATCTAGAATATTATAATTTATAGTTCCCCTACATGAATATCTTGGTGGAATACAAAGCTCTAATCCTAGGATATAATTTGCATTAAGACACGAGGAAAAATAACTAAGAGTATTTAGTAAATCTAAACTGGAAATTAGCCAGTTCATAACTAAGTTTCAATGAAAACTATCATAGCTCATAAGGTATAAACACATAGATTAGGACTTGATTGAAATGTTTAATGCATTCAATATAATCCCTATTCCTACGGAGGAAAACTAGGTAGTATACTCACTAGCTTTGGCTATGGTCAACTTAACCCCTCTAGAAGATAGTGAAATACAAGAGTTCTCTATGGAACTCATCCCATATCCTTCTATCCTAGACAACATGACCAACTTATAGGTATTTTAACTTGATCAATAAATCATCCTTGTAAATGAGGATATATTTAAGGCCCAAATCATAGATAAAAATGATAGAGATAACCCTAAGACTAAGCTGGATAAGGATGGGATCTTAAACATTCATGGGAATAGGTTCTTGAAGTGGATGATTTCACTGGAAAGAGGGTATGATGCATTAGACTCAAAATTCTAGGATAAGAGGCCTAAGTTTGAAGACCATAAGTGTCAGATCATTAATCTCGTCCCCATAGAGAACCTCAAGATAGTTAACATGAGTCCAAATTGGATGAACCACAAATTAGAATAGCTATGAAGATTATTTATAAGCTACAAGGATGTTATTTCTTGGGCCTATGGAGACCTTAAGGTTTTTTACCCAAGAGTAATTAATCACACCAACCCCTTTAAATTTGACCAAAAACCCTTTCAGAGTCACTTCCCTTAGGTGGCTAACCTGATCTCAGTGCAGAATAAAAATGATGAAATCTATCTTTATGTGGAATTTCAAAATTTGAATCAAGCCTTAGATAAAGACAATTACCCATTAACCTCACTAGACAAGGTAATCCAAATGGTGAGTAGGTCTTAGATGATGTCCTTCTTGGATGGCTTCTTGGTGTATAACCAGGTCCTAGTCAACCTAGGAGACAAAATTAAGACTGGTTTCACCACTAAGTGGGGCACATTCACTTATATATGGATGCCTTTTGGGATAATCAACATTAGTACAACCTTTTAAATGGTAATGGACTTCACCTTTTAGGGCTTGATAGGTAAGTGCATAATAATATATATGGATGACCTAACCATGTTTTCTAAATGTAGGTCATATCATGTGCACCACTTGGAAAGAGTTTTTGAAAGATGCAGAAGGTATGACATCTCATTAAACCTAAATAAAAGCATTTTTGGTGTCACCAAAGGTAATTTTCTCAGTCAAATTATTATGAAGGAAGGTATTTATATGAATCCCAAAAGAGTGGATGTAATTTCTAAACCATCTTTATCTAACAACAAGAAAGAACTAAGATCTTTGTTTAGGAAAATTAACATTTTATGTAAGTTTATTTATTGATTTGTTGAAATAGTAAAGCCCTTGAATGTAATATTAAAATAGGATGCTAAATTGGAGTGGCAAGTAGAATTGAGAAAGGCTTTATAGGATATCAAAGATGTTATCATGTAAGCCCCAATCCTTATTATCCCAGAATATACACATGACTTCTATATTTACCCTTTCACTTTAGAGCACGCCATTACCACCTACCTCACCCAAAGGTTATAAGGAGATTAATACTTGATGGTTTTATGAGCATTAATCTTAAATACATTGAGATCTGATATTCTACCCTATAAAAACATGCCTATGCCTTGGTTAAGGTAATGAATAAATTCAGGCTTTACATCCTTCTCAATAAAGTGCATTCCATTATCCCAAACCTAACTATAAAATAAATTCTGGTGAAAAATGATCTAGGAAAGAGGAGAGGCCCATAGATGAATAAATTGTAAGAGTATGACTTAGAAATCAATATGGTCAAATTGGTCATGAGACAAGGCCTCACCCAATTAATCATAGAGATAGACCCAAGAATCAAGATATACTAGGTGGACCAACAAGGGGTGCACCACTTAGACTGGTACACCTAGGTTATGCACTTTTTGCTTTATGGAAATGCAGCCCTGAGACTCAACCATATATAGGGAATAGCCCTCTAGTTGAAAGCCATGTATTATATGCTAAAGAAAGGAGTTCTATTTAGAAGAAACCATGAAGGAATCTACTTCCATTATATGTTAGAAGAAAAGACCAATGATATAATGGCCAGTTTCTATAAAAAACTAGGAGCTAGCCATATAGTGGCAAATTCCATGTTCACAAAGTTCTCTAGGTTGGTTACTATTGTACCATACTATTCATAGATGTTCACACTCATGTTTATTTCTATCACCAATGTCAAACCTTTGTTAAAAGGGAAACACATATTGCAATTATGTTACAACTTGTTATAGAGTATATGTCATTCACACAATGGGGATTACATTTTGTGGGGGTGACTAACCCCAATTCATCATCTAGTCATAAATTCATCCTCTTAGGCATAGACTACTATACTAGATGGTCTGAGATAGTTGTAACCAAAATAATCATTGTTGTCGAAGTCATCAAGTTCTTGGATAATACCATAGTCACCCATTTTAGGGTCCCTATTTATTTATTATATGATAATGGCCCTACCTTTTAATGTACATAATTTATAGAGTTGGCCTATGATAATGGGATCACACTAAAATTCTCCTCCAATTAATATCCAAAAGGGAATGAATTGGCAAAATCCAACAAAAAAGCTTGATCGATGCCATCAAGAAATCAATTAAAAAAAAACCTCAAGAATGGCACTCATTGCTATAATTTACTTTATGGGTAGACCATACTAAGTATAAATAAGCCCTCGAAATATTTACTTTCTTTCTCATCTATGAATTAGAGCCAATTATGTCAGTCACCCTCAAAATGCCTACTTATAAGCTCATGAAACAATTCATGGAACTAGATGACAAAGTGAATTTCAGACTCCTAGAATTGATTAAATTAGAAGAATATAGGGATGAAGCTTTGCTAAGCTTTAGCAAGAATCAAGACATAGTCAAGAGGTGGTTTGATAAGAAGGCAAAGGTCAAGACCTTCAAGATCTTGGACCTAGTCCTGATGTAGGATAAGGCCCATGAGAAGAAAAGCCAACATTCAAAATTTAATCCCCTCTAGATTGGCCCATACCATATAGCCAAAACATTGGGCCACAATGCCTTTTGTCTCAAAGATATTGAGGGAAATGCTTACTGAGTCTAGTAAATATAAAGTTATTGAAACAATATTTCTTGATTGTCCCCTCCAAAGTGGTTTCTGAGTAATTTGAGTAAACACTGATAATGTATATATTATATAGATTTACTCTAGTTGTGTTTTTGATTTTATTGTGTGTTTATTTATATTTTGTGATTTTCATTTGTGTTGCATTTCCCCCCTCTAACCCCTTATTATAAATTATTCCTTTGATGCCCAACCTTTGTTATTCAATGATTTAGGTGGTGGTTAAAGCTTAGGATAATCACTAAGAAATGGGAAAGCCCAAGTTGAAACCTTCAATCCAAGTGATTAAAAGATTGTAAAAAGGGACTCTTAACATCCCAGATCTGAGAGGCCAATTATTCTAAGAGAAACAAGTGGATTTTAGAATAGCCTACACCTAGGATGGATACCAAGTTTTACTTAAAATAATAACTCCAGAAGATATTGGATTATTTAATTTGATTAAGTGATAGATGTTTATTCAGAATTACCCCCTTATCCATTCACCCTTGGCTTGGTCTCAAACCCTCAATAGACAAGATTAATAAGTAATGATCTCTTCTGAGGAAACTTGGAAATAATAAGAAAGCATGCAAAATCTAGATTTTGAGTCTACCTCGAAAGGGCTATGTATGCAATCTCCATCATAAGATTTTTGGCCTAGATGGTAGTGGAACAAGGACATGAATGGAACCAGAGGCATCTCTATCAAGGCTATGGATTCTTGTTTGGAAGTGGTGAAATTACCTCATCATTACCCCCAAACTATTAAGCCAATAATGCCCTAAAGGAAGTCTAATGACATGTCTAACCTTGATTACTCAAAGGTAATCTAAGAATGAATCATAATGAAAATCACTTCTCATACACATTGGTGTTTGTCTATAAGTAGATGTGCTCAATATGCTCTTTGATAATTTGAGACTTTAGTGCTTCATCTTTTCTATGGATGATAAAATACCCCCATATAGTTTTTGTGATGAACAAGGAAAGAAGAAGAAACTGGTTGAGTTCTAAGAGCTTCTCATGACTTTCCCCATAAAATTTACCATTTATTGTGGCCAATACACCCCCCTTGCTCTAAAATGGGGGACCCCTCTAAAAATTTCATGAACCAAAGCTGTGGAGTTCTTCACTTTGTTCTTGTCAATGAAACCTGCTCAAAACTTTAGAATATACACCATCTTGATTTCTTCAAGTAGTAATCGACCTCTTTTAATTTTTATAAAACAACTAAGTAGTGTTTTTTATCTTTTAATATATCATGACACTAACATTTTAGGTTGATTTTCAAAAAGGGATGTTCCTAGAGTCTAGTTCCCTTATTGGATTAAAAAACTCATTATCCTCCATGACAAATTGAATTCTTTATGTTTGAAAGGTAAGATTTAATTTATCATATTATTTTTATCTTTCTCACTTAGTTGTTTCATGAATTTCACAGAGCTCGATTGAATGGAAAATTGCCACATCATTTGTAGTCAAAGTGGACAGTCCCCCAGACCTATTAGAAATATTAGAGCATGGGAGAGCCCCATCAAATGAAAAGTGGCCACTTTATTTGGATTCAAAGTGGCTAATCTCATGGACCTATCAAAGATGTCATATCCTAAGAGAGCTTGACTAAAAGGGAAGTGGCCACATCATTTGGGGTTAGAGTGGCTAGTCCCATAGACCTATTAGAGATGTCAGACCTTAGGAGATCTCAAATGAATGTGAAATGTCCATATCATTTTGAGTTAAAGTGGCCAGTCCCCCAAACCTGTTAGAGATGTCAAAGCCCAAGAGAGCCTGGCTCAATAAGAAACAACCAAATAATTTGGATTTAGAGTGACCAATCCCCCAAACCTAATAGAGATGTTAGATCCTAAAAGAGCATGGAAAAATAGGAAGTGGTCATCTCATTTGGATTCATAGTGGCCAGTCCCCTAGAATTGGTAGAGATGTTAGATTTGAAGAGAACTTGATCAAATGGGAAGCAACCATGTCATTTTGAGTCATAATATCTAGTCCATTAGACCTGTTAGATATGTCAGAGCCTGGGATATCCTAGCCAAATGGTGAATCTATATGTAATTTAAAATCATAATAGATAGTCCCACAAACCTATTAGATATGTTAGGTCCTAGAAAATCCTATCCAAATAAGGAGTTGCCATATCATCTAGTGTGAAGAGGAACTAATTTCCACTTGTGACTTGGGAAGATCCAAATGAAGTGTAGATGAGAATCGATGACTAATTAATATGTGCCATGTGTCCCTTGGTGACACATCAACCAAAATAGGTGAATGATATGGAGTACATAACCATGCCTAGGTGCTGACTACTAATGAGAGGACTAGTAAATGGATAAAAGTAGAAGTTAGCTGAGAGGCCTATAATATATGTGATTGCATGCCTACCACATGTTAGGCATTAATGAGTGAGAAGATAGATTTGATTGAATTTTTTTTAAAACATCCCATTTCCATTGTTATATCTAGCTAGTAGTGGAAGATCATGGAATCCAAATTCAATTCTATATTTAGAAATAAAGGGAGAAAATCCAACCACCAACTCAATTTCAAATTCATAACAAGTGAGCTTCCAAATGACATTAATTTAGGGAGATGTATGTATATGCTTATAAATCCCAAAGGAGGCCCATTAAAAGTTACCATTACTCCTTTAGAATAAATCTCAGACTCTTTGATTTCAAAGTTATATAGAACCTCTATATCTCATGATTTCAATGCCCAAAGCTTCCTAATTCTCCCCTATCCTAATCTAATGGTTGTTAGATCCTCAAACCTAAATGTTGAACCTGAGTAATGGGACACCACTTTTCCTATTGGTTTAACTATGTATATACACTAAAATGACATATTTAAAGTAATTTAGTAAGCCCCTAAGGATTTTTCTAACATTGATCACCAACTAGATGAGTAAAAGGATGACCTTCGATCCTATAAAAGGTGTGGACTCCATAGAGTCATGGCCAAACTAGAGGCATTTCCCTATGCTGACCTAGTAGGCAAAATCATCTATAAGGCCATCTATATACAAGATGTTATCAATGATTGGGTGTGTTCACCCACCTCTTTGCATCAAATTGATAATATATTTGGAAATTCCTTCAAGGAATACTACTCCTTCCTAGACTTCTCTTTCTCATATGATGTAGCATTAGTGTTGGCTTAAATGAATAATTACCAAATCTATGATGTCTTTCATGATTGGGTTGAGAACTCTAAATCTAAGTGGGTTACCAAGGAAAATATCGATGCCTACATAGTCCACACCTTTTGAGAGGAGGTTCAAGTAGGCATGATCTTACTGAATTGGCTATTTAGAGACTCAAACTGCTAGTATGTCAACATGTTATGGGTGCCCCTTTTACACATGATCCTAAATCACTCTGACATACTAGACATTGGAGGCTTGATCAACTTCAAGTTTTTCCATGCCATTGCATATAAACAAAATGGGGGTGACTTATACATGATGGGATACTTACTCAATGCAATTTTTGAGAAGTTCTCATTCAAGCCTTCAACCTTTCCTTCATGGTTTCCTAGTGTCCCAACTATCCACATGGTATTTTACAAGCTGTATGGACCCCAATTCCACTAGCATGTTCAGGATGTCTATGACCACTTCTACTTGATGGTGTATTATTTATTCAATAAAGCTATGATACATTGAATCTCAAAGGTAATTTAGGACTCCATCATAGTCATTTAGGACTACTATTTGTACAAGGATGACATAATGATTTGAGTCATAGGATTCTTCTAAGACCCCCTACACCTATCATATAATGTATTTGATTACTTAGTAGAATAGGAGATCACCTATCAATTGGTCAATAATATCTTTAGCTTCTATGTATAATGTCAGTATAATGTGCCCATATCTCCAAATCACCATATCGGGCCTTGTCTATAGGAACTTAGCCTCTATACAAAAGATGGTGGTTGGGAATGACTCTTTTGCCCTTACTAAATACAAGATTCAGTAGTGGGACCCTAAAGGGATTATTTGGGATAATTTGGTGTAATATTCAACTTGGCTCAACATTAACTATGACCATCAAGCTAAAGATGGTGATGAGCTTTATTTGAATACCACTGATGACTAGGAGGTATTATCCTGAATAGAAAAAAAGAGGAATAAGAAAGGGAAGAAGGCTCTAGTAGGTCCCTTAACAACTCTTCCAGCTCTTGCTTGGTCCATGAAGGACCTGACTCTAACACCTGTGGCCATATCCCATAGATTCTTGTAGGGAATTCTACCATAACCTCCTCAAGAAATATTCCTATATCCCACTATAATTACACCAATGTCCCTAGCTCCTAAAGCTCTGCCTTTGCCTCCTTTAGTTACTCCTTTCATTTTGCCTCATCCAACAACACCATTAACTAGGCCCTTATAGAGTCGAGCTAAGACTACACTATGCCAGGTAGCCCACTCAACTATTAGCACCATAGCCTCTAATATTTGATGTGGCTTAAATCTTGAGATAAATCCCAGAGTGAGGCACCTAATAGGCACACATTTAGGTTCCCCCACTCACTCCATATTCTCTCATTTTACTTTCACCCCTTGATCTCACCTCATTTTAATTCCCTATCCTAGTGCCCACTAGTGCACCTCTATCCCCCCTCTATTTCCCATTATTTTCCATTTGTATTTCACCTAATTAACCTTGTCCTCAATCCCTTTGAGCATCCTTACTTCATCATTCCCTTCAACGCTTCCCATCTCTTAGCCTAGAGTCTTCTTGGTGCCTCCCTTGGGCATGCCCTCAACAACATGGATGACTACAACCTTTAGAATCCTATTGTCTCTAGTAGGGACCCTCCTTGTCCCACTCTAGTTAGTTTAACACCCCTTTAATGACTCTAAGTCCTTTTCCATTATAGTCTTTATCCCCTACCATCACAATCTGACCATCCACCATAGTACCTAGAGATAACCTAGGCAAGAGGCCAAATAAGAAATAAAAGAAACATATTGGCTCCCTTACCCATGGACCTAATGGATTCATCTTCAACCAAACTATCTCATCCTTGTTGTTCCATGACCCTTTCTTAGGGGTAATCCCACCTCAGGTGAACCTCACCCAAGAAAAATGGTAAGCTCAAATGTTCCCATGAGCCTCCCCTTTTGTTCTCCCTCCTTTTACTCCCATGTCCCCTCTGCCTCCACTTCTTTCCTCTTTCACTAATTCCACTTTCTTCATCTCCAATCCACCTCATCCTTTTCCCTTCACCACCATTTTAACCACACCTCCTGCACCCCCATCAACCCAAGGGATGGTCCTAGGGTCATACGTGTCATAGATCAATGTCTAGGGTGACCCAAATGTACATTGGATTTTTTATAGAGCCTTCAAGAGTATGAAGAGGAAACTCACTCAAAGATTTATCCCAGAGGGGAACCCAGTGATATGGAAAACCCATTAGGATCTCTTTTCCCTCATAAAGATGAGGAAAACTACTAGGGAAGAGAATATGGATAAAGACCAACTATCCATCCTCTGAGCTACCCATGACATGTCTAGAAAACTCCTTAAGGACATGTAGATCCAAGTCCAAAATATCAAGGTATAATTGAAGAGTACATTCCTAGTTGGACTAATCAATCATGTCAAGGATATCCTCTTACTACTTTTCTCAATATTTAGGAGAGTAGTGGGGACTTAGGCTGAGACCATAATAATTATAAAGTAGATGTAGGCCTATTTGGGGAGGATCATATAAATTGATGGGAAGTGACAAAAGTTACAAATAGTGGTCAACAAGGGGATCTTCCTAGAACTTAAATTGATGCCAAACTTAGATTTAGGGTTATACCAAACTTATGCAAAGAACATGAGATCACTAATGGAGGATGGTTAGCCTTGTCCTAAACTATAACAAAACCCTTAGAAGAGGGAGAGAAGAAGATAGTGACCTACTTTAAGAAGGTCAATATCTTCATGTTATTCTACCCAAATGGCACTCTACTTGACCAAGGGGAATTTGGAATCTACTTAGGTCAATTAAACTATGTTATGAGGGAGAAAGTGGCCAAAGTGAACTAATAATGATCCTAGGTAGTGCTAGACATATCAAATTAGTCTAGTAAAAGCATCAACCAAGTCTCTAGAGTCTAAGCCTAATTGTAATCTACTTTCTAGATCTCTCAGAGACTTGTATCTCAGGCTGAGGTGATCTGTAGGGAGCCTCCAATGAACTTTTCTAAGCTAGACAAGAGTTTAACCTTATGGCAACCATGCTAGAATCTAAGAGTACCTAGTCAAAGTAGTTAGGATCTTGACCCTCTTAGCCATCTTTACATGTTTACTAATGGTCCCCCATTGATCTTTTATGGGTTTGTTAGTATTTATTTTGTTGGCCCCTAAATTTTGACTATGTGTTGTCCTATTTTGGCATGTAACTGACACGGTGTGAAAGGACTATGGTATGGGAGGACCATGACACATAGCTAATAGCCAAAAAATCACCATGGAATAGAACCAACTAGGCACAAATGGATAATGGAACAAAAGGACCAGCAAGAGAGGACCCAATTAGAAAAGAATGAGTCATGAGGAACCCAAGAAAATAGGACTCAAAATGGAAGTGGAAGACTAGGGGAGTGCATGGAAAGTGGGAATCAATTGGAAGAACAATTCATAAGGGTCACTATGCCCTTATTGATAGTAAGTTTTGCACTAGCCCATAAGGAAAATAACACATGGCCATTGATATATATCATAAAGCATGGATCTATGGGCATTGAGGCCTGGGTCTTTAGGAAGAACCAGTTGTAAGTGCCATGACTCTTAATCTATTGAGAGTACATGTGCCAATTATTCGTGCCATAAATGATTGTAAAACTTGGTCAAGACAAACCAAGTATAAATACCCCTATTGTAGAGTATTTTAGGGTTGATTCCAATATAGATACATGGATAAATGAACTATGCAATGGTATTGTAATGCACTTTTATTTAAAGCATAATATATGAGACAATAGGTTTGATCAAATTTGTGTTATGAAGAATGATGGTGTGGACTAAGTGTGTAGACTTATATATGTGTTATTCCATATATTATTTTCTTTTTTAGTTAACTAATGCTACTATAAGAAGATGGTGATTTATATAGTAATAATAATTAAACCTAGAATGAGAATCAAGGTAATCTATCTATGCATCTGCCCTATTTAAATTACATACAGAGAAGGATATGAACATGTGATTAGCACTATGCATCAAAACCTATGGGTACCAGTCTTCCACTACATACTTTGAGTGAGTGCACAAGACATAAACCATACATGTAAGGGCCAACACACTAGCTCATTGGGCTAGACTTTAGTGCCAGAGCTGGAACTAACTAAAAAACCCAACATTTTGGATTCATTGCCAAGACTTGAAGCACTTGAAGCACAATCATGGAAGATGTTTGTGTGAATTACTCTTATGAATTTAAACGAATGGATTTTTAGTGTTAAAGATAATTTTGTCATTCCAAACCTTGGACTAGGAATATCCACATAGTAGTGGGTAGAGCATAATCTCTAGAGTGCACTATATGAAACCTTCTTTTTGGAGGTCTTATTTATTTTACATACTTGGTTGATAGCATATGCTCAAGGACGATCAAGGAATCTTGGGAGGGGGTAGTTTTGGATGCTATAATGGAAAAGGGCTTTAACATGACTTGGAGTTTTATGGATGTGATCAGTCAAATTTTGGTGGAAAGGAGTTTTGAATAACTATATCCTAGAGTATGTTATGACCACCTATTCATGCCCTGAAGAAGCCAAGTTCTAATTTATTTGAGAACCATGAGGTCGCTATCTTAAGATTTTTTATTTTGAAATTAAGCAGTTAATTATTTATCTTAGACTAGAAACTATACCAATGGAGGGATAAATCCTTTTGTGCATGAGCTACACATTTGGAAAGAGAGAATAGGTGTTGATAAAATATTGTGGGTTCAAAATGGTAGCTAGCTAGTGTGAATTATGGAAATGGAAGTATGATGAATCTCAATAAAGGATTATGGGAGTTAATGACATAGGAAGGAATTGGGAAAACTCAAGAAGTGCTATTAAGAGCCATAACAAAGTGGAAATACACAAGGACCCCATCACTTTCAAACTGTATTCTATGCCACTTCTACCCTATGAAAGAGAAACAAGTTGGATGGTAGGAGCTGAGGAACCAAGTCTGAACTAACTAAGCTTCCCCAACATAATGCATTATCATGCCTTTAAGTCAAAAAAAGTACAAATACATAATTAGGACATAGATAGTGAGGAATTAAAGACTGAACCAATAAGGGATACTAGAGCTGAGCTACTTGATGTACCCATAAGCTTAGCACTTTCTTTCCCTCTTCAAGGGAATTTTATGGAATAACTTGAAATTCTTGGAGGACCTATCCCTCAAGGATAGATTATAGGCCCAAAATTGGTTAACCAAATAACTACCATGCCTCATATCTTAAGCACTATTATTGGAAGTGTTGGAAGAGGACTAGGCATTGGCATAAGAGGAAGTGGACTCCCTCCTCAAGGGACCAAAATTGGAGGTTCCCAGTAACCACCCTTTCAAACATCTCAACCAGCTATGATCTACTAAGAGATGACATTACACTTACCTAAATACCGAGGGGTGGAGAATACAGCTAAGCATGTCTATAAATGTGAACTAATTTAAAGGTTGTGTGGTATCACATCTTATAAATGTAAGGACACACAGTTTATAATTATGTTGTTAGAGCATGACCACAAGTGGTACTAGAAGTTTGACCCTTATTAAGTGGTGGTTAACTTTGATCAGCTCAGAATAACCTTCCTTTATGAGTTTGATATTCTTAAATTTGAGTAGCAGAGTATAGTAATGCTGAAGGACATAAAGAAAGGACTTACAAAGAGCATACATGAGTATGACACAAGGTTTAAGACCTTGTTATCTAAACTATCATTTAAAATTAATGCTACCCAACATGCACAATGGTTTATGGGAGGACTAATACTACCCTTTTGATGAACCTTGTCATAATGGACCTTTGTTATCCCATGTGCGGCTTTAAAAGATTCTCTCCATGTTGAAGTAGTTGAAAGCATTGACACTGAGATTAGTCCCTCTATGGAGGCATAGGTATACTTAATGGCATTATAGCTTGAAAATTTAACTACCAACAATATACATGAGATAGACAGTGGTGTTTGGTGCATCGACTATGAAATTGAAAGACATACATGGAGAAAATAGTCGCACAAGAACATTAGTGTAGTGCTTAAACAAACATGTGAAATATGTCATAAGGAACACAATGTGTGTTATTTTCCTCTTCTACAACATGCTTCATAAATAAAGTATCTTACTATTTCAAAATCTATGATGCCTATACTCATGACACTAATGATTATAGGTTGATTAGTGATATTCATGAAGTTTAAGCACGTGGAATGCACCAAACCTCCATTGTAAATGATCAGGACAATGGTGGTTATCAAGGATGATGGAGAAGATGAAGATGAGGATGACGAGGTGGTCATTTCCCACTAAGGACTTATTACAAATGTGTATCTTTGGACCACTATAAAAGGGATTGCCTAGACTATTCGATGTGTACGTTCTATAAAAAGGACTACCAACTAGAAGAGTGTCCTGATTCATATGTGGCTATCACCAAGGAGTAGAATGAAAAGGTTTAAATATGATTTGAATTGATAAATGACACTGGTGTAGATGCCCAAACATCCCTATATTTCAAAAGGTAAACATTACCACTCACAGTGGGGGACATACCTAGTTGACATCTAATCCAATCAAGAAATTGTAATGGGAAGAACCAAGAGCAAGAAAGTATATGTAATGTAGTGTGCTACTATGCAAAGATAAGCTAAGCCTTAGCATGTGGCATAGGATGAATTCTAATAACTATGCAAGCATATGTTGGATGAGGATATTGTCCCATAACTAAGTGTGTGGCTTACGAATCAAGCCCAGGTTCCAAGTCAAGTTCACCCTCAAGTCACCAGGTAAAGTGAGGATTGTTGATTAAATCATGCTTAGAGACAAGACACTCCTAGTTCCTCTAATCCCCTATAAGATAAAGATATCTTGGTCAATGCTACCATTGATGGACAGGTAATCTAGGACATATTAGTAGACATCGAAGCTAAATTTAATGTTTTTAGTAAGGATGCTTGGTGAAAGATGTCCAATCTAGTGCTACATCCCTCACTACACATTTTATTTATGGAAAATAAGACTCACATGTTACCAATCAAAGTCCTCAATAATACCAAAGTTGATATACTTGGAGTACCATTCAAAGTAGACTTTGAAGTTATAGATTTGGTAGAAACTGATGATTACCCATCTCTATTGGGTAAACCTTGGTGATATGAGAATAATGCATACTTGAGCTTTAAAAAGTGCTATATTAGTTTTAAGAATAGTGATCAGGATGTTATAATCCCACTAGATCAAACACAAGGACCCCCTTATATAGAGCCCATCAATGTTGATGAAGACACAAACCACCTATATAATATCACTACTAAAAGTGATGAACAACATGATCCCACCCTAAATGGTGTTCTTCGATGGATAAACAACCAATATATTTCTAATACTACAAGTAATGATTGTAACTATTGGGCCCAGGGTAACTATGATCTCATTAGGAGGATATGTATCATTGTCAACAGTCAAGAGAAATTACCATGCCAACTTTCTAAATGTCACAAGTTTGTTCATTTTACTAGGTTAGCAATGAGAGGGCCACTGGTAGGACCACCACTGGAAAGACTTGTTGAATCCCCATGGTTATAAGGACAAATGTAGGTACATGATTTTTTCTAGTGGCTCAAAGAATTCTATGACATTGAAAATGACAAGATGAGGTCATTAGATCACCTTTTTGATGACACCACCACAAGGTGGTAGTGTACCCATAAAGAGTGATTTATGTACTAAGATCAAGTATGTTCTACCATACATCATAGATTCCATCATGATAATAAGGTTAAGGGAAAAATTAGTTATAGTGGCATGTGAACACTTGAACTTCACATTGAAGCTTGTGAGATAATATAGAAAAACAAGTAAACTTACTAGAATACCTATGAGTGCACGCATTTTATGGAACTTTACACACATGGGAATGGGTATGGTATATTCATGAAGAGAGACACATGGTTACCAACTTCTAGTAGTTATTGAAGAAGAGTATGGGCTCAACACTCTCCTATTCATCACTAAGGATGGACTTGTGCCTCACTCTTTAGGCCATGCATGAAGTAGTTCTCAGAGACCTAAGTCCCATGGAGGACCACCTAAGGAACCTTTACATTTGTTCTATGAGATTTTTACATACTTAGTTCCTATGCTTACACTAGTTCTTGATGAATACCGATGTGAAGAGATCTACCTAGGAAAATAAAAGCTTGTCTTCTAAGTAGACGAAGGTGAAGAATCAACTTTACTTGACCCTTTGGTCAAACATTTAGATGTTTTTACTAATATTGGTATAAAATCTATTTAGGACACAAGTGATAATATATAAAACCCTTATCATGGGCTTATTCATACTATTTAACGTAACATTGGCTTGGAACAAGAGCCAAAAATGGCTATAGTAGGAAACTATTGGACTGACATAGAGATTTGAAAAATCTTTGAATTACTAAAAGAATATCAAGATGTATTCCCTAAAAACTATAGTGAAATGAAGGGTGTCCACCCATCCTTGGGTAAATGTACATAAAGCTAGTTGCTGGTGCTCGACCAGTTTTAAAATGCCCTTATAGGATGAATTTTAATCTCTAGGCATGCATCAAGGAAGAGATTGATAGCATGCTGCATACTGGGGTGATTACCCCTATAGATGAAGCTAAGTGGGTTGGTCCTATGGTGATTAGTATCAAGAAGGATAGACACATTTGTATATATGTAGAATATCAAGTGTTTAATGTATCTTGTGTAACATATCCCTATCCAACACCATTCACAGAAGAAATCTTTGAAGGAATTGCTAGATGTGAGGTGTATGCTTTTATAGATGGATTCTTGGGGTACCATCAAGTCCAAATATCTGAATAAGACCAACTTAAGACAACATTCACCATTGAATGAGGATCATTTTCATATACTGTTATGCCCTTTAGGTTGAAAAATGCTCTAGTAGTGTTCTCATGGATAGCAGTTGAAGCTTTTAAGACTTCATCCACAAATTCACTCAAGTTTATTTGGATGATTGGACTATGTATGGTTTGGTCAAGGATCATTGTGCTAATCTTAGACTCATAATTAAGTGTTGTTAGGCATTGAAAATCTCCTTAAACCTAAAGAAGTGCCTATTTGTGACACCTTTTGGTGTGCTCCTAGGGCATATTATTTATAAGGACTCTTGGTAGACCTGACAAAGGTATATATTATTATTTTCCTTCTAACACCCAAAATTTAGTGCAAGGTATGCACCTTTTTGGGCCACATAGGTTTTTATATAAAGTTCATTAGCATTTATACCAAGATTGTTGCACCCTTGGAAGAACATTTAAATCAAATTGAGCAGTTCATATGGACTTTCTCTTGTAAGGAAGCCTTTGAAACACTCAAAGAAAAGTTGGTCACTACTCATATTCTAAAATTCCCTGATTGTAAAAGGTCATTTCATGTCCATATTGATGCATCTAGCATGGCCATTGGCATGAGTATTACAGAATTAGGTGAAGGTTACCTAGATCACCCAATTTACTTTGCCAATAGCAATCTAACACTAGTTGAAATAAACTATACCACTACGGAGGGTAAAGCTTTGTCTATGGTCTATGCTTTGAAAAAGTTTAGAAAATACCTTCTAACCACTCCTTTTATTTTTTATACAGATCATGAGTATTTGAAGTACCTTGTTAATAAACCCATACTACATGGATGGATCTGTCACTAGATTGTATTATTTCAAGAAATTATAGTTTTTAGTTATGGTGAAATCTGGAAGGGCTAACTATGGACCTAACCACTTATCCTAGATCAAGAATAGAGAACCACCTCATGTCATAAAAGATGATCTTCTTGAATTATACCTCTTCTATGCCATACAGGTGCCTAAAGGGTTGAAAGACATTACAACATTTTTAACCACTATATTCATGCCTGAATCTCTCACCTCACAAGAAAAAAAGCAACGTATGGTTCGACCACAACCTTCCAGCTCATAAAAGGTCATATTTACAAAATAGACTATGACAAAGTCCTTTGATGTTGTGCAATGCAACATGAGCACCTCAAATTACTTCAATAAATTCATGTGTATTAATGGAGGGCACTATGTTGGAGAATCTATCGTGCAAAAGGTTCTACTAGTAGGACTATGGTGGCCAACTCTATTCTAATATGCTAAATCATATGTTAGGCAATGTGACATTTATTAGTGCATAGACAAACCTAACCAAAGAGTTTTTATGCCTTTACAATCCATCCCTTCTCAAGAACCTTTTGAAAACTGGGTTATTAATTTTGTTGGTCCCATCACTACAGTGGGATGATGAATGGGTTCTTGATATATTATTCCAGTAACTAACTACCTTATATGCTAGGTTGAAGCTATGTGGTGTCCCTAAAATTTCACACTTAACATTTTGGGTATCCCTAATTAAAATTTTACATTTTGTCTTATTTGAGTCAGTTGTCCTTGCTAAGCTAGTCCTCTGAATAAAGCCTTGGTCTTTAGTAATTGTTGTGTCTGATTGCTTTCTTTCTCCAAATGCTTCAAATTACTCTAGAATGTTGAAAACATCTACTTAAAGCCACCATTGAAAAACCCATTTACTCATCTCCCTTAGAAGATCAAATAAGCTAAAGTGTTTTGGCTCATATCCAATGCAAATTGGGTTCTCCAAATGCTTAAATTATGTAAGACTAAGTAGAGTAGTCCCATAAGTCCAAAATACACTACTTAGTTCAAATCGAAGTTATCAAATATCTTTACTTCAATTTTGAATCTAAGTAAATTAGTCTCATAAACATACCGAACAGTACCCAAAGTAAATCATGTTTTTGGAGTTTATTTACTTACATAAGGCCACAAGTAAAAGTAGTGGAGGTTTTCAAACTCGAATTACTCATTAGCCTAGACTAAGTTAGGTTTATGAAAGTACTTAACTTCAAATAATAAAATCAAGTAAAGTAGATCAAAAATCCCAACAAAAAGCCAAGGGCTTACATGGCACTTTCCCACATGTCCCCAATTCATCATTAATGCACTGACATATATGAAAATTGTGGAAATCCACATCATTTCCCACTTGGCATCCAGTTTGTTTAATCAATCTGTCATACTTGCAAACATCAAGCTACATGATTTGAACCTATATATCATCTTTGAGGAATCCATTTTGACCCATTTATTCTTGAGGTATGAGGATCATTTTCTTGTAGTTTTTGTAGCTTCATTTTGGTCATTTTATTCTTATTTCTCTTTTCTATTTTCTATTCACCATCATGAATGCTTTAACTATCATTTTTTGTTTCGTTCAATTCTATCTATTATTTTTAGGCATGTTTAGATATTGTAAACCTTGTATGAGTGTTCATAGTAATTTAGTATATATTCACTCACACAAAATCCTACAAATCTCAAAATTCTTGAGGAAAAACCTAGCAGATAAAACACCTCACATCTAGGTTACCCAATACTTATTGTTTACTTGGGTTTTCAACCTAGAGTTACTTACTTTAAGAAACCTGACCCTTAAGAACCTTACTAACTTAGGTTTCATATTACTTGTTACTCACTCGATGTCCCAACCCTAAGTTACTTCCCTTGAAAAATTTTATCCTCAAACACATTACTTAACTAGACTTGTAATTACTCACCAATTTTACTTAGGTTTTCTTAACATAGTTACTCTCCCAATTAAACTTTAAGTCTTGAGCGTAGATAAACCCACATAATACTACTTGTGAAGTACCTAGATTCCTTTCTCTTAGCTAATTACTTGGGTTTTCTCATCCAAGTAGCTTGATAATAAAAACCTAAAGTCACAAAATTAGAAAAACTTGAAATTATTTATACATATTCCTTGTGACCTACCCAAATTTCTAGATGCTTCAGACATGAGCACTATTCAAACCAACCTAGGGTTGTAAGGCCCTATTGCTTAAATATGAGTTACTTAAAGTTTTTAAGACTTTCTGTTACTTAAAACCTAAAGCTTGCTTAAAATTACTGTAAGAATAACAAATTGACTCTTTTATCAACTCTTTTAAACTAATTGGGTTAGTTACTAAGTGTTTAAAGGCATTTATCAAGTTCTTAAGAGTTAGTTAGAGTCAATGTCTAGGCTAGAAGGATCAAAAAGATTAGAAGAAGAAATAGTTGAAATAGAAGTACAAGCAATACAAATTGAAGAAGTCCCAGAGTTAGCACTTGAGGAGATTCCAGAGCAAAGCAAGAAAGGCAAAGAAAAATCTAAGAGATCTAAGTCACAAGAGCCTAAGATGAAGCATGAGTATAAGGGTCACCCAATTGAGTCATGTATCACTTCCAAGCTAACTGAGATAAGTGATACATATAAGGGATATGTGTCTATAACTAAACTACTAGAGAGATCCAAAGCCATAGTTAAGATTCCACTCTTGTAGACCATGACTAATAGTGGGATTATTTAAGATGCAGCTTTCCCAAGCTCAACTCAACTTCCTGAATTTGTGCTAGCATGTGCCAAGTACTATGACTCCCTTACTAGGATTGTGAGAGATGTTTCTGGAAACATAGTAATAATATTATATGTTCAATATCTTAACTACTATCTGAATATCTTGACATCTTTTAAAGTAATTGATATAACTATGGAAAAATCAATATGGAAATGGAAGACTAGGACAATAGAGTGTATTGAGATAACAAATACAAACTACTTGGAGAAAGTGAAACAAGCCTCAAGGTTCCTAAAATAGATAGTAAGGTTAGACTTTGTTCAAAAAGTAGATGACATTATTCAATTACTATGCAAAATCAATGGAGATAAGAACACCAAATTTTTCTCACCCTAGATGTATGCCTACATCAGAACCAATGATGTCACCAGGAGTTCTGCAATGATATAATGAGCAAGAATGATAAGTGACAATATGGATCAATAATTAAAAAATGTATTAAAAAATTTTGATTTCAAAATGACTTCTTGTCTTGTGTATGTAGTAGCTTCAAGTGGAGCTTTTTCAAGGATAAATACAAAAGGCACACTGATAACTGTGCCAATATATGAGTATTATTCTTAGCTAGTTCTTTTTGAGTATTACAAACACTATAAGGAAGTGAATGATTAATTATTTTATGAACTCATTTGTAAATTGAATGTGGATCTGAAGCACAAAAGAGTATCAGATGAAGTATGGGATGTAGTTTTAGAGTTTGGTTCCATTTAACTTAGTTCCTTGACTTTACATACATCAGAGTTGGGGCTTTCTCAGGAGCACCTATCAAGTTACCTAGATACCGAAGTGGAAAGTGGATTCTCATGAAATTATGTAGACAACTTATGGAATTACATGACTTACAGTGAAAATTCTCACCATCCAGCTATCAACTTTCCTATTATCATTGGTCATTACAATTACCCAAGCATTTAAAAGGCCAAGAACATGTAAAAAGAGATGTACCATCATTACACCCAAACACATTTTGAGGATAGAGACAATTTTCATTATAGAGGGGTGGCTCAAAATATAGTTTCTCTAGAATATATGCACATTCCTACTCTCGAGGATTTTTGGACTAATTGCATAGATGAATTTGATGTGAGAAGAAGGGACAATAGTAGATTGACTATTGAACAAATTTGATCTTTTGATCTTGCCACAATTCTTGAGGATATGAAAGATGATGAAATTATAACTAGTGATGTTTTTCATGCAGTAGGGGGAGATAGTGTTCTACTTCTAGTAATTATTTTTGGTAAAAATTATGATAAGACTATTCCAGATAGAACTTCAAATGTTTTGGCAATGACTTCTACCCAACTTCTCAACAAAGGATAATGTATGAAGGAGTTGATGAAGGAGACCACTCATGGAAGTCAGAAGAGAAAATAAATAGTATAAGGAGAAAGTATCCAAATGCCCACAAAGAAGTTAAATCCAAAAATAAATGTAGATGATACTTATTCTATGGTAAAAGATAAAGATCCAATTCAGATAGTTATTTATACACCTCCAATGGTCTCTTCTACTGATACTACTATTCCTTATTTCTGCCATTCCTTCCATTCCAACTTCCACTGCTCCCATCATAGATCCATCAATACTCATGCTACCCCCAAAGTCTCATGGCATCAAATCCCTCAAGAAATACATTCAAAAGGAGACTCATTCTCCTCTTTCTTCATCTTCTCCACCTACTTATCCACCTCCCCCTCCTTCAATAGAACAACCTACCATGGAGAATGAGACAGAAAAAGTAACTGATGTAGAGGAGACCCCATCCCAAGAAGAACAACAAGAAAAGAAAAAAGAAGTAGTTGAGCCTAAGAAGGAAGCCATGGAAGAAGTAGTTATGGAAAAGATAAAATAAGTTTAATGAAGAAAAGAAGTTTAACTTGACAAAGAGGTAAAGGCATTGATAGAGAAAATTGCTTAGAATCACAAGGAGAAGGAAGCAGTAGTTGACAAAGTAGCTAAAAAAGAAAAGGAAGATGATAGAGATAAAGAAGTAGAAATTGGGAAGCAAGTTGAAAAGGATTCAGAGAAAGAGATCTAGAAAGAGATAGAGGCACAAAAGGTTTCTTCTCAAGAGCTAGTGGTGAGGAACAATCAACAACAAATAGTAACTCATTTAGACACCTCTACTAGTATAGACATCTTATCTTAGTTGGCTTTGTAGACAACTCCAGAAGCTAGAGAAGTGATAAATATTGAGGAGATAGACTTGCAATTGCTGAGAAGTCTTGACTGAAAGGGTAAGAAGCCCAAGTCTATAAAAGTAACTTCAAAATTGGTAATTGAATGTTTAAGGCAAAAGTTTGAAGAAGTGTCAATTCCCCCATAAGGCATGAATAAAAGTGAAGTTACTGAGAAAGATTTAATAGTCATGAAGGTATCTCTCAGATAAGTAACCACTGAAGGTCTAAATCAAGATACATAGACCTAGATCAATACCCTTTTAAAGAAGCTAGATGAAGAAAAGGTAGCCAAGGCCAAGATGAAAGAACAAAATGCCAAATTATTTGAAATAATTGCCAAGGTGGCAAAGTCTGCTCATTAACAACCATTACTATCAGAGGTTGTAGTTACTCAACAAGTTATTATAGAAGTAGAAGAGACTAGAGATAAAGCTAAGTTAGTTAATAAGTGGATAGAAAAGATGCATCAAACTACTCAAAATCTCTTCCCCAAAGTTTTAGATGTTCATACTGATATTTTGAAGAAATTGGTAGAAATAAATGTAGTATTGAAAGAGATAGAGAATGAGAATGACATTTTTGAGCTGCAACAAGAAATCCTACAAAAAATAAGTCATTTGAGTTAATTTTTTTATATTAAAGATAAATTTTTCATTGATGGATCTATAAAGAAAATAAAATAAGAAGTGTATCTCTTATATTTTTGTATGCGTATTCTAAAAGCAATGTGTGAATAAATGAAGATTTTGGAAGAAGCATGCGATGCAAAGACAAATTTGGAGGATCACCTTTTTAGTCTTACTGGTATCTAGTTTGATAATGTTATAAGGATATATAAGTAGTTATATAAGAAATTCATGAAACTAATGGATAAAGCTACAACTCCTTTCATAGCCAAGTCTATTAAGGAGTTAATCAAATATCAACATGAGATAAAAAAAACTTGAGCCAAGATTTGAAAAGACAAAATCTCATAGTAGAAGACTTGAAAATGAAATGTTGAGATTTGAGATAGAAAGACAATCATTGGTAAAACCTGATGATGTAACAATACAGTTGAGGATGTCTCAACACATCAAGTATAGAGAGAAATGTAGATCCAAAGTCAATGAAGTGGATTAATTATTGTTGATATTCTTTCCAATAATTTCTTCCTCCTTCCCATTTTTATTCTAATTCTATTCATTCTATTTGTAAATTAACTTTGTTAGAAGAAATTACTTTTAAGTAAAGGCATTTAGTAGAGTTACTTACTAAAGTATATTACTTTGTAAAATTGTCAGACCCGAGTAACTTGGCCAAAATGCCATTACTTGAAGTCATCTTATAAAATCAAATTACTTAAGTGAACTTTATGCTACGTGCAATGTAGTTGTGTTCAATACAAACATCAAGACCAAGAAGTGATACATGTTAATAGCTATTTCATGCCACATAGGAGAATTTTGAGGAGGATACCACTCAATGGTCCTCAGATTTTAGTGCAACAAATGGGAAATAGGGAAGTTGACTCCTATTTTATTTTGACATCTATTTTTGTATAAATATAAGTGCAGGCCTATGTGCTTGGGGATGATATTTTTTTACATGCAAGTAATTGTAACCATTGTACAAGAAAGTTTATGTAATCTAAAACTTTGTGTTTATATATATGGACATTTTTGTATGAATTTTGTTGAAAGTGAACAAGAAGGAAATTTGTTTTGTGAATAACTTTGTGTCTGAGGGAATCATTCTGTGCATTCTATAAGGATAAAATGTTAAACTTTGAATTATCTATTAATCTAAATTAAATCCATTGCTTTCTTAATCATTTTATAAAAAGGTTATCACACTTATATGCTTATCTATTTGTACATATATAATAAACTCTACAAAACTACTTATTGTGAAGTGCATTTATCTTATTTTTCTTCTTTCTCAAGCATTATAGTCTTTTCCTTTCTCTCCAATCTATCTGAAATTATGTTCACATTCCTAGAACCAACTACTTACTTACTGCAAAATTCCTTTGTTATGGCTCATGAACACAATGATTAAAGTAATACCCCTAATTATAATACCTTGTGCATAATTTGTATACTCTATGAATAATTATAAGCTGTAAGTAATTAGAAGTATATAAAAATAAATTCATGGGATATTCATTTTTAAATGAAGGGGATTTAATCCTATGACTACCTAGGTAATTTTGACTAACTATAAAATTTCTAGCTAATATTTTATGGTGAGTCTACTGGGGAATAAAGAGCTAAACTCCCAAATCTAAAAATAGACTATTCTTTCAAGTTGAGTTAGACAAAGTCAATTTTTAGTTTCTCATAATTTATGTGCATTCCAAACCACTTACTTTAAGTGTTGCATTCTGAGTTAGTCATGCACGCTTGAGTAAAACATCACCTTGTTGAAGATAAACCCACTTCCCAAACAAAGACATGTCACTTTTAATGGATTGTTGCATGTCTTTTTGTTTAAACATTTTGTTTGCCTTGAATTTATTGCATGACTCTTAACCACCATCTAAGTCTTTATCTATAAATAGAATTTCTAAGCATGATTCTTAGAGTTACTTCTGCATTTCAAACTGGCAAATTGACATTTTACCAAAGCAAGGAGAGCTCAAGGTTAAATAGATGATTTCTTTGAATTGCAAGAGTAGTTCAATTTCATTTTTCCTATTCAAGCTAGAACATGAAGAGAGAGTCTCTCACCTATGAGACAGACACCAACTTCCATAAATTAGATAAACATAATTCCTTAATAATAATCCAATCTAGTAATCCATAGTTATTCATCCCTAGAAGAATGACATAACCACTTCCTGTCCCTTGGGTGACAATAATTAGACCTTTGAATTTGAATCCTCATATCCATTACTTTCTAAAAGGATCTATAAATAATTTTCCTAAGTTTATTGGTGATGGTAAAGAAAATTTAGATGTTGGCTACCTTATTCATAACATGTGGAGTAATTGGTGTCAAACATGAATATGTCTCAGTCAGGATCTTCACTTAGAGCTTACATGATTTAGCTGAAGAATGGTTTTACCATTTTCCTCCTTGTACCATAGTCAATTAGGCTATCATGCATGACTAGTTTGAAAAGAGATTCAAAGTTACTGAAGATTCAGATATACTACTTACTCAACTGACTCAATTCAAGAAGGAACCACATGAACACATGCATGATTTTATTAACAAGTTAAATAAATTTCTCTATAAAATTCCTCAAGTTGTACGATCTATGGGGGATAATCATAAGTGTTTCTTCATTAATGCCCAATTACCAGAAGTTAGTTACCAACTATGAAGAGCACAACCAACTAATTTATTAGCAACCTAGAACCTTGCTATGAAGGTGGAAGATGATTTGATAATAGCTAGAAAGATCAAGAAAATAACTTCTAAGGGAGACTCTTCTACTTTGAGAACATCAAAAAATATTGATCCTCTACTATAGAAATTGGATAATGACTTACTTCAAGTCAAAAGACAAATTGCTCGAGGTACTCATGCTGCTTCTACTAGGAATGCACCTGCATGGAATTTTAATAATTAGAATAGGAATCATATTTTTGGTCCTATGTAAATATTGGAAATTGAAGATGCTCCTAAAAATCATGTTGAGATGAGTGAGGAAGATCAGATGACTGATGATACTCATCAAAGTCTTTATGATGAAGATGAATTTTTAGATCCTGATAGCGACTCCAACAATGGTTACCTAAAATACCAATCTAAAACTAATTATGAAGAATCATTTGAATAAGATCATAGTCATTCATTTTTAGTGTTTACAAGGTCACAAACTCAACAAGTTGGTGAGAAATATTCTAAAAACTAAAGAAAGAGAAAGGAGATTATAGAGAAAATGTAAGTATTCTTTAGAGAGGTAGTCCTCTACTTTCTTCTTTAACTCCTAAAGATAAGTATACAACTTCCTCTTCTCATACTCATAAGCTAATAACTCACACTACTGAAGTTAGTCATGTTCCATCTACTTCCATTCCCTCTTTTGACATAATTGACCATATAAAGAAAAGCAAAATTTAGATGTCAAAAGCTGAGTACTTGAGATCTTATCCAGATCAATTAAATAGATTAGTTAAATACATTAAAAGTAAAGGGTCAATCAAATCATCCAATGCATCTCGAGTCATATTGACTAATCCCAAATAGTTTCCTTCCTAAAATAATTCTACTTCTACTTCACCCACACCTAATTATACATCTGAAAGGATAGAGCCATTTTATGTCTCTCTTATGATTAATGGTTTTAGTTAAGTAACCACATATTAGAATCTAGAGCTTTAGATAATGTAATGCCAACTAAGGTGGCTAATGCTCTTGGTCTCACTTTGATTAAGACAATAGGTAGATATTACTTGACAGAGAGACAAGTTCCCATGATTGGATAGATCAAAGATGCTCAAGTAGTCTTGATAGCCTTTCTAGATAAAAGATTCAAAATGACAATTTTAGTAGTAGAAATTACTATTTCTTATGGAATGCTGCTAAGTAGAAACTTCTACAAGGATTTGGGTGGATAAGTAAAGATGGATTGGTCATGTGCTCACATTATAATCAAAGGAGTGAATAAGAGATTTAAGCCTGAAAAGAAGTCCAAATACATTATTTTCAAATCTAATGACCGAAGGTCACATATTCTTTTAGAAGAATCTAATCATGGAGTTTACTACCTTGAAATGGGCAAAGAGATCCAAGAACTAGAGAAAGAAGAAGAGGATAAGATATATACACTAGATTTTGATTGTAGTTATAGTTTTCTTGGTTCAGGTGTAGGGGTGGTATTGATATCTCTTGATGATAAAATATTTCCTTATTCTTACAAACTCATGTTTGAAAACACTAACAATACAATTGAATATGAGAAACTTTTGCTAGGACTTGAACAAGTAAAGGAAAAATGAGTAAGACTCCTTAAAGCACAAGGAAATGCTGAATTGATCATGAGATAAATTAGAGTCTAGTATCAGGTGAAGAAAGACAAGCTGAAACAATATTGTGATCGATTTTTAAGTGTAACACTTCATTTTGTAGCTTTCTCAATCAACTTAGTTCCTCAATATCAGAACTCTAGATCTGATTCACTTGCTATTATTACATCTCTTCTCAAGCCAAAGTAATTGTTGACACTTTTTAGAGAAGATAATTATAAAGCAGAGATGGTCTACTATCCAAAGGTCCTAGATAATGTTGAACAGTGGCAAGTTTTCAATGATGAAAATCAAATAGCTACATTTATTAAGCAACTAGATAACTTTGAAGGACTATAATTTGAAGGAAGCAGTTCACATCTACACAAGACAACAACATGTATGACTGACCTTAAACTTACTCATAGTCAATATATAATTCAACTGAAAGGAAATAAAATTCTTAAAGGGTTAGTCTATTTAGAATAAATATTTGATAAACATGATAAATTTATGAAGAAAAAGAAAGAATATGGAGATGGTTCTTCCTTAGAATTTCAGTAGGTTAACATGGAAAATGAAGAAGAGCCTAAGATGGTAAACATTGGAAAGTATTGCTCTCAAGAAGAAAATGAAGCATTCATCAAGCTTATTACAAGGCACAATGATGTGTTTTCCTGGTCCTATAAAGACCTCAAAACCTTTCAGCTAGATGATGTACAACACTATATTCCACTGCAACTAGAGGTGAAGCCCTTCAAGTAGAAGTTATACCACCATAACCCAACTATTTCAGGCACTATTTATACTAAAATAAAGAAGCTTCTTGATACTAAGATCATCTATCCAATCTATCATTCAAAATGTTTATCAAATATTGTTCTAATGAGAAAAAAATGGGGAAATATTATTATGTGTTGATTTTCATAATCTAAATGGAGTCTCTCTAAAAGATAATTACCCAACCCATTATGGATTACACCTTATAAATAGTTATAGGTTTAGAGATGTTATCCATGTTGGATGGATTTTCATGATACAATAAGATAAAATTATTTGAGGAGGATCAATACAATAGATTTCATGATGCCATGGGGGATGTTTGCTTATCAAAAAAAGCCTTTTGGGCTTATCAATGCTGGAGCAACTTTTTAGTGGACAATGGATCTAGATTTTTCTCATTTGAAGAACAAAAGTATTGTGGTATACCTTGATGGCTTAATGATCTTCTCCAAAAAGAGAGGTAATCACTTGGCTAATCTAGAAGAGGTTCTTATCCAATGCAAGATATATGGTATTTCCTTGAATCCTAAGAAATCAATATTTTTTATGATTGAAGGAAAGCTCCTTGGTCACATAGTCTCAAAAGAGGGGACAACAATTGATCTAGATCGAGTCAAAGCTATTCAGAGTTTACCTATGCCTATGTAAAAGAAAGGATTGCATTCATTTTTTGGTAAGATTAATTTTATTAGAAGATTAATTCTTGATTTTGATGAGTTGACATGCCACATCTATGATATGATGAAGAAGAAGCAAGACTTCAAATGGAATGTTGAAGGCAAGTTGGCATTTGAAAGAATTAAGGTAGCTATAACCGAATCCCTAGTGCTAGTTCCCCTTAATTTCAGTAAAGAATTCATTATTTAATACTATTATTTCTAGCATACCATGTCAAATATAATTTTATTTAAGAATGATGAAGGATTTGAAACCCCTATAGATTTTATGAGCTAGCCACTAAAAAGATCAGAACTAAAGTATTCATAGATGGAGAAACATGCCTTTTTTGTATTCAAAGTATGTAAAGTTTTTAGGTATTATATTTTCTCTTCAAATACTAAATTTTATGCACCTGATACTATAGTCAAGTTGATTCTATCACAACATGAGCTAGGATTACTAAGAGGAACTTGGGTAACTAAGGTGCAAGAGTTTGATCTTGATATCAAACCTACAAAGCTAGTGAGAGGAAGAGGCTTATGCCAGTTGATGATAGAAAGAAAACTTGATGACATAGATATAACATCTTCTCTCCAAGTTGAATCAGATGAAGATTTGCCTATGGTGCTCTTTATTGATCTTGTGGATGAGTGGTATAACAAAATTGCCTACTTCCTGACTTATGGATAATGCTCGGCTAATCTGACATGTAAATAAAAATATACCATCAAGATAAAGTCAAAGGATTATGTCCTTTTGGATAATGGTTTGTATAAAAGAGGAATTGATGGTGTTTTCCTTCACTATGTGGACAAAGAGCAACAAGTGAGACTATTGGAGCAGTTTCATGACAAGGCATGTGGAGGTCACTTCTCAGCAAGAATCACAACACATAAAATCTTATGAGCAAGGTATTTCTAGCCTACTCTATTTCAATATGCTTCAGATTAGGTTACTAAGTGTTAGGTATGTTAGCATTTTTTAAGATGACTCAAGTTGCTAACCTTTCCTCTAAAACTAGTGGTTATTGATAAACCTTTCTATTAGTGGGGTATGGAATCCTTCTTCAAGTGATGGACATTACTATGTCTTGACTACCACTAATTACTTTAGCAAATGGGTGGAAGCCATTCCTATCAAACATGACACTTCTAAGGTTATATGTCACTTCATCAAAGAAAACATTGTAGTAAGTTTTGGTGTACCACATAGGATTGTAATAAATAATGTAGACAACTTTTCTTCTATAAAATTAATTGAGTTTTGTTACTCATATGGAATAGACTTGGTTCATGCTTAAAATCACTATCCTTAGGGAAATGGTTAGGATGAATCAAGTAACAAAAACTTGATGACCATTATTTGTAAGATGGTGGATAACAATTAGTGACCTTGGCATAAGAATTTGTTTGATGCATTATGGGCTAACCAGATCACCCCAAAGAAAGCCATAGGTATGTCTCCTTTTCAGTTGCTATATGGAATAAATCCTGAGATACCAATAACCATAGAGATACCTACTTTGAAATTGTTTAAGGCCATTGAAGATGTTACTTATCAAGATTCACTAGATAAGAGAATCATGTTTCTCATTGAACTACAAGAAGTTTGTGTTCAAGTTATTATCTGATTGGTTGATCATCAAATGAAAGTAAAGAAGATATTTGATAAAAATTCTTGGGATAGGAAGTTTGAAGTTGGTGATTTGGTGCTTCTATGGGATAAATAGAATGAAGAAAAAGGTAAGCATGGCAAATTTGCCTCCTTGTGGAAAGGGCCCTTTACTATAAAAAGCATTGCTGGGAAATATATCTTCATCCTAGCTTATCAGGATGGGATTGCACTGTTGCAACCATTCAATGGGTAACACTTGAATCTCTACAAGAATTGAGCAACAAGCTCTCTCTCTCTCTCTCTCTCTCTCTCACACACACACACACACACACACACACACACACACACACACACACACACACACACACACACACACACACACACACACACACACACACACACACACACACACACACAAAGTTTTTAGTCTTTCTTTTGGTTTTGTTTTTAATTTCATGTTGTTTGCCTATTTTGTAGTTTTTGTGATTAAATTTTTTGCAAAGACTCTATACCCAATAAATAAAATTCAAAACTAGAGATATTGGGATCTCACCCTTGTTTTTTCCCTCATGATAAAAATAAATATATCCCCAGTTAGAGCCAGTGGTGTCCCCAAAATTTTACACTTAACATTTTGGTTACCCTTATTTAAAATTTTGCATTTTGTCTTATTTGAGTTAGTTATCCTTGCTAAGCCAGTCCTTTGAATAAAGCCTTAGTCTTTAGTAATTATTGTGTTTGATTGGTTTCTTTCTCTAATTATTTCAAATTACTCCAAAAGGTTGAAAACATCTACCTAAAGCCACTATTGAAAAACCCATTTACTCATCTCCCTCAGAAGATCAAAAAAGATAAATTGTTTTGGCTCATCTTCAATGCAAATTGAGTTATCCAAACTACTTAACTTATTAAAAATTAAGTAGAGTAGTCCCATAAGTATGAATTACACTTCTTAGTTTAAATCAAAGTTATCAAATAGCTTTACTTTGATTCTAAATCTAAGTAAAGTAGTCTTATAAACCCACCAAACACTACCCAAAGTAAATCAGGTTTTTGGAGTTACTTTACTTACATAAGGCCATAAGTAAAAGTAGTGGAGGTTTTCGAACTTGAACTACTCATTGGCCTAGAACAAGTCAGGTTTTTAAATGTATTTAACTTTAAATACTAAAATCAAGAAAATTAGCCCAAAAATACCAACAAAAATCCAAGGGATTACGTGGATCTTTCACATGTGTCCTCAATTCATCATTAATGTGATGGCATATATAGAAATTGTGGAAATCCACCTCATTTCCCACTTGGAATCCAAGTTGTTAAATCAAGCTATCATACATGCAAACCCCAAGCTACATGATTCAAACCTCTAGAGCATTTTTGAGAAAATCTATTTCAACCCATTTATTCTTGAGGTATGAGGATCATTTTCTTGTAATTTTCATATCTTCATTTTGGTTATTTTCTTCTTATTTCTCTTTGCTATTTTATATTTGCCACCATGAATGCTTTTGACTATCATTTATTGTTTTGTTTAGTTCATTTTATTATTTTTAGGCATGTTTAGATGTTGTAAACCCTGTATGAGTATTAACAGTCATTTGTCATATAGTAACTCACATAAAATCTTACAAAGCTCAAACTCCCTAAGGAAAAACCTAGTAGCTAAAACACCTCCAATCAAGGTTTCCCAATACTTATTGTTTACTTGGTTTTTCAACCTTGAGTTAATTACCCTAAGAAAATTAACCCTCAAACACCTTACTAACTTAGGTTTCTTATTACTTTTTAATCACCCATAGTCCCAAGCCTAAGTTACTTCCATTGAGAACCATAATCCTCAAACACTTTGCTTACCTAGACTTGCAATTACTCACCACTTTTACTCAGGTTTTCTTAACGTAATTACTTTCCTAATTAAACCCAAAGTATTAAGCCTTGATTAACCCATAGAATACTACTCATGAAGTACCCATATTCCTTTCTCTTAGCTACTTACTCAGGTTTTCTCATTTAAATCACTTGATAATACAAACCTGAAGTCACAAGCTCAGAAAAACCCAAAGTTATCCATGCATATTCCTTATGACCTACCTAAATTCTTAGATGCTTAAGAGATGAGCACTATTCATACCAACCTGGGGTTGCAAGACCCTATTTCTTAAATATGAGTTACTTAAGGTTTTCAAGACTTTATTTTACTTAAAACCTAGAGCTTTCTTAGAAGTACTGTAAGAACAACAAGTTGACTCTTTTATCAACTCTTTTAAACTAGTTGGAACAATTAATAAGTGTTTAAAGGCATTTATAAAGTTCCTAAGAGTTAGTTAGAGTCAATGTCTAGGTTAGAAGGATCAAAAAGATTAGAAGAAAAAATAGCTAAAATTGAAGTACAAGCAACACAAATTGAATAAGTCCTAGAGTTAACACTTGAGGAGATTCCAGAGAAAGTAGGAAAGGCAAAGCAAAATCTAATAGAGATAAGTCACAAGATCCAAGATGAAGTATGAGTATAAGGGTTACCCAATTGAGTCATGTATCACTTCCAAGCTAACTGAGATAAGTGATACATATATAGGACATGTGTTTGTAACTAAACTACTAGAGATATCCAAAGCCATAGCTAATATTCCACTCATGTAGGCTATGACTAATAGTGGGATTCTTCAAGCTATAACTTCTTAAGCTTAGCTCAACTTCCCAAATTTGTGCTAGCATGTGCTAAATACTATGACTCCCTTACCAGGATTATGAGAGATGCTACTGGAAACATAGTAATAAGATTAGATGTTCAATATCTTAACTACTATATGAAGATCCCAACATATTTTAAAGTAATTGATATAACTATGGGAAAATCAATAAGGAAATGGGAGACTAAAACAATAAATTGCATTAAGATAATGGATACAAACTACTTAAAGAAAGTGAAACAAGCCTCAACATTCCCAAAATAGATGGTAAGGTTAGACTTTGTTCAAGAAGTAGATGACATTATTCAATTACTATGCATAATCAATGGAGATAATAATGCCAAATGTTTCTCACCCTGGATGTATGCCTACATTAGAACCATTGATGTCATTAGGAGTTCTACAATGATAGAATGGGCGAGAATGATAAGTGATAATATGGATAAGTAGTTAAAGAATATAGTACATAATTTTTATTTCAAAATGACTTCTTATCTGGTGTATGCAACAACTTCAAGTAGAGTTTTTTAAATTCTAAATACAAAAGGCATACTAATAATTATACCAATATATGAGTATTATCCTCAACTGGTTCTTACTAAGTCTTATAAACACTATAAGGTTGTGAATGATGGATTATTTTATAAACTTATTTACAAATTGAATGTGGTTTTGAAGCACAAAAGAGTATTAGATGAAGCATGGGATATAGTTTCATAGTTTGGTTGCATTTTCATTCAGTTCTTTAACTTTACATACATCAGAGTTGGGGTTTTCTCAAGTGCACCTATCAAGTTACCTATATACCCAAGTGATAAATGGATTCTTATGGAATTATACTGGTAACTTTTAAAATTACATGACTTACAGTCAAAATCTCACTATCCAACTATCAACTTTCCTATTGTCATTGGTCATTACCATTGCCCAAGCATTTACAAGGCTAGGAACATGTAGAAAGAGATGTACCATCATTAAACCCAAATAAATTTTGAGGTTAGATCCAATTTTGATTTTAGAGGGATAAATCAAAATACAATTTCTCTAGAATATATGCATATTCCTACACTTGAGGATTTTTAGACTGATTGCATATATGAATTTGATGTGAGAAGAAGGGACAACAATAGATTGATTGTTAAACAAATTTGAGCTTTTGATCTTGTCACAATTCTTAAGGATATGTAAGATGATGGAATTATAACTACTGATGTTTTTCATATAACAGGTGGAGATAGTGTCCTACTTCCAGTAATTATTTTTTGTAAAAATCATGATAAGACTATTCCAGATAGAACTTCAAATGTTTTGGCAATGACTTCCACCTAGATCCTCAACAAAGGCTAATTTATGAAGGAGTTGATGAAGGAGACCACTCATGTAAGTTAAAAGAGGATAGAAATAGTACAAGGAAAAATTAACCAAATGCCCACAAAGAAGTTAAAGCTAAAAATAAATGTTGATGATACTTATTCTATGGTAAAAGATAAAGAGCCAATTCAGCTAGTTATTTCTACACCTCCAATGGTCTCTTCTACTGATACTACTATTCTTGCTATATCCACCATTCCTTCCATTCAAACTACTACTTCACCCATCATAGATCCATCAGTACTCATGCCACCCCCAAAGTCTTATGGCATCAAATCCCCCAAGAAATCCATTCAAAAAGAGAATCTTCCTCCTCCTCCTTCATCTTCTCCACCTACTTCTCCACCTCCCCCTCCTTCAATAGATTAACCTACCATGGAAAGTGAGCTGTAAAAAGTAACCACTATAGAGGAGACCCCATCTCAGGAAGAACAACAAGAAAATAAAAAAGAAATAGTTGAGCCTAAGAAGGAAGCCATGGAAGAAGTAGTTGTGGAAAATATAAAATAAGTTAAATTAAGAAAAGAAGTTAAACCTGAAAAAGAGATAGAGGTAGTGACATAATTTTTTTGAGAAGCCCAAGAAGAAGGAAGTAGTAGTTGAAAAAGTGGCAAAGAAAGAAAAGGAAGATGATAGAGAGAAAGAAGCAGAAATTGGGAGGCAAGTTGAAAAGGATCAAGAGAAAGAAATATAGAAAAAGATAGAGGCACGGGGTTTCTTCTCAAAATCTAGTGGTGAGAAACAACCAATAGCAAATAGTAACTCATTCAAACACCTTTACTAATACATACTCTCATCTTGGTTGGCTTTACAAACAACTCTAGAAGTTAAAGAAGTGATAAATATTGAGAAGATAGAATTGAAACTACTAAGAAGTCTTTACTAAAAGGGTAATAATCCCAAGTTTGCAAAAGTAAATTCAAAATTGGTAATTTAATATTCAGGGTAGAAGTTTGTAGAAGTGTGAATTCCTTCACAAGGCATGAACAAAAGTGAAGTTACTAAGAAAGATGTAACAATCAAGAAGGTATCTCTGAGAGAAGTAACCACTGAAGGTCTAAAGTAAGATACATAGACCTTGATCAATGCCCTTTTTAAGAATTTGATGAAAAAAAGGCAACCAAGGCCAATCTTAAAGAATAAAATGCCAAATTATGTGAAATAATTTCCAAGGTTGCAAAGACTACTCCTCAACAACCATTACTTTCACAAGTTATAATTACTCAGCAAGTAATTATAGAAGTAGAAGAGATTGGAGATAAAGCTAAGGCAATTTATAAGTGGATAGAAAAGATACATCAAAATACTTAGAATCTCTTCCCCAAATTTCTAGATGTTCATATTGATATTTTGAAAAAAATGGTAGAAATAAAAGCAATAATGAAAGAGATAGAGAATGAGAATGGCACTTTTGAGCTACAATAGGAAAGCTTGCAAATAATAAGTCATTTGAGTGAAAAAGTTTTGATTGAAGAGAAAATTGCTCCTGATGGATCTGTAAATAAAATAAAACAAGAATAATATCTCTTGTATTTTTGTATGTGTATTCTACAAGCAATGTGTGAATAAATAAATATTTTGGAAGAAGAAACACATGATGCAAAGACAAATTTAGAGGATTTTATTTTTGGTCTTACTGGTATCTGGTCTGATAATGTTCCAAGGACATCTAAGTAGTTATATGAGAAATTCAAGAAACTAATGGACAAAGCTACAACTCCTTTCACAACCAAGTCTATTAAGGAGTTAATCAAATGTCAACAGAAGATAAAAAGACTTGAGCCAATAATTGAAAAGATACAATTGTATAGTAGAAGACTTGAAAAGGAAATGTTGAGATAGAAAGACAATCACTGGCAAACCCAAATGATGAAGCAATATAGTTGATGATGTTTTAGCACATCAAGTATAGAGAGAGATGTAGATTTGAAGTCTATGAAGTGGATTAATTATTGTTTCTCTTCTTTCCAAAACTTTAATCATCCTTCTTCCCATTTTTATTCCAATTCTATTCATTCTATTTGTAAAGTAACTTTGTTAGAAGAAATTACTTTTAAGTAAAGGCATTTAGTAGAGTTACTGAAGTATATTACTTTTTAAAATTATAAGACCTGAGTAACCTGGCCAAAACACCATTACTTGAATTCATCTTGTAAAAATAAATTACTTAAGTGAAATTTGTACTACATGCAAAGTAGTTGTGTTCAATCCAAATAGAAACACCAAGAAGTGCTACATGTTAGTAATTGTTGCATGCCATAGAGGAGAGTTTTGAGGAAGATGTCACTCAATGGTCCTTAGCTTTTAGTGCAACACATGGGAAATGGGGAAGTTGACTCCTATTTGTTTTTGGAATTTATTTTTGAATAAATATGAGTGAAGGCCTACATTCCTGGGGATGATAATTTTTTTCAAGAAATCAATTTTAACCATTGTACAAGAAAGTTTAATCAACCTAAAACTTTGTGTTTAGATATCTGGACATTTTTGTATGAATTTTGCTAAAAGTGAAAAAGAAGAAAATTTATTTTCTGAAGAACTTTATGTTTGAGGGAATCATTCTATGCATTTTGTGAGGATAAAATGGTAAACTTTGCATTATCTATTAATCTAAATTTAATTCATTACTTTCTTAATCATTTGATGAAAATGCTATCACACTTATATGTTTATCTATTTTCACGTATACAATAAACTCTTCAAAAATACTTATTATGAAGTGAATTTCTCTTATTTTTCTTCTTTTTCAAGCATTATAGTCTTTTCCTTACTCTCTAATCTATCTAAAATTACATTCACATTCCCATAACTAGCTGCTTACTTGCCACAAAATCCCTTTGTTATGGCTCATGAACATAATGATTAAAGTATTACCCCTAATTATAATACCTTTCACATAAATTTTATACTCTGTGAATGACTATAAGATATAATTAATTATAAGTAGATAGACATAAATGCATGAGAGTTTTATCATTAAATAAAAGATATTTAATCCTATGACTACCTAGGGAATATTGATTGACCACAAAATAGCTAGCTAACATTGTGCCAATGAAGGATTGTACTGTTGCTACTGCTATGAGGTTCATCAAGAATAATGTTATAACTTGGTTTGGATGCCACCTAAGTTTTACTAGTGATCATGAAACTCAAATTTTAAATGAAAAAATTCACATTCTACTAGCTGAGTTCATGATCATGCACCACAAAAAAATACCTTATCATCCATAAGCCAATAGAACTACTAAAGCTTTCAACAAAATCCTAAGTACCACTTTGACAAAGATCTATAACATTAGCTTAATGGATTGGAATGATAGGGTATTTATAGTACTATGGGCTTAACAAACTACCTACAATCACCTCAATAAAATCACACCATTCAACTTGGTCTATGGTAAATAAGTAGTCTTGTTAGTAGATTTCTTGGTGCCATCCCTTTGTATCATGTGCATAAGATAACTGGATGAAGAGGCATGCTTGAAATCATGCTTAGAAACTTTAATGCAATTAGATGAGACCTTTTTCCTCACTCATTGGAGCTAAGATGTAGAGAAATGTAATTAGAAGGCATGATATGATCACCATATAAAGAACAAAATATTTTCTCTAATAATGAAGGTCTTTTTGTATGACTCTAAGTTCATGCACCACCCTAAAAAGCTCTACATCCATTAGGATGGCCCATTTATAACACATAGAATTTAACTTATCAGAGCATTTACAACAGATGGATGGTCAGTTCCACCTGGGGCACTATAATGGAAGTTGGCTTAGGCTATATTTCACTTCAGACTAAATAAATTTATTGTAATAAATAAGGCTTATACCATTTAGATTAGGATTTACTAGTTTCAATAAAAGTGTCGCCTTTGTTGCACACAAATTCCCCTTTCTATAATTTTGTTATCTAAGTTTTTGTTCTTTTCATGGAGGACCATGACATGTTTTAGTGTGGGGTAAGAAGTCAAGTTCAAAAAGGCAAATATGAAAATCACATAAGTTACTTATATGTATGATTTTACATAGGCACATAAGTGATTAAGGGTGCGTAAGGTACTAAAGGCACATGAGCTAGTTAAGGCACAAAGAGGGAAGGTTCCCACCATAAATTATAAATTTAAAAGAGACAACTATCTCCCACCTCACAAAAAGCATGAGACACAACTATCATCTACTTCAAAGAAAGCCATGAGATGGGACATGCCATTAATGTAGAAATAATAGTTATGAAAAGAAAACATGCCAACGAAATGATGGGACAATAACGTTAATGCATTTATTGCAAAAGGCAAGTATCTAAATGTGATGGTTGTTAAAGATCAACATCAAATGCTACAAAGTGATGGGTGATGGAAAGGCATTAATGAGGGTAAACCCTTCTTAGAGCTTATAAATAGGTAAGTTAAACCCATTCCACACTTTACCTTAGATTATTTTCAAATTAACAAGAGCTAAAGATCGAAGTGACTGACATAGTCAAGAAAATAAAATATTAAGCAAATAAAATCATTTTTCACATCCTTAGCAATCCATTAAGGTCACCACCAAGTTGAGAAGAGAGCTTCCAACTCTGGTTCATGGGGAAAAGCTTTAGTTTTGAGAGTTGTAGGTTACAGGTCCACCATTAAAATTTACTTAAGCTCAAAAATATTAAGCTACAATTTGCAAACATGTATTCCTTTCAAAACATTGGATGGCCATGTGTTAACCTTCAGGATCCTTAAAGGGTAATGAACCCTAAGAAAAAGGCCAAGAGACTTGATACCTTGCCAACAATCCCTAAAGAGGAAGAGGTGAGCGAAAAAGACTGTGTTCTAATTAGGGAAGATATATCATAAGAACAAGCATATCACCCAGTAGAATAAGTACAAAGTGTGGGAGGAGAAGAGGAATAATGAAAAAAAGAAGAGAAGAAAAGAATGGTGCAAAAATGAAAGTAGGTGTAGATGCCTATAATGCAAAAGGCCCAAGAATCTCTACCACCATCTATATTTATTGAAGAGATGAAATATATGGATTTAGTGTTGCACATGGAGAACTGGATCTCCAAGATATATACTTACACCATTTTTTACTACAATCATCACCAACATGGGAAAGAGGTTTAGATCCAAAATGATTATTGAGTGGAGACCACCAACACCAGGAAGCAACTGGTATATGACCTCATAATCTTCAACCAGTTGGATGCTATAGGATTATTCTAGCTATTCAAATTGCCATATTTTGGTAAGCCCATGGAGTCAATTCAATTCCTCCTTTCATGAATCCATGAGGATTACATCTACTTCACTAGGTATATCATGAAGATCACCCCTAAAAGAATCAACAGGGTCATGGGGCTATAGTGCTTGAGACTAAGTGTAATTGATGACTTGGCTGACACTAAGGAGATACAAAAGACTGCTATGGCACTAATGTATCAAAATTAGGGGCATGCTATGTACATCAAGAACTTACAATATCTCACCCTATGAGTTGTAATGTGGATCATCTCAACCAAGATTGGAGGGATTGATTGATGGAAAGAGGTGGGAATGGTACACCTCTACATTGCTCATCAAGTTTTGTAAGGGATGAAGTTTAACTAGGCCATGTACTTCACCCAAAAAATTGTTAAGGACATGAAGAGGACTCATTGAGAGCCAAAGTATAGGTTTCTATAGGGGATATCCTCATTTTATTGGTTTTTAACAAAATTGGGGTGTCAAACTATAGTTTCAAAACACTAAAGTGGGTGTACCCTCCAATGTAAAGGTCCCTTATTGAGTTCTACAAGGAATTCACTTGACCTAGACACATCACCCCATATTACAAAATTAAGATGAGATACTAGTTTGATAGGATGAATATGACATTCAAGGATGAGTGGCACATCCCCAAGGACCTACCCCCTTGGTTGTAGCACAAGCTCAGTTTTCTATGAAGTAACACTTCTCCCTCATGCAGATCTAAATGAATCCATCTAAAGACCTTTCAACATGGCTTAAGATACCTTATGCCTTATCCACATAGAACTTATAGACTCTATCAATTGAATATACAATGTGTAGCCTATCATTTTGCAGATTGAGAGGATAGATGTATAGATTCACACTCTCTAAAAACTATGTGTATCTAGGCAAGAAGGCCCACATGGAGAGGATGGAGATAGACTTGATCGACATATAGGTCAAGAAGACTTTGATCAGGGAGTAAATTCATAAGTTGTTTTATATGCTTTTCCCCTATAATAACCCATACAATGGAGACCCTAAATAAAAACTCCCTCTAATATTGCCTTTGAAGATGAAGAAGTGATTGGATGTGGGTACAAGTAAGAGTGGGAAACAAACCCCCCCAAAAATATAAAAGACTACAGAGGCACAACCCTCTAGTCCTACATCTTCCCATCCTTACACACCACCTCCACCTCCACCTCACCCTTCACCTTCACTTCCTCATCCATCTCCATCCCCTCCCCACACTTCTCCATCTCCTCCACACACTTTTTCATCCCCTTCACACTCTCTACCTCTGCACTTCTCAATTCCCCAACCTTCATCTCCTCAGCACACTCCCCCTCTTTCTCCACCACTTTCTCCACCTCCTCCTCCACCATCTCCACCTCCACCTTCTCCACCTCCACCACCATCTCCCCCAAGTACTACTACTGTAAGATCTACCCACTAGTAGGCCCTAAGGTAAGCACCCCAACAAGCAATATATGAGGTGTAGGTCCATAGCTTGGGTTTAGATTCTTAAAAAACTACCTCTTCGATGCAAGAAGAGAAGGCCACCTTCGATGATTACATGATTGATACTAAATAGGGTATAATGAGGAGGACAATGAAAAAGATAATGAGATGGCCATTATTGGCTAAGAGGAGGCCAATCTTGAGTATGACCTAAATAAGTGGAAGGGACTGGCCATGAAAAAGGGTAGGATGATGAAGGTACAATGGGAAATACACATGAATGTTACTGGTTTGACATTAAGGAGAAAATGATCTATCTTTGATTGCACTTCATCCTAAAGGAGGAAACTCTAGAAACAAGGAAGTAAGTGTCCTTCCTACTTCACATGTACAATGAAGAGTGTGATTTCAAACTCCCATAGGATAGCCTTTCCTTGGGCCCAAATGCTCCAATAATATTGAAACCACTATGGATAGATCCCCAAAATATCTCCCCTCTTCTAGTAGGTACTGCATTTTTAAAGCTGGGCATGGAAATAATGCACCATAATATTTTTTCAGATTTTGATGCATGCACAACTGAATGAAAACATGCCAGAGTTGTAGACATGTATAATAAATAAGTTGTAGAGAATCAATCACTCACTAAGGAAGTGGTCACTTTAAAACAATAGATCTAAGAGGCTATAGAGGCAAACATAAGGGTCTTAAAACTTTGCAAGATGATTTTGAATGAATACCCAACACTAGCAGATGGTGTACCCTTGATGGGGATGCCATATGAAAGCTATAAACCCTAGTGGAACTATTGCTCAATAAATTCAAGGAGTGATCCACACTGAAAGCTAAGGGATTATAATTAGCTAAATAGTTCACCATAACTATTGACATCTACAAGCGTACTTTAGAGAGAGTTGGGTAAGTTATCCCCATTTTAAATGGCATTTTTATGTGGAAGGTTTTCAAGGCATTGTCCCATTGGGACAATCTAAAGAATAACTTGAGCAGAAGGGGCTTTAATTTTTGGAGGAAACTAGTGTGGCTTAATCCAAGATGGACTAAGATCATAGTGTGTGGTGATGTTGGCCCCTAAATTTTGACTAAGTGTTGTCCCATTTTTTCATAGGATTGACATAGTGTGGAAAGACCATGGCACAAGAAAACCATAGTGCATAGCTAATAGGTGTAGAAGCACCATGGTGTAGAGCCTACTAGGAACAAAAGGATAATGGCATGGAAATACCAACATGAGAGGACCCAATTAGAAGAGAATGAGTCATGAGGAACCCAAGAACATAGGACTTAGAATGGAAGCAAAAGACTAGGGGAGCACATGGGAAGTGGTTGGAAGAATGATTCATACAGGTCAATCTAACATTATTGATAGTAAGTTTTGCACCAACCCATAAGGAAAGGAACACATGGACATCAAGATATAACATAGAGCATGAATCTAGGGGGCATTGAGGTCTAGGTCTTTAGGAAGAACAAGTTGTAAGTGTCATGACTCTCAGTTTGTCGAGAGTCTGTACACCAATTATTCATCCCATAAATGATTGTAACACTTGCTCAAGATAAAACAAGTATAAATACCCCTATTTTAAAGTATTATGGGGTTGATTTTGATATGGATACACAGATGAAAGAATTATAGAATAATATTGTAATGCACTTTTACTTAAAACATAATATATGAGATAACAAGTTTGATCAAACTTGTGTTATGAAGAATGATGGTGTGGACTAAGTGTGTAGACATATATATGTGTTATGCCATATCTTTTTTTTTCTAGTTAACTAATTCTAGTATAAGAATATGGTAATCTACATAGTAATAATAATTGAACCTAGAACGAGAATCAAGGTAATCTATATATGCATTTTCCTTATTTAAATTACATAAAGAGAAGGATATGAACATGTCATTAGCACTATGCATCAAAAACCTATATGAACTAATCTTCTACTATGTACTTTAGGTGAGTGTGCGAGACCTAAACCTCATGTGTAAGGGTTAACACACTAGCTCATTAGGTTATACTTCAGCACTAGAGATGAAACTGACTAAAAGAACCCCACATATTTTGGTTCAAATTTTAAAATATGGTTGTAACCATAATGAGTGTCCATCATGAACCATGATGGGATCCTCATTATTTTTAGAGAAGAGCCCTAATCCTTATCTATTTATAGAAGAGCCATATTGTATTTTAGGGTTGACCAAAACTTTATCGAAAGTGTTGTTAGATTATTTCTAAGATTTCACCTATGTTTCCTTCTTCACTCTAAAATGCAGTAGTGGCCTAGATTAATTATTATAACAATTTTACTCTTTTGATGAATACAATCTCTATTTTTGCAAAAGGTTCTCTTTTATGCTCATTTTTCTTTCAACTCCTTGTTTAAATGATCAACATTTCTAGGTTAATTAGATTAACACTTTGTCATTTTATGTATGTCATGATTATGATGTGTTTAGTTTTATAATCTCTATGTGAGTTCTTTCATTTCTCTTTTGATAGTGTTGATGTTTTATGTTCCTAGCTGTAAATTCTCATATGGTGTTTTTGTGTCTTAGACAATAAACCTTAGTGTTAATCTTTATTATGAATTCACATTGAAGGCAATCTCTCAATTCCCTAAGACTCTCCCCACTATATGTTATTAGAGGTAGAACTTTAGTGAAACTTGGTCTAAAGTAGTATAACTATGATTGAGTCACTTGGTTCAATGACCATTTCATTGATCTCATTTTAGACTTGGAGGCTTCCCTTCTCTACCTTACCTTTCCCTATCTTTTTGTGTTTTTTGAGTAGATATGAAATTTCCCTTTTCCCTTATGTTTAGGAGGAATAATCCCAACACTCAAGTATTCAAAACTATCCTTGACCTGTGTGAAGTATAGTGTATTGAACTTCTAGTGGTAATAGTGCATCTATTAGAGACTATTCATGAAAAATATATTTGTGAAGTCTAATACCCATAATCGTGCCTTGGGATAATCCCAAATCAATCTTAAAATAGAGGATGAAATTATGTAGTTGTCCCCACCTTCCCTTTTTTAAGGAATGCCCAATCTCATGGGCATGTCATGATAAAGAGCATATTGGAGCGAATAATTAATAGCACTAGGAGGGCCATATACTTCATGATTATTTTAATTTTAGTTAATTTTATGAATATGTTGAGTTTGGTTTGTTGGTAACAACATGATAAATATCATTTGATTGTACAACATCCTAGAGACTAGTTTACCTATTACCAAGGTTAGGTCCCACTGGGGTAGATTAGTAATTTCCACCCAACTTTTCCATAAAAAACCTAGGTCTAATCAACCTAGACATATCTTTATTCCTATCAACTCCTCTTTGTAACCTATCCTAAATGTGCAGCCCAAGATGGCTTAGTTAGTTTGATCAATCATTAATGTCCTAAGAGTCATCCATGTTCTACCCAGGAACCCTAATACGTATCTTTCTCATTTCACCCCTAATGTAGGATAAACCATGGAGAAACACATAACATCTTATAATACCATATTGAGACTCTTAGATGTATAACATGAGAATGTGGCATGTAGGTTATTCCCCTTTACTCTAATGGACTCTGCCTATGATTGGTTCCTAAACCTTATCAAAAAATATATACTAAGTTGAGACCACTTTAGTTATACATTCCTCACCCAATTTGGCCAAGTAATAGACCACAATATTTTTTACCAACACTTTTCTTGTAACAAGAGAGAGCCTAATGAGCCCATTATAAATTTCAATGCTAGGTTCCAAAATATGTATAGCCAGGTAATTGCACTTTACAAACCCAATCCTCAACTAGCACTTGAGATGTACAAGAATTCTCTGGACCTTTGGATAGCCATGTTCTTGAGAAGAGATGTAGTTATAATAGACCTATCTTTAACATATGTAGGGGCCTTCAAATTGGATAGGAAATTAAATCATTAGAGCTACACCATGACCCCTACTCTTGGCATATTACCATAAATGCTTACGTTAAGCTTCTTACCTATTATTGGTTTGAAGTGGGATGGCCTATTAGGAATTGATGCATTACAGGGAGTGGTTGAGGTTTGTAGGGGCCTTCAAATTGGATAGGAAATTAAATCATTAGAGCTACACCATGACCCCTACTCTTGGCATATTACCATAAATGCTTACGTTAAGCTTCTTACCTAACATTAAATACAATGTACCTATACCTCAACTGCTCCCTACAAACCTCAACCACTCCCTGTAATGCATCAATTCCTAATAGGCCATCCCAATTCAAACCAATAATTAGGTTTATCAAACCCAAGGGGTATGGATTTTATTCCCCAGACTCAACATCAAGAGAGCTTAGCTATGGCTAACAACACCTAGACCATAACTCAAGAGTCCAATGAAACTAAGCTAGATGCCATTCAATGAATGGTACAAAAGCTCAAAAATGACTTCCTAAGTGTGCAAAGATAGATGAAAAACTCTAACTTAGAAATTTAAAACAATAATTTCACATATAAAAGTCCAAACAAGATTTATAACCACTATCACAAACCCACAAAACCTTCACCCAATAGGCTCCCTGAGATCAATATCTTTGAGACTACCTTACCCAACTAGTGTCGAGTACATAACACAACAACACATGGAGAGATGGACTGTATGGAGTTTGGATTCACTTTCAAAATCTTCCAAAATGAAATGGAAGAATACAAGGTAGTTCCCAATCATCCAAAATATTCCAACTCGAGTAAAGCCCCTAGTAATCCTATGGTATTGGAAACCTTAGATTTACCCATCCAAGAAGAAAATGAGATGGAAGAAGATATTAGTGAGGGGGAGGCATTTTATTAATTTCAAAGGAGCAACTATGCCCTTATAAGTAGGCAAAAACAATATTCACTTACTACTTTAACCCCCCAAATAATGGTGTAACCCCACCAGACCAAAATGCTTTGAATGATCTTCCACCTCCAAGACCTCAAGAGCCTAAGGCACCTGTGTAACCCCACTAATATAAAGAAAAAGGGCATTAAAACATAATAGAGGATATGAAGAAAATAAAGGCAACATTACCCTTCATGAGCTTGCCTAAATCATAGAGCAACAAGACCTTTTGTTAAAATATTTGACTCAGAAACCAATCCTAGAGGCCCAGCCAAACCAAGAGTAGAAAACACCAATATGATTATCCAAAAGAATAAGATAGACTTTCCCCCATTCCTTTTGACCATTTGATTATTTGGAGAGAATGTGTATAACTACTTAGTATATATTAGAGCCTCGGCCAATGTGATGATGATAGGCTTATGCAAAAAACTTGTTCTAGCCCCCATAAAATTAGATAAGGTAGTGCTCTAGTTGGATAATTCAGAGGTGAAAGTGATAGGTGAGTTGTTAAATGTGTACATCTAGTTGGAATAATGAACCTAGGATTCAAAAATTTATAGACATTTAGGTGGTTGGCATTATATAAGCCTATGGTATGCTCTTAAGTAGAGATTGGTCCAAAGCCTTGAATGGGTATATAACCACAGATTTCTCACATATGTGATTGTCATGGAGAGGAGTAGCTAACCAAATATGAGTGGATAGGGAACCACACATAAAAAACATGATCACTAAATACAACACTATTAATAAGAAGATAAACCTAGTTTCCTTAGACCTAGGCATTTACACGCTAAGCACCAAGCTTCAAAAAAACCAAACTAGTCATAGCCCAAGTTCTGATTGGCCTGTGGTCTCTTTATGTAGATGGAGCTCACTCCAAAAAATGTATTAGAATTAATATTTTTACTATAGATACCTTAGGGAGGGGAAACATATAACATCTTATAGGCTACAGTTCCCCTACACAAATAACTTGGCAGAATACAAAGCTCTAATCCTAGGATTACAATTTGTATTGAGACATGAGTCAAATGAACTAAGAGTATTCAACAACTCTGAATTGGTTATCAAGCAGATCAGAACTAAATTTCAATGTAAAATATCATATGATAGAAGGCATAAACACAAAGCTTGGGACCTGATTGAAATGTTTAATGTGTTCAATATCATCCCTATTCCCCAAGAGGAAAATCAGGGCACAGACTTGCTAGCTTTGACTACAGTGAACTTAACCCCTCTAGATGGCACTAAGCTACACAAGTTTTATGTGAAACTTGTCCCCTATTCTTCTATCTTGAACAATGTGACCAAATTATAGGTATTTGAATATGACTAGAAAATCATCTAATTCCTTAGCAATGAGAGGATATTTTAGGCCCAAATCATAAATGAAAAGGATAAAGACAACCCTAGGACTGAGTTGGATAAGGATAAGACCCTAAACATTCATGAGAACAAGATATCAAAGGGGATGATTTCACTAGAAAGAGAATTTGATGCATTAAACCCAACCTTCCAAACTAAGAGGCCTAAGTTAGAATTCTAGAAGTGTCATCTCATTAATCTCAACCCTACAAAAACCCCCCAGATACTTAACATGAGTCTAGATTGGATAGACCACGAATTGGAACAACTAAAAATATTATTGATAACGTATAAGGATGTGATTTCTTAGGGATATAGAGAGCTTAAGGTATTCAACCTGAGAGTAATTACTCACACCATCCCTTAAAACTTGACCAAAAACCCTTTAGACAAAGATAGAGGCTTGTTAACCCAATCCTAAAGCCCTTGATTTAGTAGGAGGTTCACAAATCACTCTCTATAGGGATAATTTTCTTGGTCTACCACTCCACCTAGGTGGCTAACCTCATCTTAGTTTGAAATAAAAATGGTAAAATCCACCTTTTCATGGACTTACATAATTTGAACTAGGCCTTGGATAAAGACAACTACCCTTTACCCTTATTAGACAAGGTAATACAAATGGTGAGTGAGGTTGAGATGATGTCCTTCTTGGATGGATTTTCAAGTTATAACTAGGTCATAGTCAAATCAAGATATAGAACTAAGACCACTTTCACCACCAAGTGGGGTGTATTCACTTATAAATGGATGTATTTTAGGCTAATCAATGTCGATGTGACCTTTCAAAGGAAAATGAACTTCTCCTTTATGAGCCTGATAGGTAAGTACATAATAATATATATGGATGACCTAAACATGTTCTCTAAATGTAGGTCAGATCATGTGCACCACCTAAAAAGAGTTTTTGAAAGATGTGGAAGGTATGACATCTCCTTAAACCCAAAGAAAATCATGTTTGGTATCACTAAAGGTAAGCTTCTTGATCATATTGTCATGAAGGAAGGTATTGATATCAACCCCAAAAGAGCAAATGTATTTCCTAAACTATATATACCTAATAAAAAGAAAGAAAGAAACTATTTATTTAATAAAATCAACTTTGTATATAAGTTTATTTATGGTTTTTCTGAAATAGTGAAGACCTTAAATGTAGAGACCATAAATTCTTATCCTAAAACACATAATTTTTTTTGGTGTAATTAATGTTTATATATGCACATAAATCAGGGATACTTTATCCTATCAGATATCCTTTGTCAAATGGACAAGCATCTAACCATATGGGTTAGGCATTCCTTTGCCAAACGAGCAAGTGTCTAACCAAATGGGTTAGGCATCTACACATGAGTAGGTTATGCTTTGGCCAGAGAATTAACTCATCAAGATCAGCCAGGTCCTGAGTCATTCATTGTTCACTGCTCATCTCTACTAGATAAGCACCAAGGTCACCATGATAGTAGCATGTATAAAACATATACCAAAAAGTCACATTCTATCTCAAAATTTAGCCTAAATCCTCAGGAATAATGATGATCTAATCGGGATCCTTTTGAGTATATCACAGATTTCTTATCTTTGCTTTGTTTATCTAAACTAGGGTCTTATTATAATGGTCTTAATCTTTTAATTTAATTTTAATCTTGTTTAACGTACAACCCCAAAACCCCATCTTATTCACTTGCATACTAGAAATATTCTTCGCTTCCGAGACTACCTACATACCTGCTTCCAAATAGGATCAAGGTGTAATATGCATGTAGTTCTATTTTCTATACTAAATTTTATGTGAACTGTGAATCTAGCTATGCATCCCTTACTAGGGCCCAATTCCTTAAATAGTTCCTCTATGATTGTTACCTAAGTGGGAGCATAAAAGTATCAGTTAAGGTGATTGATACTTGTTTAGCTAAACTAGCCCTAAATCCTATCAAGAAATAGAAATGAGAATTTGCAAGCTACATCCCCTTTCTACTTTTTATTTACATCAACAATGTTTTGATCCATACTTTAGACAAATTAATCCATACAATTGCTGTTGCCAAGGTTTCGTTATCTGAGATCCATATGGTTGGTGGTTTCTTGATAATAATTAGTTTAACATTTTCAATCTTTATTTTTATTTATCTCTTTTGGTGATACTAAATTTTTAATAGGAAATGTACTTTCTCCATTCTATTTCATAAGTTTACAAACCAGAATCATCTAAGGTAGTCAAAATTCATTTTATTATCTTGATTAGTGTTTGTTGTCCAGGAGGGATTATCCCACCCCTTGGTCTTAAAGACATGACATGATCCTTATTTCTCCCCGACGGTTTATAGGGATGATGCCTAGATGTCATTGTTTCAATGGTATTAGGCTATGGATGTAGTAGCTCAAGTGTGATGACATTACCTAAAATTTTTCCTCACTTTCTGCTCTAATGGTTTATAACTTGACTCAATGACTTTTAATTGTCTCTTAAGTGGCAGTGGACGTGGCAGTTCTCTCACTTTGCATGGCCGAAGAAAGAGTTTATGTGGGTAGAGGTGGAGTGGTTAAATTTAAACTCATAGAAAGTTATTTATCATTGTAAGTCAAAATTTCTTCCCCTCCTCATGTGGCATTTCAAAATGCATGCATGTAGGCTTGGGTGAGGGTAGGTTAGTTTCATTTTAATTTTTTTAGGTTCCACATAGTTTTTTTTTTCTAAAGGTTAGAATAAATTAAAAATATTAATTTAATTAAAATAATATACTTTGTTAGTTTTTTTAGTTTCTTTTAATTAATTAATAACCTAATTTTAATTATAATTTATATTTAATTAATAATCTTAAAAATTATTTACAAAAAATATATTTAATTTAAAATAATTGAATTTTTAATGAAAAATAGTTTATTTTTCAAGTTGCTAAAATTAAAATAGAAAAATAACTTTTGATGTATTTTCAATAGTATCGAACTGAATAAATTTTTTATCTAATTTTAAATTCATTCATAAATTTTTATTTGGCAAGGAGAGTAACGGAAAGGACTAAACATTCACCACCTAAAATTTTCCTTGTTCACAATTGCATATATATATATATACACAAAAGGAAATAACTTTAAATTAATTTGTACCTTGCTTTTCATGAAATCCCAACGATGACCTGATATCTTTTGAAATCAACACAAGGGTTAAGTTATCTAATCAATTCATCCTGACATAAAAATACTAAATGAAGTCCAAAACCACTTAAAGTATGAGCACAAGTCCATAGTGAAGGAAGAGAGGTTGTGACATCCTCCCCCCCTTAAACTGTATATTGTCCCAATGCACTACAAGAGTTTGATTAAGTTCATAAATTTAAAATAAAAATGGAAACATATTTTTAATTTCTTCGATGTCCTCCCAAGTTGCACATCCTTTGCCATATTAATCCCACTAAACCTTGCACTGATCAACCTCTCTATTACACAATTTGTACTAGTGACTCTCCAACACTCTGTATGGCTCTATTGTTATTCTATCAGGATCTTGGACATGCAAAGAATTCTAGTTTAAAATGTGTTTATTTTCAGGGACATATTTCTTAAGAAGTGACACATGGAAGACATCATGAATGCAACTCAGGTACGGGGGCAAGGCCAATTGATAGGCTACTAGGTTGATTCTCTCTAGGATCTCAAAAGGTCCTACATAGAGAGGAGATAACTTCACCTTTTTCCTAATGGTTATGAAATTTTTGTGTGGTCTGATCCTTAAAAACACTTTGTCACTAATCAGGAATTCTCTCTGAACTCTGTTCCTATCTACATAGCTCTTTTGTCTATCTGATGCTTCCTTCAACCTCTACCTTATAAATTTCACCTATTCTTCCATGTGTTTCAACATTTCAAGACCAATTACTATTCTTTCCTCAAGGTTATCGCAACTAATTTGTGTTGAATAACATCCCCCATATAGAGCTTCAAATAGAGCCATACCTAAAGATGTTTGAAATGAGTTATTATAGGAAAATTATACCAATGGGAGATAAGTTTTCCATTTGGTTTCTTGATCCATATAATACATATTTATGAGGCCTTCTACAACTTGATTTGTCCTTTTTGTCTGCCCATCTATTTCAGGATGAAATGTGGAGCTAAAGTTCAACTGTGTACCTAAAGCTGATTGTAGGGTCATCCAAAACCTTGAAATAAATCTAGAATCTCTATCTGATATGATCTTTTCTATAACTCCATGCAATCTAACCACTTTTTTCACAAATTGGTTGGCTAAATTTGGTGCATCATCAGTCAAGTTCCCAAGTATGAGATGTGCCACCTTAGTAAGCTTGTCGATTACCACAATAATAACATCATGCTTGTAGGGTGTCATAGGCAATCATTGTATGAAATCTATACTAACAACTTGCCATTTATATTATGGAATATCATGTAGATATAAAATTACTTTAGTATGTTGTTGTTCTGCTTTAACCCTCTAACATTCCAAACATCATGGCACATATAATACTATATCTCTTTTCATCCCTTGCCAAAAGTATAGTTTTTTAAGATCGGCATACAATTTATTTACCCCTAGATGACTTGAGTAGGGTGCATCATGAGCTTTAGTTAAAATCATCTTTCTTAATTCTTCTGCATCTAGAACATAGATCCTATTCTTATATTGAAGCAAACCCTCACCGCCTAAGGTATATCTTTCAGTTTTTGGGTCTTCTAAATTTTCTTCTATCAATAATCTAACTTGATTATACCAAGGATCCTAATTTTGTCCTTCTAGTATTTGCCCTTTTAGATTATATCTAAGCGTTATTATATTCATCAAGTTTCTTCTCCTACTCAAATCATCGATAACCCTATTCTCTTTTCCCTTGATATACTCAATTTCAAAATCATACTCACTCAAAAACTCCAACCACCTTCTTTGCCTAACATTCCAATTGGGTTGGGTGAATATTTATTTTATCCCTTGATGGTCAGTTTTCAATTTAAAAGGTTTCTCAATAAGGAAATGTCTCCACTTTTATAAGGCATGAACAATTTTTCTCAATTCTAAATCATGAGGGGCATAATTTACTTCATGGGTTTTTGATTTCCTAGACTCATATGCAATTACACCATCATTCTAAATGAGTACTCCTCCCAATCCTTCGATATATGCATTTATTACAACCATAAAATGTCTATTTAGATTGAGTACCTTCAAGATGGGTGTCATCATTAACTTTTCCTTTAGAATTTGGAAAGCTTTATCACACTGCTCTGATACCATAATGTAAAGACCACAAATTTCTATCCTAAAAAACAATTTTTTTTGTGTAATTAATTTTTGTCTATGCATTTAACTTGGGTATACTTTATCTTATCAGATATCCTTTTTCAAATAGACAAACATCTAACCATATGGGTTAGGCATTCCTTTTCCAAATAGGCAAGCATTTAACCAAATGGGTTAGGCATCTACACATGAGTAGGTTATGATCTAGCCAAAGACTTGACTCATCAAGATCAACCAGATCCTGAGTCACTCACTATTCACTACTTATCTCTACTAGATAAGTACTAAGGTTATCATGACAGTAGCATGCATAAAACATATATCAAAAATTTGCATTCTACCTCAAAATTTGGCCTAAAGCCTCAGGAATTATGATGATCCAATCATGATCCTTTTGAGTATATCATAGATTTCTTATCTTTGCTTTATTTATCTAAACTAACATCTTATTATAATGGTCTTGCTCTTTTAATTTAACTTTAATCTTATTTAGCGTACAACCCCAAAACCCCATCCTATTCACTTGTGTACTATAAACATTCTTCACTTTCTAGATTGCCTATATACCTACTTCCAAATATGATCAAGGTGTAGTATGCATGTAGTTCTATTTTCTATTCTAAGTTTTATGTGAACTATGAACTTGGGTATGTTGCCCTTGCTAGGGCCCAGTTCCCCAGACAGTTCCTCAATGATTGCTGCCCAAATGGGAGTGTAAAAGTATCAGTTAAGGTGACTGATACTTGTTTAGCTAAACTAGCCATAAATCCTATCAAGAAATAGAAATGAAAATTTTTAAGCTACATCTCCTTTCTACTTTTTATTTACATCAACAATGTTTTTGATCTGTGCTTTAGACAACCTAATCTATACAATTATTGTTACCAATGTTTCATTATCTGAGATCCATATGGTTGGTGGTTTCTAGATAATAATCAGTTTAACATTCTCAATCTTTGTTTTTTCTTGCTCCCTTTTGATGATATTGAGTTTTTAATAGGAAATGTACTTTATCCATTCTATTTTAGAAGTTCACAAATCAGAATCATCTAATGTAGTCAAAAATCATTTTATTATCTTGATTAGTGTTTGTTGTCCAAGAGAGATTATGCCACCTCTTGGTCTTAAAGACATGAAATGGCCCTTATTTTTATTTGATGGTTTATAGGGACGATGCCCAGATATCATTGCAGTGATATTAGGCTATGGATGCAGTAGCTCAAGCATGATGACATTACCTGATCTAAGTTTGAGATTTGAAAAAGTAAAGAATACTTGAAATAAATAAAAAAATGTTTTACATTTCAAAAGCATAATCTTTATTGGAAGAGTAGAAACAAAATATCATAGTCTAGTTATCATTTCGATTTTCAACCATGCTTATTCTGGACAATTTCATCTTTAATCTACTTAGGTAAAATTTTCTAGAAAATAACTTATACACAAAGAATGCTATCAGCATAATGTTAAATAAATCCTTTATACATACAAATTCACTATCAATCATCAAGGTAAATTCTTTGACATATTGTATAAATCCCTCACTAAAACCAATATTTATAAAACAATTATCATTTTATCCAAAAAAGCACACCCATTATTTATCCAAAGGAACTTATAAACAAATCAGCGTATATTTACATTACTATTTAAATAAAATATTATATTTACCTTTCAAATTAAATAAAATAAAACATTTCCCTTACAAATTAATAAAATCATTTACCAAATGATTTAAATAAAATTTAATAAAATATTACCTAGAAATAAATTTTTTCCGAATAAAATAAATAAGTTATTTACCATTTAATTTAAGTAAAATAAAATATCTGTTTTACATTTTAATTTATATATATCTACCTTGAAATTTAAATAAATAAATTATTTAACTTCTGACTTAAAATAAAATAAATTATTTATTTTACAATTTAAATAATATATCTATTTTCTGTAAAATAAATTATTTACTCCCAAATAAAATATAATACTTTACAATATAAATAATTTTTTTTTTCATTTTATTACCATAAAATTTTAAATAAAAATCCCTACCTTCTCCGTTGAAATCCTTGATTGAAATGGAAAGAGGATCTGCTTAATTAAAACTGGGTGAGACAAAATGAGTGGCGATGGTGTTGATCTTGGGCCGATTTAAAGAAAAGAAAGGAACAAAACTGGTTTTTTGTCCTTCTCTATTGTAAGCATCCCCCCCTCTATCGTCAATCCCATTTTTTCCCCTTTTCTTCTGCATCCTCCTTTTTTCTGCCATTGACCCCTCTTTCCACTCTTGATCTCACTCTCATGCAATTTTCTTTTTCTTCTTTCCTTCAGAATTTCTTTTAACCTCCTCATTGCATCAATCCACTGGTATTTATAAACTTGTCTTTACCTAAATTTTTTTCTCACTTTTTTCTCTAATGGTTTATAACTTGACTCAATGGCTTTTAATTATCTCTTAAGTGGCAGTTCTCTCACTTTGCATGGCCGAAGCAAGAGTTTATGTGGGCAGAGGTGGATTGGTTAAATTTAAACTCATAGAAAGTTATTTATAACTGTAAGTCAAAATTACTTCCCCTCCCCATGTGGCATTTCAAAATGCATGCATGTAGGCTTGGGTGAGGGTAGGTTAGTTTCATTTTAATTTTGTTAGTTTCTACATAGGTTTTGTTTTTATTTTTTTTAAAGGTTGGAATAAATTGAAAATATTAATTTATTTAAAATAATATACTTTGTTAGTTTTTTTAGTTTTTTTTAAATTAATTAATAACCTAATATTAATTATAATTTATATTTAATTAATAATCTTAAAAATTATTTACATAAAATATATTTAATTTAAAATAATTGAATTCTTTACAAAAAATAGTTTATTTTACAAGTTGCTAAAATTAAAATAGAAAAATAACTTTTGTTGTATTTTCAATAGTATCAAACTAAATAAAAATTTCGTCTAATTTTAAATTCATTCATAAATTTTTATTTGGCAAGGAGAGTAGCAGAAAGGACTAAACATTCACCACCTAAAATTTTCTTTGTTCACAATTGCATATATATATATATATATATATATATATATATATATATATATATATATATATATATATATATATATATATATATATATATATATATATATATATATATATATATTTCTACGAAAGGAAATAAATTTAAATTAATTCATACCTTGCTTTTCATGAAATCTCATCAATGACGTAATATATTTTGAAATCAACATAAGGGTTAAGTTATCTAATCAATTCATCCTATCATAAAAATACTAAATGAAGTCCAAAACCACTTAAAGTATGAGCACAAGTCCATAGTATGGGAAGAGAGTTGTGACATTGAATGCAATGTTGAAATATGATGCTAAAGTCAAGTGGCAAGCAGAATTGAGGAAGGCTTTTTAGGATATCAAAGATGCTATCATGCAAGCCCCATTCCTTATCATAGTAGAATATATGTAGGACTTATATGTTTACCCTTTCACTTCAGAGCACACCATTGCTACCTACCTCACCCAAAGGTTAGAAGGAGAATAACACTCGATGGATTTTATTAACATTAATCTTAAAGACACTGAGCTCTAGTATTCTACCCTAGACAAACATGCTTATGCCATGGTAAAGGTAGTGAATAAATTCAAGCATTACATCCTTTATAATAGAGTGCATACCATTATCTCAAACTTGGTTATAAAGCAAATACTGGGGCAGAATGGGCTAGGTGAGAGGAGATGTCAGTGGATGATGAAATTACAAGAGTATATCTTAGAAATCAAGCCAACCAAATTGGTCAGGGGATAAGGCTTCAACCAACTAATCATAGAGATAGACCCAAGAATCAAAAGACACCAGGTGGACTAGCAAAGGGTGCAACACTCAAACTGGTATGCCCTGATTATGCACTTTCTAATTTTTATAAATGCACCCTTGGGACTCAACCATATGTAGAGAAAATCCCTTTGGTTGAAAGTTGTGCATTATATACTGAAGAAAAGAGTTCTCTTCAAAAGAAACTGTTATAACATTTAATGACTATATGGTGCTTTTTTCACCTTTTGTTTATTTTGATAATTAAATAAATAATAATAATTTATTATTTATTTACATGAGATGAGAACCTCATGAAAATAAATAATTACATTATATTTATTTAATAATTATCAATGTAATTAAATGTTCATCAAGGATATATGAGACCCTTAGTTACAATGGTCACCTCCCTTCACATTTAATTATAAATAGGGTTTTACCCCTATTGTGAATTATGGTGAATTATTATCTCATTCAATCTTACTCAAGTATTTTTAAAAGGCTTTATGAAGGTTATGGAGAGGAAGTGAAAAGGAGAAGTTTATATTATATTGGGTATAGTTTCTCAAATATTGAATATCAATTATGGGTTTTTTACCACCTGAAGGTTTTCCCACCTAATTATTTATGTTATGTGTTATTTTTTTTGTGTCAATATGTGTGTATATGCTTTGCTTATCAATACATCCTAGATCTATTATATGCATCATGTATTACTTCAGACAATTTATCATGGTATCAGAGCTTGGGGAGATGTAATTGATTGGTAAGCATGTTGATTAAAATTCAAATGATGTTTTAGAATATTTTAAGGCATGGTACTACCATAGTATGACTTTGGAATAATATTAATTATTTTTAAAATCTCATTTATTCTTGTATATAGGTTTTAATTACCATACAAACTTCATCCAAGCATTCAAATCATTTTTCAAACAACCAAAAAACAATTAATATTCATTTTTTTAAAGATTTTGATTAGATTGACATCCTTTTATAGATATGTATGGCTTAGAGGATTGAAATTATAGTTTTTTGATTTAAAGATTAAATTTTGAAGGTGTTTTATGCATTTGTAAACCAATTCAAGAAGATTCCCAAAGTTTCAATTAGTTTGGTGGCCTGTACATGCCCCAATAAAATTTTAAAATTTTTATTAGGACACCATTATTGCCCATATATGGATTTTGGTGCTTATAAAAAATTAAAAATAGTATATATTGTTTTTGGCTCCGGTTTGAGGTATTTAATAACTGATTTTCATCATCTTAAGCCTGCCAAAACCTCTGCCAAACACTTAAAGGCATTCTTATCAGTCTTTTATTTTTTCTAACCTCACCTGAACATTATTGTATGATACATGTAAATCCTAATAAATCTAAAAAATTAGAAAATAAAATAAAATTGATCTTTATTTGCATGTTTCTCTTCTTTTAGTGGTTTAATCTTCATTATTTTGCTTATAAAACACACCTTGAAGATCCTGATGAAGGTCTAATTCAAATTTTTGAAGATCCCAACCTATGTACATGAAAATATATAAATGGAACAAATCATAAAATATTAAAAATATGAATCCTATATCAAAAATCTGATTTTGAAAATTTTAATAGCTTTGTGGCAAGGTTTCAGGAAGGTGTGCAAAATTTTAGAGGCTCTAAAGGCTTATACAATTTTCTTTGTAGGCCAAAGCTTATCCCTGAGCATTATACTTCTACTTGGAGCATGATATAAGTATGTAAATATTTTTTACATATATTTGTATGAAATATTTAAAAAATAATTTATTTGTTAAAATCAAAAAATTCATGTAACTTGAAAAGGGACCCATCTCTAATTTAACTTTTTAATCGAAATGTTAAAAACATTAATTTGTTTTTTACTTTTTGATATATATATATATATTCTTGAATAGGTTCTTATAAGGGTTGGTGGTCTTTAATTTTTGCTAAAATATTGTCACTCACTAGGGAGATCATATGTTCAAAACCCCCTCAAATTAAATTTTTTATTTGGTTATTTTTGAATTTAATGTCTTGTCAAGTATAGTCATGTAACCAATTGATCCCTAAGTTTTGGTACATTTTGGACACATCTACATGGTTTATTTTATGTTTTTCAAGTTCATACTATTAATTTTATAACTTTTTAAATAATAGTGTCTAGGTGATCATTTTGATTTTGACTCTTTTGACACCTAGTTTCGTGTAATTTTAAATTAGTTTTTTTACATTATTTAGCATCTAAATTATGTAATTATGAATAGTTTCACTTGTGATTTAATTTATTTTTAAAAAATAGTATAAAAACTCATTAAAAAGTTTATTTTATTAAAATTGTTGTTACATTAATGTATTTTTGTGACACTTGCAACACCCCATTTTATCGTAGTCTTTCATAATTTTTTGATTTATATAGCATTAAATTGAAAAATTAATATGTTTACACTTTAATTTTTTTTTTAATATCAAATGAAATTAAATTTCACACTAAAATATTTCATTTTAAGTATTTTTTTACTATCCTATTTAAAAGGAAGCTATGGCTTCATCTCATTTTTCTTTAGATAAACCTCAAATACTTAATGAAAATAACTATAATATATGAAAAATTCATGTTAAAGCTGAATTAATATCCTAGAAGTTGTGGATTATTATCATTAGGAATGAAAAATCTCCTTCTAGATGATATGTGACCCCTGAGCTTACCAATGCATTTCAATAAAAATCATAGAAAGATATGTCTATTATCTTACGAAGTGTTAAGGATGAATTCCTTCTCCACATTGGTAATTAAGAGTCTCATAAAAATGATTGGAAACTCCTTAAATCTATGTATGAGGGCACTTAACTCTCAAATATTATTAAGTTAATCCTTACATTTCTAACTACACCTATGAAAGATGATGAGAAAGTTATGAATTTTCTTGCTAAAATAAAAAAAATATTAAAACTTAATTAGATGGATGTAATTGTAATTTGATTCATGATAAATTGATTTATTTTATCATTTAGTTAAATATTCATAAAAAAATTAGTATTTTATTTTAATTTTGAATTCTAAATATCAAACTAAGTAAGATATCCTTGACCTTACCACCTTGTCTACTCTCCTAATTTAAGAAGAGCAAGTTATGACCAATTTTAAGTCTAAAGATAATACCACTCAGGCACTTCTCACCTTAAATACTATTTTTTCTAACACTAAAAATCATAAATCTAACCTTAATTATACTAATTTCAAATATGAAAATAAAAAATCTAGTAATAAGAATCATAAACCTAAGTTTAATAGAAATTGCAATTTATGTGGTAAAATTGGTCATAGGAGGAAAACCTTTTATAGAAATAAGGATAAAAATAAAAATCAAACTTATGAAAATAACAAAAAAAAAAATCTAATCAAAACAAATAAAAGAATCAAAACCCTAATCAGAATAATAATTAAGATTCAAATGTTATTTCTTTGTATGCTGCTTTATTTGCTTCAAATGAAAATGAGTGGATTTTAGATAGTGATGCATTGCACCATATGGATTTATAATCTAATATTTTGTGTGATTCTAGAGATATCTCTAAAATAAGTTATTCAAGAGATATTTTATTTTTAGAAGCAATTAAATAGGAAAAATCAAAGTTTTCAAATGTTACTATAAATAATATTTTTTATGTACCTGAGCTAAAAAATAATTTGCTATATTGTTCTCAACTTACAAATGATAATTTTATTGTAACATTACTTAAATATATCTGGTCTGTTATAAATCAATTTAGTTCTTTTATTGTTGAACGTGTTTAAAAAAAGGGTTTATATATCTTTTCTTCTTGTTCTGCATATTTTTTTCATCTCATAGTAAGAATGAGTCCTAATTATGGCATGAAAGATTAAGAAATATTAATTTTATAAGTTTATATGATATGTATACAAATAATATTATTTTTGGACATCCTTCTATAGTCTCTAATCATGAAACTTGTAAGGATTGCTTATGTGGTAAACAACATACTAACTCCTTTTCATAATAAGCATGATGCAAATTCCTCACATCATTTAGAATTGATTCATAGTGATGTTGTAAGACCTATTGAATTTGTATATATTAATGGTTATTTATATAATATTACTTTTATTTATGATTATATTAGAATGATCTGGTCTTTTTTATTAAAAATAAATCTGATGTGTTGTTTAAATTTAAGAAATTTAAAGCTAGTGTTGAAAATGTATCTTATTTTTTTTAAGAGATTAAGAAATGATAATGGTGGTGAATATGTTAGTAAATAATTTGATTATTTTTTTATTCATTATGGTATTCAAAGGGAGTTAACAACTCGCTATTCCCCTCAGTGAAATGGTATTGCTGAAAGGAAAAAATGCACCATTATTGACATGGATAGAATAAAAGTGCATTCTACAAATGTTCTTCCTAGTTCTTATGGGCTAGAGCCATGAATACTTTTGTGCATATTCTAAATAAAATACCTATTTAATATTTTCATTTTTCTACATAAAAAATACATGTATTTACATATCATTTGATCTGTTTTGATAAAAAAAAATTGTTGTTACTTTAGAGATACTAACTATATTGATAGTGTCTCATCTACATTGTATTTGTTAGTAAAATGATTTAGTATTGATTATTGAAAATAACATATTAAAATTATATTTCAAGAGATATATTTGTATTATATGATAAATAAAAATATATATATAGATATTATGATTATTTTTAATTTAGTTAGCATTGAAATACATTATATGCATAACATCATGCTTAATTTGATAAAATGATCATGTTTTAGTTGTTGCATTTGGTAAGAAGATCATGTTCAATGAGTTTTGTTCTTTTATATTTAATTATTTAGATACTTTCATTTGATTTTTTTATCATTTGATTATTTATGCTAACATATTTATATGCTTTGTTTGATAATAAGATATGTTATGAAATGCAAAGTGTAAATATAATTTGTATTATTGGATCTTCATCATTTAATTTAGTAAGCATTCTATTCATATATCTCTAAAATTATTTGTTTCAATCTCATATCTGTTTGATTGGATGATGACATTTTATGCTAAAATTATCCATATTTGATGTATGAGAGGTTATACCTCAATATTTTGTTGAAGCATATTAAACTTGAAAAGTTTTTTTTGATAAAACTCAAATGATAAAATGAGTTATTACTAATAGGATATCTAATGTTTTGTTAAAATTAGTATCATATTATTAGTAAATTATTTTATCTGCATCGAAAGATAATTTAGGATGCTCATCTTATCAATATTAGAGATGTCCAATAATAAATTGCATACAATATTTTTTTCACTAACTTTTTAATCAAAGTAGTGAACTTGTTTGCCTAAAATATGACATGATTGTTTTAAAACATGTTTTACCATATAAAAACATATGTCATATTTTTATGTATGTGGTTATTGTGATGCTAACCATACTATGCTATCATGAATCTATTTTTGGATATGTGTTTAGGTTTTACGTAGGTACAAAGCTTTGAAAATTTAAGCATATTGAAGTTTATGTGCATTTTATTTGAGAGGAAGTTCTCAATGGTGATATAGACCTGTAGTTATATCCTATAGATGAACTAGTGGTAGATATCTTTATAAAGCCACTTGGTGCCTCCAAGTTTTTATATTTTTATGCAATGCTTGGCTTCTTAGATTTGACATTGAGGGGGAGTGAGAATGACAATGACACTTCCTAATGGCCATGTGTTACATCTTTCTCTATACTTATTATCATTGTAAAGCATCGTAAACTTCATGTGGAACTTATGTAATTTGAGTAAACTTCATATGAAACTTATGTAACTTGAGTAAAATTCATGTGGAATTTTTAATTTTGTACCCCAATACATTAAAAACATACTTTATAATGGAGGTCATTATGTTATAAAAGGCTTCAAATATGCTTAGTTTTTATTCATAAAAAACTGTGAGATGTAGTCTCATGATCATGCTAGCCCAAACTTACTTTTAAGTAGTTTATGGATTATAGTTCCTTTTGTTTCAAAAGGTGGTGTTTGACATGATGAAAGATTTTAAATACTTCAATTGTGTACATAGTATTATTACTTTTTAAGGTGACTATGACATTTATCCGCACTTATCATTAAGGAGGAGTGTTAGAGCATTTAATCACTAAATGGTGATTTATTCACCCTTAGTTTACCTTGAGAATTAAATAAATATTAATAATTTATTATTTATTTACATGAGGTGATTTTTTTTTGAAATAAATAATTAAATTATCTTTATTTAATAATTATCAATGTAATTAAATGTTCATGGGAAAAATATGGGACTGTTGGTTACAATGGTCACCTCCCTTCACATTTCATTATAAATGAGTTTTACCCTTAATGTGAATTATTATCTCATTTGATTCAAGTGTTTGGAAAATGATTTTTAAAGGTTATGGAGAGGAAGTGATAAGGAGAAATTTATATTGTATTGGGTATAGTTTATCAAATATTGAATATCACTTATGGGTTTTTTTTACCTCCTAGAGGTTTTTCTAGCTAATTATCTATGTTATGTGTTATTTATCTTTTTTTTTCAATCTCTATGTATATTATTTGATTAACAATACATCCTAAATATATTCTATACATCATGTGTTCTTTCAAAAAAAAATTAAAATCCATGAAAGAATCTACCTCTGGTGTGTTAGAACAAGAGGCAAAGGACATAATGGCCAGTTTTCATGAAAAACTAGGAGTTAAACATCTTAAAATAAATGTGATGGCTCAAAAAGTTATCTAAGATGGTTATTATTAGCCCACACTATTTAGGGATGTTCACTCATATTCATTTTTTTCACCAATGCCAAACCTTTTATAAAAGGGAAACACGTGATGCAATGCCAATATAACCTATTGTAGAGTCTGTGCCATTTGCATAATGGGGACTAGATTTCATGGGGGGTGATTAACCCATATTAATCAATTAGTGATGAATTCATCCTCATGGGTGAAAACTTATATCCTAGATGGTCCAAGGTAGTTTTAATCAAAAAGAGCACTGCTACCAAAGTCATCAAGTTCCTAGAGAATACTATAGTCACCTATTTTGGGGTCCCTATTTTTTTAGTATGTGATAATGGCACCACCTTTCAAGCCATGGAATTTATATAGTGGGCCTATGATAATAGGATCACACCAAATTTCTCCTCAAATCACTACTTTCAAGGGAATAGATTAGCAAAATTCACCAATAAAATTTTGATTGGTGTCATTAAGAAATAAATTAGAGATAAGCCTTAAGAATTACACTCATTACTAAAATTCAATCTATGGGAAAACCACACTAGGTATAAATAAGCCCTCAAAATATATCCTTTAATTATCATATATGAATTAGAGCTAATCATGTTGGTCACTATCAAAATGCATATTTATAAGTTCATGAAATAATTCATAGAATCGGATGACAAAGTGAATCCTAGACTCTTGGACCTAATTTAGTTAGAAGAAGCCATGGATGAAACTTTACCAAGATTTAACAAGCAACAAAACATAGTAAAGAGGTTGTTTAACAAGAGGGAAAAGGTTAAGACATTTAAAATCTTAGATGTGGTCCTAATGTGGGACAAGGGCCATGAGAAAAAAGGCCAACATTCAAAATTTGATCCCCTCTAAATCAACATGTACTAGATCACTGAAATGCTAGGCCAAAACACCTTTTGTCTCAAGTATATTGAGGGAAATGACTTACCAATTATAGTAAATGGGTAGTTTTTGAAGCACTATTTCTCATTTATCCCCTTCGAAGTGGTTTCTGAGTAATTTGAGTAAGAGGTGGTAATGTATATATTAGATAGATTTCCTCTAGTTATGTGTTTGATTTTATTGTGTGTTTGTTTCTATTATGTGCTTTTCATTTGTGTTGTGTTTTTCCCCTTTGGCCCCTTCTTCATTATAAAATGTTCCTTTGATGTCTGACCTTTGTTAATAATTACTTCAAGTGGTGGCCAAAGCCTAGGAAGATTGCTGAGAAATAAGGAAACCCAAGTTAAAACCTTCAATCCAGTAGATTTTAAGATTGTAAAAGGGGACTCTTAACATCCCAAATCTGAGAGGCCAATTATTCAAAGAGAAACAAGTGGATTTTATAACAACCTACACCCAATATGGACATCAATATGTACTTAAAATAATATATCAAAAAGATATTGGATTATTCAAGTTGATTAAGGGTTAGATGGGTATTCAAAACTTCCCCCTTATCCATTCAGCGTTGGCTTGGTCCTAAACCCTCAATCAACAAGAATAATAAGTAATGATCTATTATCAAGAAACTTATAAAATAACAGATAAAACATGCAAAATCTAAATGTTGATTCTACCTCAAAAGGGTTATACAGGCAATATCCATTACAGTCTTTCTAGTTTGGTTGAAAGTAGAGTAAGGCCATGAATGGGAACATAGGCATATCTATCAAGGATAGGAACAGTTGTTATTATCAGAGCAATTCCCTAGTTATTCACCCCTAAAACATCAATCCAACAATACCCATAAGGAATTTTGATAACTAGCCCAACCTTGATTACTTGAAGGTAATCTAAGAATGAATTAGAATGAAAATCAATTCTCACACATGATGGTGGCCATTTACGGGTGGAAGCTCAATATGCTACTTGATATTGTGATACTTTAGTGCCTCATATTTTTTATGGATGATAAAATACCCCCATTTAATGTTTGTGATGAGTAAGGAAAGAAAAAGAAACATGTAAGGTTTTAAGTGCTTCTCATCACTTTCCCTATAGAATTCACCATTTGTTGTGGAAAACACACCCCCTTTTATCCAAAATGGGGGACCCCTCTAAAAATTTAACAAACCAGAGCTTTAGAGTTATTCCCTTTATTTTTGTTAGTGAAACTTGCTCAAAAATTTAGAATATATACTGCCTTAATTTTTATAAAATAATTAAATAGTGTTTGTTCTCTTTTAGTATATCATGGCACTAACGGTGTAGGTTGATTTTCACAAAGGGATGTTCTTAGAGTCTATTTCTCTTCCTAGAGAAACAAACTCATTATCCTTTATGGCAAATTGAGTTCTCTATATCTGATAGGTAAGCTTTAACATAACATATTATTTTTATCTTTCTTACTTGGTTATTTCATGAATTTCATAGAGCTTGGATGAATGGAAAATAGCCATGTTATTTAGAGTTAGAGCAGCCAGTACCCTAGGCTTATCACTGATGTTAGATTCTAAGAGAGCCTGATTGAATGGGAAGTAACCACATTATTTAGAGTTAGATTAGGTAGTCGCCTAGACCTATCAGAGATGTTAGATCTTAGGAGAGCTTGATCACATGGGAAAAGGCTACATAATTTAGGGTTAGAGTGACTAGTCCCCTAGACCTATCAAAGATGTTAGAGCCTAGGAGAGCCCATCCGAATAAGAAGTCACCATGTCATTTGGAGTTAGAGAAGCTAGTCCCTCAAACCTATAATATATTTAAAATCTTGGAAGAGCCTGATCGAATGGGAAACAACCATGCCATTTAGAGTCTGAGATACCCACAACATGTCCAAGAAACTCCTCAAGGACATGTAGGTTCATGTCTAAAATCTGAAGGCCTGGGTAAAGAGTAAATTGATAGTTGGACTAATCAGGTAGGTCAAGGATGCCCTACTAATTTTTTCAATCCTTGGGAGAGTAATGGGGACTCAGGCTGAGATTGATGCAATTATATAATTGATGTAGGCCTATCTAGGGAAGATCACATAAACTAATAGGTAGTGCCACAATATGTAAGTAGTTCTCAATAAGGAGATTTTCTCAAAGTTTAAACTAATGCCAACCTCAAATTTGGGGTTGTATCAAACTTATGTTAGGAAAATGAGAGTGATAATGGAGAAGAGGTTAATCTTGGCCCACACTAAAACATAACCCTTTTAAGAGTGAGATAAGAATATATTAAACTAATTTATGAAGTTCAATATCTCTATGCTATTACTCTCAAAGGGCACTCTACTTAACCAAGAGGAATTTAGAGTCTACCTGGGTTAATTTGACTAGGTTATGAGGGATAAAGTTGCTAAGGCATATTAGAAAAGGTAGTGTTGAACCTCTCAACTCAGTCTACCACAAGCATCAACCAAGTCTCTAAAGTCTAGGCCTAAATGGAAGCTACTTTATAGATCTATCGAAGACTGGTAGGTTAGGCCAATGTGATCTTTAGGAAGCATCTAATGAACTTACCCAAGATGGACAAGGAGTTTAACCTCATGGTAGCTATACTGGAAGTTGGGAGTGCCTAGTTGAAGTAGTTAGGATCCAACCCCTCTTAGCCACCTTTGCATGTTTACTAGTGGTTCCCTATAGATCTGTTATAGGTTTGTTTGGATTTCTTTGGTTTAAATTTTGAAATATGGTTGTAACTATAATGAGTGACCATCATGGCCTAGGATGGGATCCTCATGCTTTTTAGAGGTGAGCCCCAATCCTTATCTATTTATAGAAGAGCTGTATTGTATTTTAGGGTTGACCAAAAATTGTTCAAAAGTATTGCTAGATTATTTTTAAGATTTCAAATGAATTTTGTTTTTAACTCTAGACTTTAACAGTATTCTAAATTGATTATTTTAGTAATTTTACTCTTTTAATGAATACACTATATGTTTCTACAATAGAGTCTTATGCATTTAATTTTATTTCATCTCCATGTTTAAATGGTCAATAGTGTTAGGTTAATTGGATTAACACTTTATCATTTTATGTATGTTTTGATTATGATGTGCTTAGTTATTTTAATCTCTATGTGAGTTATTTCATTTCTCTTTTGATAGTGTTGATAATTTATATGCCTAGATGCAAATTTTCATATGGTGCTTTTGTGTCTTAGATAATAAACCCTAATAATAATCTTTAGTAAGAATTCATATTGAAGGCATAATCCTAGTTCCCTCAAAATCTCCTCATTGTATGTTCTTGGAGGTATAACTTTAGTGAAACTTGATCTATAATGGTATAAATTTGATAGAGTCACTTGGTTCAATGACCATTGCATTGATCTCATTTTAGACTTGGAGGCTTCCCTTCTCTACCTTAACCTTCCCTCTCTTTTTGTGTTTGTTGATTAGATTTGAAATTCCCCTTTCCATTTATGTTTAGAAATAATAATCAAAACACTCAAGTATTCATAACTATCCTAGACATGTGTGAAGTATAACATATTTTAATTTTAATGATAATAATGCATCTCTAGGAGACTATTCACACATAATCCATTTATGAAGTCCAATACCCATAACCATGCCTTGGGATGATCCTAGATTAGTCCTAAAATAGAGGATGAAAGTCTATAGTTATCCCTACCTTCCAATTTTCAAGGAATGCCCAATCTCATGGGCATCTTATGATAAGGAGTAGATTGGAGCAAACACCATCTAACATTAGAAGGAGGTCCAAATAATTCATGTTTTTTTAAATTTCATCTCATTTTATGAATATGTCAAGTTCGGTTTGTTGGTAATAACATGATAACTATTATTTGATTATACAACATCCTAGAGACTAGTTCACCTATTACTAGGGCTAGGTCTTGTTAGGGTAGATTGGTAATTTCCCCTACTTTTCTATAGAAAACTAAAGTCTAATAAACATAGACACATCATGATTCTTATTAACTCCTATATGCAACCTATCCCAAATATGTAACCCATGATAGCTTGGTTAGATGGATTAGCCATTAACATCCTAAGAGTCATCCATGATCTACCTAGAAACCCTGAGAGGTATCTTCCTCATTTCAACCCTAGCATAGGATGTGTTGGGTGAATATTTTGTCGGCTAGCTAACTGGTGACCAAAATAGTTCCTATCACCATAGCATAGGGAGATGGGTCATCCTGGTGTGCAGCTTTACTACATCAACCGGAGACAAATCTCTCCTCTCATCAAGGGGAGGTTCCCTATTAAATATGCGGAGCTATATACAATATAAATAAGTAGAAAGTAAGACATAGGGGTGGGACAAACCATCCATCTCTCTTCTTTCAGAGATGATGCACATAGACAAAGGAGAAAATATTGGCTATAAATGTTGAAGGCACTTCTCTTCTTTCAAAAGTGTCCTTATAGGAAATAGCAGGAGTTTCTTTTAGATAGTGAAATAACCAGTTATCAAAAGGGCATAGTAACAACAGGATGAAACAAATCACAACGTCTCCACCTCAACTGCTCAAAGAGTATATCACAAAGGATAATGGGGGCACAAAGTCACCCCAGAATCCTCAACACAAAAAGAAAAGGAAAACACAGATTGAAATCAATTGTGAAAGCACAAAGTCTTTCCACAGTTGGTTTCAGGACACTTCCCTATTACCTTCACTAATTTTGCATACCAGATTAAATGAATAAGGAAACCTTTAGATGACACAAGTTAGAACAACACAAAGTCTATGAAAAACTTACTTTCTCATTCAAATAACAATGGAAATGAAATTACAACCTGAGCTCAAAGTCTCAATTTTTCTCTTTCAAAATGGGCAGAGTTTCACTCTTGTAAAATGAAAAGTCTCCTTTGTAACAAATGAGAGATTACAATATATAGCACTCCAAGAAAGACTTGGGTGCTTGTTTTCCATAGAATAGCCCATGATATGCATTTAATGCCTTAAATGCATTTCCAAGTTTGTCAAAGGACTGCATTGAAAATAGGGTAACTATCTTAACTATGGCATGTCATTTCATCCCATCTGTCTTCTCCCGAGTCTGGATCATCTGGTCTGTCCCCTCTGATATCGATGCAGTTGTCCATTTTGTCTTTACTTCATGAGAGTAAAAATAGGTCACGTATTTAATTTTTGCAAGCTAGAAAATCTACTTCGCATACTATTCCAACTACCAAAATAACTACTGCATAGATATTTTCCTCTTTGTCCTCTTTTCGCTTTTGTCTTTTCCAGCTTTATCTCTTCTTGGAATTTAAGCTCCCAAGATATCTTTTTATCCAGTCACTTGGTTCTTCCTTCAAGTTCCACACTTTATTTGAATTTTAATGGATATTCCCTTACCTTAAATTTGACGTCTATAGGGACGTCATTGGTTGACTGTTTCAACAGTTTGGGCGGCCTTCTCAGCTTCTTACTTCAATCACTTTATTGGTTCAATCACTTTCGTGCTCCTTGGTTGAACCATCACTTTCATTTGAACTTGCCTTTGGAATCATTCATGTTGCTTCTCTCTTTGCTTGAGGCTGCCTTTGAACTTTTGAACCATGTTAAACCATTGAACTTTGAACTCTTTTGGTTCAAAGTTCAATCGGTTCATTGGTTTATTCTGTGTCTCACTCAAACACTGCTTCCTTTATCTTTCTAAGCTTTGGTTGAACCTTTGAACCTAATAATTGAACCAATTGATTGAACCAACTTTGGTTCAATGGTTCAATGGTCCAATTGATTCATTCTTCGTTATTTGGCTAAGTGTTGAACCCATTTCTTTCCTGTAGAGTCTGTAGAAACCAACCTTGAGAGTCTATAGATTTGAGCCTGCCTATAGAGTTCATAGATTTAAGCCTATATAGTCTGTAGATTCAAGCCTGTAGAGTCTATAGATTCAAGCCTACAGAGTATGTAGATTCAAGCCTGTAGAGTCCATAGATTCAAGCCTACAGAGTTCATAGATTCAAGCCTATAGAGTTCATAGATTTCTGGAAAGCTTGAGAAATGAAGAACCTGAATGCTTAGAACAATTTTTGAAAGGGGAAGAGAGGATTTTTGTCTATAGGACCAAAATAGTTCAAATTTTGTCCCAAAAATGAGTGATATTTTTTGAGGGACAACAGGATGAACCACAAAGGAACACATAACCTTCTATAAGACTTCCCTGAGATGATTGAGTGTAGAACATGAGGATGTGGTATGTAGGTTTTTCCCCTTTACTCTAATGGACTCTACCTATGATTAGTTCTTAAACCTTCCTAAATACTCTATACTGAGTTGGGACCACTTTAGTTTTGCTTTCCTCACCCAATTTGTCCAAGTAATAGACCCAAACATCATGTACCATCAGTTCACTTGTATCAAAAGATATCCCAATGATCCCATTAAAAATTTCAATGTTAGGATCCACAAGATGTATGTTTAGATAACCATGTTTTACCAACCCAATCCTCAACTAAAACTTGAGATGTACAAGAATGCCTAAGACCCTTAGATGTACATGTTCTTAAGAAGAGATGCAACTATAACAAACCTATCCTTATCATATGTCAGGGCCATACAAGTGGTTAGGAAATCGAATCCTTAGGGATACACCATGACCCCTACTCCTAAAATGTTACCACAAATGCCTACATTGAAATGATTACTTATCATTAACTAGAATGCACCTATGCCTTAATTACTCCCTAAAACACATCAACTCTCACTGGGTCATCCATCTTCAAACCAATAATTTATTTTCCTAAACCTAAGGGGTATGGATATGATTCCCTAGACTCAACATCAAGTGACCTTATCTATAGATAACAACACCTAGACCATGCCTCAAGAGTCCACTAAAATTGAACTAGATGTCATTTAGTGAATGGTGTAAAATCTCAATCATGACTTTATAGGGTTTTAGAGATAGATGAACAAATCAAATGCAGAAAGATCCAATAATAATTTCATGTATCAAAGGCCAAACAAGAGATACAACCACTCATACAAACCCCAAAAACCTTCCCCAATAGGGTCCCTAAGATCAATATCTTTGAGATAGACTTACCCAACTAGTGTCAAGTGTATAACACAATAACACATTGAGATCTAGATTGCATAAAGTTTAGTTTTGATTTAAAAATATTCCAAAAGAAAATATAAGAATATAAGGTAGTTCCTAATCATCCATAATCCTCTAACTTGGGTAAAGCCCCTAATATTTCTATGGTATTGAAAACCTTGGATTTACCCAGCCAATAAGAAAATGAGATAGAGGAAGGTATTAGTGAGGTGAAAACATTTTAGAAATTATAAAAGAGAAACTATGCCCTTATGAGTAGGCAATAATAACAACTAATTATTACCTTGACCCCCCAAATAATGATGCAACCCCACCATACCAAAATTCTAAGAATGATCCTCTACCTCTAAGACCTCAAGAGCCTAAGGTGCCTGTGGAAACCCAAGTAGTAAAAATAAAAAGGGGGTTACAATGTAGTAGAGGATATGAAGAAAATTAAGGCTAACATTACCCTTCATGAGTTTATCTAAATCAAAGAGCAATAGGACCTTTTGTTAAAATATTTGACTTAAAAGTTGACCCCATAAGACCAACCAAAATCAAAAGTAGCACATACCAATGCACTTATCCATAAGAATAAGATGGAGGTTTCCACATTATTTTTAACCCTCTATTTATTTGGAAATAATATACATAATTTCTTAGTATATTTTGAAGCCTCAACTAATGTGATGTTGATAGGTGTATGCGAGAAACATGATCTAGCCCCCATAAAATTAGATAAGGTAGTGGTCTAGTTAGACAAGTCAGAGGTGAAAGTGATAGGTGAGTTTTTAAATGTCCATATCAAGTTTTAATTTAAAGCTAGGATTTTACACTTTATAGACATTCAGGTGGTTGACATCCTAGAAGCCTATGGTATACTCAAAAAAGTTTGGTTCAATTCTCTGAATGGGTATATGGTCATAGATTTATCACATATGTGGTTTTTATGGAGAGGATTAGCCAACCAAATATGAGTGGATAGGGAACCATGAATGAAACACATGATCACTAAATATAATGATATTAATGAGAAGATAAACCTACTTTCCTTGAACTTAGGTATCTACACGCTAAGAACCAAGCCTCCAAAAAACTAAACTAGTCATAGCTTAGGTCCACTTGACCTGTAATCTCTTTATGTAAATAGAGCTCACTCAAAACAAGGCAATGGAGCTAGTGTTTTTATTATATATCCCTTAGGGGAAAAAAATCTAGAATCATATAAGCTACAGTTCCACTGCATGAATAACTTGGTGGAATACAATTCTCTAATCTTGGGATTACAATTTGCATTGAGACAAGGCAAACAAACAAAGAGTATTCAATGAATCTGAACTGGTAGTTAACTAGATTAGAACTAAGTTTTAATGCAAACTATCATACCTCAAAAGGTATAACCATATATCTTGGGACCTAATTGAAAATTTCAACATGTTTAATATCATCCATATTCCATAAGAGGAAAACTAGGTAGCATACTCTCTATCGTTGGCTATGGTGTACTTAAACCCTCTAGGTGACACTAAGCTACAAGAGTTTTATATAGAAGTAATACCTTGTCATTCTATCCCTAATAACATGGCTAACTTATAGGTCTTCGAAGATGACCAATAAATCATCTAGTTTCTCAATAAGGAGGGGATATTTGAGGCCCAAATCATAGATTAAAAGGATAAAGATAACCTTGGGACTAAGTTGGATAAGGATGGGATCCTAAAAATTCATGGGAATTGGATCCTAAAATGGATGATTTCAATGGAAAGAGAATTTTATGCACTAGATCCAACCTTATAAGTTAAGAGGCCTAAGTTTGAAGACTAGATGTGTCAACTCATTAATCTCAGCCTGATAGAGAACCCATAGATAGTTAACATGGGTCTAGACTAGATAGACCATAAATTGGAACAACTGTGAAGATTATTGACAAGGTACAAGGATGTGAATATTTGGGCCTATGAAGACCTTAAGGTCTTTGACATTAAATTAATTACATATACCATCCCCTTAAAACCTAACCAAAAACCATTCAGACAAAGATAGAGGCCTGTTAACCTAATCTTGGAGATCTTGATTCACAAGGAGGTTCACAAATTACTCTCTAAAAGGATAATTTTACCAATTCACCACTCCACTTGGGTGGCTAAATTAGTCTAAGTGTGAAATAAAAATGGTGAAATCTACCTTTGTATGGACTTATGGAATTTGAACTAGGCCTCAAATGAAGATAATTACCCATTACCCTCATTAGACGAGGTAATCCAAATGGTGAGTGAATCCCAGATGATGTCCTTCTTGGATGGATTCTTTGGATATAACCAAGTCCTAGTGAACCTATGAAACATAACTAAGACCACTTTCACCATCAATTAGGGCACATTCACTTACAAATGGATTCCTTGTGGGCTAATCAACATCAGTGCAACCTTTCAAAGGGTAATGAACTTTGCCTTTAAGGGAATTTTAGGTAAGGGCATAATAATAAATATGGATGATGTAACCATTTTTTATAAATACAGGTCAAATCATGTGCAACACTTGGAAAGAGTTTTTTAAAGATGTAAAAGGTATGACATCTCTTTAAACCTAAAGAAAAGTGTGTTCGGTGTCACTGAACGTAAGCTTATTGATCACATTTTCATGAAGAAAGGTATTGATATCAACCCTGAAAGAGTACATGTAATTTATAAACTACCTTTACCTAACAATAATAAAGAACTAAAATCTTGCTTTGGTAAAATAAACTTTGTACATAAGTTTATTTTTGGATTTTTTAAAATAGTGATGCCCTTGAATGCAATGTTGAAGCAAGATGCTAAAGTGGAGTGGAAAGAAGAATCGAGGAAGGCTTTCCAAGATGTTAAAGATTCTATTATATAAGCTCCAATCCTTATCAACCTAAACTATATGTAGGACTTATATGTTTACCCTTTTGCTTTAGGACACACCTTGCCACCTGCCTCACCCAAATGTTAAAAAGAGAAGAACACTTGGTGGATTTTATGAGCACTGATATTACAGACATAAACATTTGGTATTATACCCTAGAAAAGCATGCCTAAGCCCTAGTCAAGGTAGTGAATAAATTCAAGCATTGCATCCTCCAAAATAGTGTATGCCATTGTCACAGATCCAACTATAAAGCAAATGCTAGGGTATAATGAGCTAGGGGAGAGGGGAGGCTGGTGGATGATGAAATTACAAGTTTATGACTTGGAAATCAAGACATATAAATTGGTTAAGGGATAAGGAATCATCTAAATAATGATAGATAGACCTAAGAATCATGATACATTAGGTGGACTAATGAAGGGTGAAACACTCAAACTAGTACACCTCAGTTACACACTTTATAATTTATTTAAATGCACCCCTAGGACTAAACCATACATAGAGAATATTCCTCCAATTTAATTCCACACATTAGATGTTAACTAAAGGAGTTATATTTAGAATAAAGCATGAAGGAATCAAACTCTGGTGTGTGTCATATGAAGAAGCCAAGGATATAATGGCCAATTTCCATAAAAAACTAGGAGCTAACCATCATGCATAATTTACTATGGCTCATAAAGTTATTTGGGTTGATTACTATTGGCCTACGATGTTTAGGGATGTTTACTCATTCTTGTTTCTATCACCAATTCCAAACCTTTACTAAAATGGAAATTCATGTCGTAATGGCACTATAACCTATTGTAGAGTTTGTGCGATTCACAAAATGGGGACTAGATATTCTAAAGGTGATTAACCCCAATTCATTAGTTGGTCATAAATTCATCCTCATGGACAAAAACTACTTCACTAGATGGTTTGAGGTAGTTACAACCAAAAGGAGCACTACTGCCAAAGTCATCAAGTTCTTGGAGAATACCATAGTCACCTATTTTGGAGTACCCATTTATTTAGTAAATGATAATGGCCTCACCTTTCAATCAATTTTAATTGTAGAGTGGGCCTATGTTAACATGATGACAATGAAGTTTTCCTCTAGTCACTACCTACAAGGGAATGGATTGGTAGAATCCACCAACAAAAACTTCATCAATGCCATCAAGAAATCATCTAGAGAAAAACCTCAAGAATCACACTCATTTATGAAATTTTATTTATGGTCAAATTGCACCAGGTATAAATAAGTCCTCAAAATATCTCCTTTCCTTCTCATCTACAAATTGGAGCCAATCATGCTGATAACTCTTAAAATGCCTACTTATAAGTTCATGCAATAATTCATGGAACTAGATGACAAAGTGAATTCCAAACTCTTGGACCTGATTCAAGTAGAAGAAGCCTAGGATCAAGCTTTGATGAAATTTATCAAACATCAAGACACAATCAATAGGTGGTTTTATAAGAGGGTAAGGTCAAGACCTTCAGAATCTCAGACCTGGTCCTGATGTGGGATAAGGCCCATCAAAAGAAATCTCAACATTCAAAATTTGATCCCCTCTAGATTGGCCCGTACTAGATAAATAAAATACTAGGCCAAAATACCTTTTGTCTCAAGGATCTTGAGGGAAATGACTTATCACTTTCAGTAAATGGATAGTTGTTGAAGTACTATTTCTTGGTTGTCCCCTCCAAAGGTTTCCAAGTAATTCGAATAAGAGGTGGTAATGTATATATTATATAAATTTTTTGTAATCATGTGTTTGATTTTTACATGTTTTTTTTTTATGTGCTTTTCCTTTATGTTTCATTTTTCCCCTTTGGCCCCTTCTTCCTCTTGCATTATTTTTTTGACTTCTCAATTTTTTAGTAACCACTTCAAGTGGTGGCTGAAGCCTGGGAGGATCATTGAGAAACAAGAAAGACCAAGTTGAAACCTTCTATCCAAGAGATTATAATATTATAAAAGGGGACTCTTAACATCCCATATTTGAGAAAAAAATGATTTTAAGAGACTCAAGTAGATTTTAGAGTAACCTACACCCAGGATGGACACTAAGCTACACTTAAAAAAATATATCCAGAAGATATTGGATTATTCAAGTTGATTATGGACTAGATGGGTTTTTAAAACTTCCCCCTTATCCATTAACCCTTTTATTGGTCCCAAAATCTCAATGTAAAATACTAATAAGTAATGATATCTTTGAAGAAAACTTGGAAAATAATAAAGAAAGCATGCAAAATCTAAATTTTGAGTCTATGTCGAAAGGGCTTAATAGGTAATCTCCATCGTAGGATTTTTGACCTAGTTGGTAGTGGCAAAAGGCATTAAATAGGACTAAAGACATCTATATTAGATATATGAATTTCTATTTGGTAACATAACAATGCTCTAGTCACTTCCCCAAGATATCAAGCCAATAATGCCCCATAGGAAGTCTGATAACTAGTCTAGCCTTAATTACTCAAGGGTAATCTAAGAATGAATTAGAATGAAAATCACTTCTCACACACACTAGTGGCCAAATATAGGTGGAATATAAGTATTATAATTACTATTGTGATACTTTAATGCCTCATCCTTTCTATGGATGATAAAATACCCCCCATACAAACTTTACGATGAGCAAAGAAAGAAGAAGAAATTGGTTGGGTTCTAAGTTATTCTCATCACTTTCCCCATATAAGTCACCCTTTTTTTTGGCCAACTCTCCCCCCTTTATATAAAATAGGTGACCCCTATGAAAATTTCATGAACCATAGCTTTGGAGTTCTTCCCTTTTTTATTTTCAGTGAAACCTACTCAAAACTTCAGAATATACACTTTCTTGATTTCTTCAAGTGGTAACAAACCTCTTTTAATTTCTCTAAAATAACTAAGTAGTGTTTGTTATATTTTAGTATATAATGACACTAATGGTGCTAGTTTATTTTCACAAAGGGATGTTCCTAGAGTTTAGTTACCTTCTTAGATCAACAAACTTGTTATCTTTTATGGAAAATTGAGTTTCTATTACTAACATGTAAGCTTTAATGTTCATATTCCTTTTATCTTTATTACTTGGTCATTTCATGAATTTCATATAACCTGGTTGAATGGAAAATCACCACATTATTTGGAGTCAGAGTGGATAGTCCCTTGGACCTATCATATATGTTAGGTCTCTAGAGAGCTTGAGTGAATGAAAAGCAACCACATCATTTGGAGTCAGAGCGACTAGTCCTCTAGGCCTATTAGAGATGTGAGATCATGGGAGAACCATGCCAAATGGGAAGTGGTCACATAATTTGGGGTTAGAGAGACTATTCCCCCAAAAATTTTAGAGATGTAAAAGCCTAGGAGAGCCCAACTAAATGGGAAATATCTATGTTATTTGGAGTTAGAGAGGCCATCCCCTATCCTTGTTAGAGATGTTAGAAATTAGGAGAGCCTGATTGAATGGGATGTGACCACATCATTTAAATTTAGAGTGGCTAATCCCATAGACCTATTAGATATGTTTGATCCTATGAGATCCTGACCAGATGGGAAGTGGCTATGTCATTTAGACTCAAAGTGGTCAGTCCCTTTGATCTATCAAAGATGTCAGACCCTGATCAAATGGGAAGTGTCCATGTCATTCAGAGTCAAAGAAAAAAGTCCCTTATATCTATTAGAGATGTTAGAGCCTGTGAAATCCCAACCAAATGGAAAATCACCACATTATTTTAAATCATAGTGACCAGTCCCATGGACCTATCAAATTTTTTAGGGCCTAAGAGAGCCTGAACGAATGAGGATTCGCCACATCATCTAGTGTAAAGAGGAATTAGTTTCCATTTATGACCCAAAAATATTAAAATAAAGTGCAGATGAGACTTAATAGATAATTAATATGTGCACATGTCACCTACCCTAGGGGAATGACATGGAGTAGGGAAGCATGCCTAGGTGCCAACTACTAATGAGAGGACTATTAAATGAATAACATGTGCCATAAAGTAGGAATTATCTGAGAGGATGCTAAGCGATGTGATTGTGTGCCTACATGTGCCAGGCATTAATGAATCAAAATCTAGACCCAATTAGATAGTTTTTAAAACATACCATCACCATTGCTATATCTGATTAGCAAAGGAGGATCATGGGCTCTGAATTAAATTCTAAATTTTGAAATAAAGGGAGAAAATCTAGTCACCAATTCAATTTCAAATTTACAACAAATAAGCCACCAAATGCCATTAATATATGGAGATCTATGTATACACTTATAAAACGTAATGGAGGACAATTAATGATTACCATTGTTACCTTAGACTAAATCTTAGACTCCTTGATTTCAAAGTTACACAAAACCCTGTATCCTACACCTTCGATGACCAAAGATTCTTAATTTCCCCTCTATCCTAATCCAATAAATGTTACATCATCAAATCCAAAGGCCAAACCTATATACTAGGACACCACTTTACCTACTAGTTTAACTAGGTATAAACACTATAATGACATATTTAAAGTATTTGAGTAGGTCCCTAGGGATTTTTATAATGTCAATGACCAACTGACCAAGTACAAGGATGCCCTTTAGTATTATAAAAGGTGTGGAATCCATAGATATGTGGACAAACTAGAGGCATTTCCCTATGCTAACTTGGTAAGTAACATCCTTCACAAGGCGATCCGTATACATGATGATGCAATGATTGGGTGTGTTCACCCACCTCTCAACACTAAATTATTGATATATCTAGGAATGTCTTCAAGGCATACTAATCCCTCCTATACTTCTCTTTATAGTATGATGTAGTGATAATGTCAGTATAGATGAAAAATTACTAGATCTATGATGTCCTTTATGACTAGGATGATAAACCTAACTCCAAGTGGCTTAACAAGGAAAATATTAATGTCTACATAGTCCACACCTTTTGAGAGTATTTATAAATAGGCATGATCCTAATAAAATGGATATTAAAAAACTTAGATTGCTAGCATGTCAATAAGCTGTGGGTTCCCCTTATACACACGATCTTGACTCATACCAACATCATAAACATTGGAGGCTTGATCAAATTCATGATGGTCCATACCATTTAATATGCCTAAAATGGGGATGACTTATACATGATGAGCTACTTCTCAACATAATCTATGGGATGATCTTATTCAAGACTTTAGTCTTTCTTACATGGGTTTCAGTGGTACAACTATCCATGTGGTCTTCTACAAGATCATGGTCACTAGTTCCACCAACATGTCTAAAAAATTTATGACCACTTCTAATTGAGGGTGTACCAGGTGTTTAATGAAGCTATAATGTCTTAGATCTTAAAGGTAATTAGGACTCTATCACAACTATTGAAGACTATTAGCTATACAAGGATGACATAGTGATATAAGTTGTGAGCTTCCTCCAAGACCCCCTATGTTCTCCATATTATGTACCTAATTACTTAGATAAATAGGAGATTACGTATCAGTTGGTAAATGGCATATTTTGATTCTATGTATATCATCAATAGAAGGCATGCTCGTAATGCCCAATCAACATAAAGGGCCACATCTATAAGAACTTCTCCTCTCTAAAAAAGATGGTGGCCAAGTGAGACTCCTTTTCCCTTGAAAAATGCAAGATTCATAAGTGGGACCTTAAAGGGGTGATTTAGGTCTATTTAGTTCAATACTCAACTTAGCTCAACATCAATTATGATAATTAGGATTAGGATGATGATGAGATATATTTAAACACTAATGATGAATAAAAGGTGTTATTATAGATATCAACAAAGAGGAATAATAAATGGAAGAAGGCTTAGGTAAGCCCATCAACAACTCCTTCAATTCCTACTTAGTCTATGAAGGACTTGATTCTAACAACTTCAACTATCTCCCAAATAATCTTATAGGTCATCCTACCACCCCCTCCTCCTTAATATCTAACCATAGATCCCACTTCACTTCCACTAGTGGAGCTAGATCCTCAAGCCCCCCCTCCACCTACTCTAGTTGCTCCTCATGTTCTTCCTCTAGCAACACTAGTGACTAGGACCCGATAGAGCTAAGTTAGAACTACATAATACCATGCAACCTAAGTGTAACCCACTCAACCATCCATGACACATAATCTAAGATTTGATGTAGTTGTCATCTCAAGAGTGAGCCTAAAATGAGGCACCCATCTAGAGTCCCTCACTCACTCCATCTCCTCTCATTTCCCTTCCACCCATTACTCTTACCTCATTCCAATTCCCTATTCTAATGCCCATTAGTTTGTCTCCATTCCCCACTCTATTTTCCATTGTTTCCCCTCTATCTTTTGCCCAAGTAACCTTGGTCTCGATACTTTTGAGTTTCCTTACTTCCTCATTTCATTCTTCACTTCTCATCTCATAGCCTAGAGTCTTCCCCACCTAGTGCCTCTCCTAGGCATTTCCTCAACAACACATGTGACTAAAACCTTTGGAATCTTGATACCTCTATTAAGGAACCTCTTGGTCCACACTGTAGTTAGATCTATGCTATGTTTCATGGATCTAATTCCTCCACCATCAATCCATGTAGCCCCCACCATCATGGTCACACCATCCATCGTAGCTCCAAGAGTCGACCCAAGAAAGAGGTAAAATAATAAATAGAAGGTAACCCATACTCAAGCTTCATCCCAAAGGCCTTTAGTTTTAACTACACCTCCTCTACAGGTCTTGGTGACACCTCTTTCCTTTGTATTAATAATATGATGATTGAATCCCTGTCCCCCTCTCTCTCTTACCTAAGGCCCCACTAGATTTGCCTTCAACCAACCTATCTCATCCCTATTGTTCCATGACCCATTACCAAGGGAGATCACACTTAAGGTGAACCTCAACTAGGAAAAATGGTGAGCTCAAATGTTACCATAGGCCTCCATTTTCATTCTCCCTCCTTTCTCTCCCATTACCCCTCTTCCTCCACTCCTCTCCTCTTTCACTCCTTCCACTTCCTCCATTTAGTCTCCACCTTGTCTTCCACAATTTACCACCATTTTAGCCACACCTCCTACACCCCCAACAACTTAAATGATGGTACTAGGGTCACACACACCATATATAGGTGTCCAAAGTGACCTAAATGTTTAATGGAGTTTTTAAAGAGCCTTTATGAGCATGGAGAGGATGCTCACAAAGAGATTTATCAAGGAGGGAAACAAGGTGATATGGAAAACCCATTAGGATCTATTTTCCCTCACCAAAGTAACGAATACTACTAGACAAGATAATATGGATGAGGACCCATTATCTATGCTTAGAGATACCCAAGACATGTCTTATAAACTCTTCAAGGACATTAAGAGCTAAGTCTAGACTCTTGAGGCCCATGTGAAGAGTATGCTCCTAGTTGGACTAATTATGAAGGTTAAGGACACCATCCTACTAATTTTATCAATCATTGGGAGAGTAGTGTGGACTCATAATGAGATTGATGTAATTTTATAGTAGATGTAGGCCTACCTTGGGAGGAGCACAAAAATTAATGGGAAGTGCTAGAAGTTGAAGGTAGTGTTTAATAAAGGGATGCTCCCAAATCTCAAACTAATGCCAACCTCAGATTTGGGGTTATACCAAACTTATGTTAGGAATATGAGAGCATAAATGGAGGAGTGGTTAGCCTTGGACCACACTACAACATAACCTTTGGTAGAGGGATAGAAGAAGATATTGACCTATGTTACGGAGGTCAATATCTCTGTGTTATTCCATCTAGATGGCACTCTACTTGACCAAGGGTAATTTAGAGTCTACCCAGGTCAATTTGACTAGGTTATGATGGATAAAGTGTCTAAGGAAATCCAAGAAGGATCCTAGGTAGTGCTAGACCTATCAACTCAATACATTGTGAGCATTAACCAAATCTATAGAGTCTAAGACTCAATGGAAGTTACTTTCCATATCTCCTGGAGACTAGTATCTCAAGATGAGGTGACCTTTATGGAACCTTTAATAAACTTGGCCAAGTTGGACAAGGATTTTGAACTCATGGGAGCTATGCTAGAATTTGAGATCACTTAGTTGAAGTAGTTAAGAGCTATCCCCTCTTATTCACCTCTATGTGTTTAATAGTGATTCCCCACATATATTTTTTTGGGTGTTTTAGGATTTATTTTGGTTCAAAGTTTGAAATACAATTGTAACTATAATGAGTGGCCAACATGACCCAAGATGGGATCCTCATGATTTTTAGAGGTGATCCCCAATCCTTATCTATTTATAGAAGATTCGTATTGTATTTAGAGCTGACAAAAAATTGCTTGAAAAATGCTAATGGATTATTGCCAAGATTTTACCTGCATTTTATTCTTCACTCTAGACTATAATAGCATCCTAGATCAATTATTGTAGTAGTTTTACACTTTTAATGAATATAATCTTTGTTTATACAAATGGGTCTCTTCTATGGTTAATTTTATTTCATTTCCATGTTTAAATGATCAACAATGCTAGGTTAATTGGATTAATACTTGGTCATTTTATGTATATTGTGATTATGATATGGTTGGTTATTATAATCTCTATGCAATAACTTTCATTTTTATTTTGATAGTGCAGACAATTTATGTGCCTAGTTGTAAATTCTCATATGGTGTTTTTGTTCTTAAACAATAAATCCTAGTAATAATCTTTAGTAGGAATTCACATTAAGGCATAATCCTAGTTCCCTCAGACTCTCCCACTATATTTTCTTAGAGGTAGGACTTTAGTGAAACTTAGTCTATAGTGGTATAACTGTGGTAGTGTCACTTGGTTCAATGACCATTGCATTGATCTCATTTTAGACCTAGAGGCTTCCCTTACTACCTTACCCTTCCATCTATTTTTATGTTTATTGAATATATTTGAAATGCCTCTTTCCCATTGTGTTTAGAAAGACTATTCCCAACACTCAAGTATTCAGAACTATCCTTGACCTATGTGAAGTATAATGTATTAAACTTCTAGTGGTAATAGTGCATCTCTTGGATTACAATTTGCATTGAGACATGAGGAAAATGAATTAAGAATATTTAGTGACATTGAACTAATAGTCAACTAGATCAGAACTAAGTTTCAATGCAAACTATCATACCTTAAAAAGTATAAATTCAAATCTTGGGACCTAATTAAAATATTCAACATGTTTAATATCATCCCTATTCCCTAAGAGGAAAATAAGTAATAAACTCACTAGATTTAGCTACGTTGAACTTAACCCCTCCAGATGACATTGAGATACAAGAGTTCTCTATAGAACTCATCCCCTATCATTTTATCTTAGACAACATTAAAAACTTATAAGTCTTTGAATATGACCAATAAATAATTCAATTCCTTGGTAACGAGGGGATATTTTAGGCACAAATCATAGATGAAAAGGATAGAGATAATTTTGGGACTGAGTTGGATAAGGATGGGATCCTAAACATTCATGGGAACAAGATCTTGAAGGGGATGATTTCATTGGAAAGAGCATTTGATGCATTAGACCCAACCTTCTAGGCTAAGAGGTGTAATTTCAAAGACTAAAAGTGTTGGCTCCTTAATATAAACCTTGTAGAGAACCCCTAAATAGTTAACATGCATCTAGATTAGACATACCATGAATTAGAAAAACTATGAATATTATTGCTAAGATATAAGGACATGATTGCCTAGGCCTATGAAGATATTAAAGTCTTTGAATTGAGAGTAATTACTCATACCATCCCCTTAAAACCTGACTAAAAACCATTCAAACAAAGATAAAGGTTAATTAACCCAATCTTAGAGACCTTTATTCACAAGGAGGTTCACATATTACTCTCTACAAGGATAATTTTCCTAGCTCACCACTCCACTTGGGTAGCTAACCTTGTCTCGGTGTGAAATAAAAATGGTGAAATCAAACTTTACGTGGACTTCTAAAATTTGAACCAGGCTTCCAATAAAGATAACTACCCATTACCATCACTAGAAGAAGTAATCCAAATGGTGATTAGGTCCTAGATGATGTCCTTTTTAGATGGATTCTTGGGCTATAACCAGGTCCTAGTCAACCCAAGAGGTATAACTAAGACTACTTTCACCACCAAGTGGGGCACTTTCACTTACAAATAGATGCATTTTAGGATAATAAACACTAGTGAAACCTTTCAAAGGGTAATGGAATTTGCCTTTGAAGGCATGATAGGTAAGTTCATAGTGATATATATGGATGACCTAACTATGTTTTCTAAATTTAGGTCAGATCATGTGCACCTCTTGGAAAGATATTTTGAAAGATGTAGAAGGTATGGCATATGCTTAAATCTAAAGAAAAGTATGTTTAGTGTCACTAAAGGTAATATTATTGATCAAATTATCATAAAGGAAGGTATTTTTATTGAACCTAAAAGAGCAGATGTATTTTTTAAACTATCTTTACCTAACAACAATAAATAACTAAAATCTTTCTTTGGGAAAATCAACTTTGTACATAGGTTTATTTTTGTATTTGCTAAAATAGTGAAGCCCTTAAATGCAATGTTAAAACATGATACTAAAGTGGAGTGATAAGAAGAATTGAGGAAGGCTTTTAGGATATCAAAAATACTATCATACAAGCCACAATCTTTATCAAATTAGACTATATGTAGGACATCTATGTTTACCGTTTCTCTTCAGAGCACACCATTGTTGCCTACCTCACCCAAAGGATAAAAGGAGAAGAACACCCAATGAATTTTATGATCATTAGTCTTAAATATGTCAATCTCTAGTATTATACCCTAGATAAGCATGCCCATGCCCTAGTTAAGGTAGTGATTAAATTTAGGCATTACATCCTCTAGAACATAGTACATGCCATTATCTTAGACCTAGTTAAAAAGAAAATGCTAATGTAGAATGAACTAGGTAAGAGGAGAGGTTGGTGGATGATGAAACTATAATATTATGACTTGTAAATCAAGTTGGCAAAACTATTCAGGAGACAAAGCCTCACCTAACTAATCATAGGGATAGACCTAACAATATTGATACACTAGGTGGACCAACAAAGGGTGCAATACTCAGAATTGTATCCACGAGCTCTAAACTTTTTACTTTATGAAAATGCACCCCAAGACTCAAACATACACATAAAAGACCCATCTAGTTGAAATTCATGCATTACATACTAAATAAAGGAGTTATCCTCATAAGAAACCATGAAGGAATCTACCTCTGATGTGTGTTAGAAGAAGAGGCCAAGGACATAATGGCCAATTTCTATGAAAAACTAGGAGCTGACCATCTTATGAAAAATGCCATGGCTCATAAAGTTCTCTAATATTGTTAATATCAGACCATGTTCTTCAGGGATGTTGACACTTATGTTCATTTCTATCACTAATGCCAAACCTTTGCTAAAAGGGAAATTCAAGCCAAAATTCAACTAAAACTTGTTGTAGATTCTATATCATTTGCACAATGGGGACTAGATTTCATGGGGCTGATTAACCCTAATTCATCAATCGGTAAAAATTTCATCCTCATGGGCATATGCTAGTACATTAGATTGTCTAAGTTAGTTTCAACCAAAAGGAGCATTATTTATAAATTCATCAAGTTCCTAGATAATACCATACTCACCCATTTTGGGGTCCCTATCTATTTAGTATATGATAATGGCCCCACTTTTCAATATACAAAATTTATAGAGTGAGCCTATGATAAAGGGATCACACTGAAGTTCTCCAATCATCACCCACAAGGGAAGGGATTGGTGGAATCCACCAACAAAATATTGATAAATGCCATCATGAAATTAGCTAAATAGATGCCTCGATAATAGTACTCATTTATAAAATTCACTTTATGGGTAGACTACACTAGGTATAAATAATCCCTCAAAAGTTATCCTTTCCTTCTTGGCTATGGATTAGAGCCAATCATGACAGTAACTCTCAAAATGCTTACTTATAAGTTCATGCATCAATTCATGGAACTAGATGAAAAAGTGAATTCCCAACTCCTAGACCTGATTCAATTAAAAGAGCCTAAGATGAAGCTTTGCTAAGATTTAACTAGCATTAAGACTCAATCAAGAGGTGGTTTAAAAGAAGGTGAAGGTCAAGACCTTAAAATTTTTGAATTTGGTCCTAATGTGGGACAAGTTCCATGAGAAGAAAGGCCAACATTCAAAATTTGATCCCATCTAGATCGACCCATACAAGATAGCTGAAATACTAGGCCAAAATGCCTTTTTTCTCAAGGATATCAAGGGAGACGACTTACTACTTCCAATAAATAGATAATTATTGAAGCACTATTTATTAACTTTCCCCTCCAAAGTGGTTTTTGAGTAATCTAAGTAAGAGGTGGTAATGTATATATTAGATAGATTTACTCTAGTTGTGTGTTTGATTTTATCGTGTGTTTGTTTCTATTATGTGCTTTTAATGTGTGTTGTGTTTTTCCCCTCCATCCCCTTCTTCAATTATTCCTCTAATGCTTGAATTATATTATTAACTACTTTAGGTGGTAAATGAAGCCTAGGAGGATTGCTGAGAAATAGGAAATCCCAGGTTGAAACCTTTAATCCAAGTAATTCCAAAATTGTAAAAGGGGACTCTTAACATCCTAGATCTAAGAGGCTAATGATTCTAAGAGAAATAAGTGGATTTTAGAATAGATTACACCCAAGATGGACACCAAGCTACACTTAAAATAATAGATCCATAAGATGTTAGATTATTCAAGTTGAATAAGGGTTAAGTAGTTATTCATAACTTCCCCCTTATCCATTCATCCTAGGATTAGTCCCAAATTCTCAATGGACAAGACTAATAAGTAATGATATCTTCTTGATAAACTTATAAAATAATAAATAAAACATGCAAAATATAAATTCTAAGTCTACCTTGAAAGGGATATATAGGCAATCTCCATTGCAAGCTTTTTAGTGTGGTTGATAGTGGATCAAGGCCATGAATGGGACTAGAGGCATGTCTATGAAGGATATGGATGTATGTATAGTAGTAGAGCAATTCCCTAGTCATTCTTTCCAAGACATCAAGCCTCCAATAGACTAAAGGAAGTCTAATAGCCAGTCCAACCTTGAATACTCAAAGGTAATCTAATAATGAATTGAAATGAAATTCACTTCTTACACATGATGTTGGCTATCTATGAGTGGAAGCTAAGTATGATGATTAATATTTCAAAAATTTAGAACCTCATCTTTTTTATGGGTGATAAAATACCCCCATACAATCTTTATGATGAGTTAGGAAAGAAGAAGAAACTGATTGGATTTTAAGTCCTTATCATCACTTTCCTCATAGAATTAGTCATTTTTTGTGTCCAACACACCCCCTTTATCCAAAATAGGGGATACCTCTAAAAATTTCACAAACCAAAGCTTTGTAGTTATTCCCTTTGTTCTTATCATTGAAACCTACTAAAAAATTTAGAATATACACCATCTTGATTTTTTCAATCAGTAACAGACCCATTTTAATTTCTTGGAAATAACTAAGTAGTGTATTTTCTCTTTTAGTATATCATAACACTAATATTTTATGTTGATTTTCACAAAGAGATGTTCCTAGCATCTAATTCCCTTTTTAAAGTAACAAACTAATTATCCTCCATGGTATATTGAGTTCTATGTGTCTAGTAGGTAAGCTTTAATGTATCGTATTCCTTTTATCTTTCTTACTTGGTCATTTCATGAATTTCATAGAGCCTGATTGAATGGAAAATTACCATATCATTTGGAGTTATAACAACCAATCCCCTAGACCTATCATAGATGTTAGATCTGGAGAGAACTTGAACAAATGGGAAGTAGCCACATCATTTGAAGTTAGAGCGGCCATGCCACTAAATCTATCAGAGATGTCAGATCCTAGTAGATCCATGCCAAATGGGAAGCATCCACATCATTTTGGGTTAGAGTGGCTAATATTCTAGACCTATTATGGATGTCAAAGCCTGGGAGAGCCCAACTGAATAAGAATTGGCCATGTCATGTAAACTTAGATAGGCTAGTCCCCTAAACCTTTCAGAGATGTTAGAGCCCAAAAGAGCCTGACCAAACGGGAAGAAATCACATCATTTAGATTCAGAGTGGCCAATCCCATAGACCTATCATAGATGTTAGAGCTTGGGAGAGCTCAATCAAATTAGAAAGAGTTAGGTCATTTGGAGTTAAATTGGCTAGTCCCTTAGACCTATCAAAGATGTTAGCACCTAAGAGAGCCTGACCAAATGGGAAGTGGCCACATCATTTGGAGTTAGAGTGGCTAGTCCCCTTGACTTGTTAAATCTTGGGAGAGCCTATCTAAATGGAAAATCATCACATCATTTGAAATTAGAGAATTCAATCCATCAAACCTATCAGAGATGTCATGGCCTTAGAGAGCCTAATTGAATGGGGTGCTACCACATCATCTAGTGTGAGGAGGAATTAGTTTACACTTATGACCTAAGAATCTAAAAATGAAGTGTAGATGAGACTTGGTGGCTAATTAATATATGCCATGTGTCCCTTAGTGACATGTCACACAACCTAGGGGAATGACATGGAGTACAAAACCATGCTTAAGTGTTAACTACTAATGAGGGGACCAATAAACAAATAAAACATGTCATAAATTAGGAGTTAGCTGAGAGGCCTCTGAGAGATGTGATTGTGTGCCTACCATGCACTAGGCATTAACAAATGGGAATTTGGACCTAATTACATAGTTATCAAAACATCCCATCACCATTGCTATATCTGATTAGCAATGGAGGATCATGGGATTTGAATTCAATTCTAGATTAAAATTAAAGGGAGAAAATTTAACCACTAACTCAATTTAAAATTCACAAAAAGTGATCTGCCAAATGACATTAATGCATGGATATGCTTATAAAGCCCAAGGGAGGCCCATTAATAGTTATCATTACTACTTTAAAATAACTCTTAGAATCCTTGATTTAAAATTTATACAAAACCCCTATATCTCATGCCTCTAATTCCCAAAGCTTCCTAATTCCCCTCTATCCTACTCTAATGGTTTCTACATCCTCAAATCTGAAGGCCAAATCCAAGTAACAGGACACCACTTTCCCTACTAGTTTAACTAGGTATAAACACATCAATGGATTATTTAAGGTAATTGAGTAGGTCCCCAAGGATTCTAATGACATTGATGACCAGTTGGATAAGTACATAGATTCCCTTAGATCTTATAAAAGGTGTGGATTATGTAGAGCTATGTCTAAACTAGAGGTGTTTATGTATGCCAAATTTCTAGGTGACATCCTCCACAAGGCCATCCACATACATGATGTTTTCAATGGTTGGGTGTGTTTAGCCAAATCTCAACACCAAATTAATAATATATATTAAAATACCTTCAAGGAATACTAATTCTTCCTAGAGTTATCTTTCTCATATGATGTAATGGTAGTGTCATCCTGGATGAATGATTATCAGATCTATGATGTCCTCTATGACTGGGTTGAGAACCCCAACTCTAAGTGGGTTAATAAGGAAAAGATCGATTCCTACATATTTTTCACCTTATGAGAGGAGGTCTGAGTAGGAATGATCTTATTGAATCAACTATTTAGAGACTCAGACTACCAACATGTTAATGAGCTGTGGGTTCCGCTTCTACATATGATCTTAACGTGTTCTAACATCATAAACATTATATGCTTGATAAAATTCAAGTTGGTCCATGCCATTATAGATGCCCAAAATAAGGGTAAATTCTACATGATTAGATACCTAATCGATGCAATCTATGGGACACTCTCATTCAATCCTTAAACCTTTCTTACATGAGCTCTTAGTGGCCCAACTATCCACATGTATTCTACAATATGTATGGCCACTAGTTCCACCATGTCTAGGATGTTTGTGACCACTTATACTTAGTGGTATACAAAGTAATCAATGAAGCTATGATGGCCCAAATATCAAGGGTAATCTAGGACTCCATCACAACTATTAGGGATTAGTGGTTGTACAAGGATGACATAGTGATCCAAGTCATGGAATTCATCCAAGATCCCATATACTTACCATATTATGTACCTAACCGCTTATCAAAAAAAGAGATCACCTGTAAGCTATTGAATGACATCTTCAACTTCTGCATACAATGTCAATATAAGGTGTGATCATAGCTCCTAATCACCATATAGGGCCACATCTATAGGAACTTAACCTCTATATAAAATATGGTGTATAGTAGACTCCTTTACCCTTGACAAATGTAATATTTGGTAGTGAGATCCTAAAAGGGTGATTTAGGCCCATTTGGTGCAATACTCAACTTGGTTCAACATCAAATATGACCATCAAGATGAAGATAATGATGAAATATATTTTAACATCACTGATGAATAGGAGGTGTTATCTTGGATAGTAGTGCATAAGAATAAGAAAGGGAATAAGGATTATGTTAGGCCCCTTAGTAACTCTTCTAGCTCCTACTTGGTCTATGGAGGACTTAACTTTAATAACTCCATCTATATCCTAGAGAATCTTTTAGGATATCCCACCACCCCCTCCTCTTTAAGCTCCATCCCCATCTCCTACTACACTTTCACTAATGGCCTTGGATCCTCAAGATCCCACTCAATTTCCTCTAGTTGATCCTCACATTCTACATTCTCCAACAACACCAATAAAGAAACCCTGACATAGGTAAGCTAGGATTAAATGATGCCAAGCATCCCAAACATAGCTTTCTTAACCATCAATAATGTAACCTCTAAGATTTGATGCGATTGGTAGATAATGAGTGAGATTGAAATGAGGCACCTTATAGGCATCCATATAGGCTACCCCACTCACTCCTTCATATCCTCTCATTTCCATTTCATCCCTTACTCCCACTTCATTATAACTCCTTATTTTGGTGCCCACTAGTTTACCTCCATCCCCTCTTTTTTTCCCATTATTTCCACTCTATATTTCACCCAAGTACCCTTGCCTTGATCCTTCTAAACATCGTCAATTATTCATTCCTTTATGTTCCTCTTATATCAAAACTTAGAGTCCTCTTGGTGACTTCTTTTGGCATGGCCTCAACAATAGGCATGATTCTAGCCTTTGGAATCCTAGAACCTATAACAAGGACCCTAAAAGTCCCCACTCTAGTTAGCTTGGTGATACCTTCTATTACTCCATGTCCTCCCCCATCATCCATTGTAACCCACACCATCACAATTAGGCTATCCACCATAACACCTCGAGCTGACTTGAGAAAGAAGTTGAAGAAGAAATAAAAGGTGACCCATACTCTAGATTCAACTTGAAGGCTGTTAGTTCTAGATCCACCTCCTCTATAGGTTTAGGTGATGCCTCTATCCCTAGTAAAAGTAGCCCAATGATGGGATCCCTGACCACCTCTCATCCCTATTGTTCTATGACCTATTCCTATGGGAAATCTTGCCTCAAGTGAACCTCACCTAGGAATAATGATAAGCTAAAATATTCCCATGGGCCTCCACTTTTGTTATCCCTCCTTTCACTCTCATGCCCCCTATGTATCCACTCCTTTCCTCTTTCAATCTTTCCACTTCATCCATATCCCATCCACCTCATCTTCCACCCTTCACTACCATTTCAGCCACACCTCCTACACCCCTAACAACCCAATGGATGGTCTTGGGATCACATGTGTCATAGATGGATGTATAAGACAAACCATACACATAATGGAGTTTTGGAAAAGCTTCCAAGAGAATGAAGATGATGCTGACTCAAAGATTCATATAATAGGAGAACTTGGTGATATGGTAGACCCATCAGGATCTATTTTACCTCACCAAAGTAAGGACTACTAATGGAGAAGAGAATATGACCAAGGACCCACTGTCTATCCTATAAGATACCCATAACATGTCTAAAAAATTCATTGAGGACATGTAGAGCCAAGTCCATACTCTCAAGACCTAGGTGAAGAGTGTATTCTTGATTGGACTAATTGGGTAGGTCAATGATGCCCTCCTACTAATTTTATCAATCCTTAGGAGAGTAGTGGGGACTCATGCTAAGACTGACACAATTATATAGCAGACATAAGTCTATTTGGGGAGGATCACAAAAATTTATAGGAAGTGTTGGAAGTTATAGTTAGTGGTCAATAAGGGGATGTTATTAGAGTTCAAACTAATGCCAACCTCAGATTTGGGGTTGTACCAAACTTATGCCAGTAACATGATAGCATAAATGGAGGAGTGGTTAAACTTGGCCCACACTACAATAGGACCCTTGGAAGATGGAGAGAAGAATATATTTACCTACTTTAAGAAGGTCAATATCTCTGTGTTATTCCACCTAGATGGCACTATACTCAACCAAGGGGAATTTTAAGTCCACTTGGGTTAATTCAACTAGGTTATGAGGGAGAAAGTAGCCAAGTCAAAGTAGGAAGGATCCCTGGCCATGTTGGACTTGTCAACTCAATTCACTACAAGCATCAACCAAGTCTACATAGTCCAGGCCTCAATAGAAGCTACTTTCTAGATCTCCTAGAGATTGGTAGCTTAGGTAGAGGTGATCTTCAAGGAGCCTCTAATGAACTTGGCCAAGATGGATAAAGAGTTCAAACTCATTACAACCACATTGGAAGTTAGGAGTGCTGAGTGTGGATCCCTTTGGGGCTATCACATGAACATAGGGATATATTTTTGGGGCCTAGAGAGCTACACAAATGTGGGGAACATAGTTTTCCCTACTCCACCTTTTGTGGAACCTTGCTCCACATGATTGGAATATTCCTTGTATTTCTAATTTTTATGTTTCCATATTTTATGGAGTTAGTTGTTGGATGCCTATTTTTCATGTTGAATTCCTTGATCTTAGGGTGTTAGTTGTTTATTGGAAAAGGGAATGCCTTCCTTATTTCAAGGAGTTGGTTGTGATCACATGTCCTTAGAAAATGTGTCCTTTAAAGAAGGAAAGATAGAATTGGCATATTCCTTCTTGATGGATATTTTGGATAAGCTTGCTTAGGTGGAAATGAGGTGTATTTTAGTGGATGATTCTTATCTTGGATAATCATGGTGATTTTATCCTCATTTGGTGGGGTTTCCCTTGGTTTGTTATAGATACAAGTGTGATGTGACCTTTAGAGGTTGATGGTTTATTTGTAGGGTGTGGATTTGAGGATCAGAGTCAAAGTGCAAATGTTTTTGAAAAGTGCAAGTGTTTATTACAAGGTGTGGTATAGTAGCTTGTGAGATATAGTATTATGTAGGTGTAGGTGAAAGTGCAATATTTAATTTGTGCAACATTTTATACAAGAGATATTCTATCTTTGTGAGAGTTCATTGTAATCTTGTTTTTTGATTACAATTTTTATTGAGGACTTTCTTGGTGGATATACCCCACATTGGGTGAACCAAAAAAGATATGTGTTATGTGTGATTGTTATCTTGTTCTCTCCATTTATGCTTTTATAATAACTATGATTTGAGGAATGTTTCTATGATGCATGCTAGTTCATAATTTAAATCTGATTTATGGTCATATTAAATCTGGTTTGAAAATTTTAAATTCCTAACAACTGGTATTAGATATTTGGTGTGTTTTTATGAAGTGGTAAATCATAGGAATGGTTATTAGCTTGAGTGGGAGCTATGGGAGAAGAGATCAGATTTATAGTGGATAATTTTGATGGTAATAATTTTAGTTTGTGTAAAATGTAGATGGAAGATTACTTGTATCAGAAGGAGCTTCATCTCCCCTTGGAGGGGAAAGCAAAAAACTTATGAGTGATGCAGATTGGTCATTTCTTGACAAGAAGTCATTGGGAGCCATATGGTTATGCCTTGCATCTTCTATTGCATTCAACATTTTTGATGAAAAAACTACAAAGGATCTCATATAAACTTGGGTAGTTGTATGATAAACCCTCTGCTTCTAATAAAAATTTTCTTATGAAAATATTATTTAACATGAAAATGTTTGAGAATGGTTCAATTGATAATCATATAAATGATTTTAATACAGTTGTAAGTATGCTCACTTCTATTAGAATTAAGTTTGATGATGAAGTTAGAGCTTTGTTGCTTTTGTATTTTTTACCTGATAGTTGAGATAGCTTGGTTATGGTTGTGAGTAGTGTAGTCCCTACCAAGGGAAGCTTAAAATTTGAGGATGTTTTAGGTGTGATTCTTAATGAGGAAATGTGAAGGAAAATCACTGGTGAATCATCTTCAGGTAATGATTTATTTATTGATACTAGAGGGAGGCAAAAGGACAAGAGCAAAGGCAATCATGGAAAGTTAAAACATAGATTTAAATCTAGATCTAGATCCAAGATGATATGCTGGCATTATGAGAAGATTGGACACTCAAAGAAGGATTTTTGGTCACTTTGGGATAAGAATGCCAATAAGGATGAAATGAATGAGGTAAATGTGACATTGGGTAAATCATGTCAAGATGCTTTAATTATTTCTATGGATAGTTTTTTTGAGTCTTGGGTATTAATTTTAGGGGCTTCTTTTCATGCCACCCCACATAGACATTATTTTACTAATTATGTTCAAGAGAATTTAGGACATGTTTATCTTAGTGATGATGAACCATGTGAGATATTAGGGAAAGGTTATGTTCAAGTTAAAATGTAGAATGGGAACACATAAAAACTTAAGCATGTCAAACACATGCCTATGTCGAGATGGAATTTGGTTTTATTGGGGCAATTGGGTAGTGAGGGATGTTCAATAATGTTTACTATAGATTCTTGGAAAGTTACCAAAGATGATCTTGTGGTTTTGAGAGGTAAGAAAGTTTGTACTTTATATTTGACTAGTAGTGTTGATTCTTTTGATTTAGTTTTTATAAATAGAGATGTCATTATGTGGTATTATAGGCTTGGTCATATGAGCCATAAGGCCATAAAGATATTAAAATAAAACCTTCCTAGATTAAAAGACATAGATCTAGACTTATATGAGAATTGTGTGTATGGAAAATAGAAGCAGGTTAAATTCCTAAAGGTTAGACCCGTAAAGAAAGAGCATAAGTTAGAGTTGGTATATTCATTTGTATGGGGACTAGATTAGGTATCTTCTATTGGTGGATCCAATTATTATGTTACTTTTATTGATGATGTAACTAAGAACATTTGGGTTTATTGCATTAAAAATAAATCTAATGTATTTGACACTTTTAAGAAGTGGAAATCCTTGGTTGAGAATAAAACAAGTCTCAAGCTGAAATGTTTTAGATCAGATAATGGAGGTGAATATTATAGTAATGATTTATTTGATTATTATTCTAAAAATGGAATCCATAGGAAAATGATGATTCCAAGAACTCCATAGTAGAATGGGGTATATGAAAGGATGAATAAAACAATAATGGAATGTGTTAGGAGTATGAGGTTACATGTATGGTTGCCTTTACAATTTTGGGTAGAAGCAGTTAGCATGAAAATTTATTTGATTAACATAGGACCTTCTATGCCTTTGGATGGAGGCATTCCTAAACAAGCTTGGTCTGGTAAGAATATTGATTATTCTTTTGTTAGGGTCTTTGTATGTGAGGATTTTGCTCTCATTAAGAAAGAGGATAAGACCAAGTTAGAGGCTAAATTACATAAATTCACATTTGTTGGATATGGTGAGGATGACTTTGGTTTCCATTTATGGATCATTAAAGATAAAAATTATTTTGATCTAGATATATAACATTTAATGAAAAATTCATGTATAAGAATTAGTTACAAAAACATGAATAAGAACATATAGAGTACATAGTATTGGATGACATTATGGATGGTAAAGTATATAATGACTTAGTTTAAGAACCTTCTACACAAAGACCCCAAAATCCTATGGTAAGAAGATCTTATAGGGTAACAAGAGAACATGAATGTTTTTCTCCTTCTTTGAATTATTTATTACTCACTGATAATGGAGAACTAGAGTGTTATGAGGAAGAAATGTAGGTAGATGTCAGGATGAAGTGGGAGCAAGCCATGGATGAAGAACATAGATCTCTCATGGAGAACCAAAAGTGGGATTTGGTAAGGCTACCCAAGGGTAAGAGTGCATTTCTAAACAAGTGGATCTTCAAAATAAAAGAAGAAGATGAAGGGAGAAAAAGGTATAAGGCCAGGATGGTGGTTAAGGGGTTTGCACAAAAATTAGGTATTGATTTTGATGAGATTTTTTCTCCTATTGTAAAAATGACTTCTATTAGGACTCTTCTTGGTTTATTTGTAATTGAGGATTTTCACTTAGAATAGTTAAATGTGAAAACTACTTTTCTTCATGGTGATTTGGATGAAGAGGTACATATGAAGTAGCCATATGGATATGAGGTTAAAAGGAAAGATAACTATGTGTGTAGACTAAAGAAGAGCTTGTATGGCCTGAAATAAGCTCCACAATAATGATACAAAAAATTTAATTATTTTATATTAGAACAAGAATATCAAAAGTGTAATTCTGACCATTTCATGTATATCAAACATTTTGATGATGGTTCCTTTATTATTTTATGCTTGTATGTGGATGACATGTTAGTTATAAGAACAAATATAAAACATATTTATATACTCAAGAAATAGCTTAGTGACTCCTTTTCTATGAAGTATTTGGGTGCTACAAATAAAATCCTTGGTATGAGTATTATTCATGACAAAAAGGAAAGGAAGCTGATCTTATCCTAATTAGAGTACGTGAAGAAAGTCTTGGAAAGGTTTAACATGTTGGATACTAAATCTATTAGTACTTCTTTGGTAGGCCACTTTATATTATCAAAGGAGTAGTGTCCCAAGATGGAATTTGAAAAGCTTAAGATGTCCAAGGTACCTTACTCATCAGAAGTTGGTAGCTTGATGTATGCCATGGTTTGTACTAGGTTGAATATTGCCCAAGCAATGGGAGTTGTGAGAAGGTATATGAGTGATCATAGTTATGAGAATTGGCAAGCAGTGAAATGGATTCTTTGGTATTTGAGAGGAACCATGGATTTTTCATCATGTTATGGTAGATCAGATACCACTTTTTGTGGTTATGTGGACTCAAATATGGTAGTGGATATTGATATCAGGATAAGTATGATAAGTTATATATTTATTGTTTGAGATACAATGGTTAGTTGGATTTCTAGGATACATAAGGTTGTGGCTTTATCAACTACAGAGATAGAGTATGTTGTTGCCATAGAGCTAGCAAGGAGATGATTTGGTTATAGGAGTTTTTTCAAGAGTTGGTGCATGAGTAGGAAGTTCAGAGACTACATAGCCATAGTCAGAGTGTTATTCATTTGGAAAAGAATTTTGCTTTCTACTCAAGGATGGAACACATTCAGTTATGCTATCAATTCATCAGGACAACTTTGGAGGAGAACTATGTTCAGATTTAGTTGGCCTTAGTGGTCATGGAGCAGTGATAGATTCTGTTTAGGAGAAATACTCTCCAAGTGGGAGATTGTTGAATGTGTATCCCTTTGGGGCTATAACATGACCATAGGGATATATTTTTGGGGCCTAGAGAGCTCCAAAAATGTGGGGAGCATAGTTTTCCCTAATTCACTTTTTGTGTAACCTTGCTCCACATGCGAGTGGAATATTCCTTGTATTTCTAATTTCTATGTTTCTATATTTTGTGGAGTTAGTTGTTAGATTCCTTATTTCCATGTTGACTTCTTTGATCTTAAGGAGTTAATTGTTTATTGGAAAAGGGAATGCCTTCCTTGTTTCATGGAGTTGGTTGTGATCACATGCCCTTGGAAAATGTGTCCTTTGAAGGAGGAGAGATAGACCTGACATGTTCCTTCTTGATGGAGATTTTGGATAAGCTTGCTTAGGTAGAACTGAGGTGTCTTTTAGTGGATGATGTTTATCTTGGATAAGAAAGGTGAGTTTCTCCTCATTTGGTGGATTTTCCCTTGGTTTTTTATATATACAGGTGTGATGTGACCTTTATAGGTTGATGGTTTATTTATAGGGTATGGCTTTGAGGATCATAATTAAAGTACAAATGTTCTTTCAAAGTGCAATTGTTTATTATAGGGTGTGGTATAGTAGCTCGTGAGATATAGTATTCTATAGGTGCAGGTGAAAGTGTAACATTTTATTTGTGAAACATTTTCTACAAGAGATATTCTATCTCTATGAGAGTTAATTGTAATTTTGTTTTTTTCATTACAATTTTTATTGAGGAATTTCTTGGTGGATGTAGCCCACATTGGTTGAACCATTTTAGATCTGTGTTAGGTGTGATTGTTATCTTGTGCTCTCCATTTATGCTTTCATAATAACTTTGATTTGAGGAATGTTTTTGTGATGCATGATAGTGCATAATTTAGATCTGATTTATGGTCATATTAAATCTAGTTTAAAGTTTTTAAATTCCTAACAGGGAGTGCCCAGTCAAAGTAGTTAGGAGATGATCCCTTTTAGTTGCCTCCACATGGTTACTAGTTTCCCCCACAGATCTATTGCAAGTTTGTTGGGATTTATTTTGGTTTAAATTTTGAAAGATGGTTGTAACTATAATGAGTGGCCATCATGGCCTAGGATGGGATCCTCATGTTTTTTGAAGGTGAGCCTCAATTCTTATCTATTTATAGAAGAGTCATATTTTATTTTAGGGTTGACCAAAAATTACTCGAAAGTGATGTTGGATTATTACCATGATTTCACCTACATTTCCTTATTCTCTCTGAACTATAATAGCAACCTAAATTGATTATTGTAGTAATTTTACTCTTTTAATGAATATAATCTTTGTTTCTATAAAAGGGTCTATTTTGTGTTCAATTTTCTTTCATTTCCATGTTTAAATGATCAACAGTGCTAGGTTAATTAGATTGACACTTTGTAATTTTATAGTATGTCATGATTATGATGTGCTTAGTTATTATTATCTCTATCTGAGTTATTTCATTTCTCTTTTGATAGTGTTGATAATTTATGTGCCTAGCTATAGATTCTCATATGGTGTTTTTACGTCTGAGACAATAAACCTCTAGAACTAATATCTAGTAGGAATTCACATTGAAGGCATACTCCTAGCTCCATCATACTCTTCCCGTTGTAAGTTCTTAGAGGTATAGCTTTAGTGAAACTTGGTCTAAAGTGGTATAACTATGGCAAAGTCACGTGGTTCAATTAGCATTGCATTGATCTCATTTTAAACTTGGAGGCTTCCCTTCTTTGCCTTACCCTTCCCTCTCTTTTTATGTTTTTTGAGTAGATTTGAAATGCCCCTTTCCCCTTATGTTTAAAAATAATAAACCCAATATGTTGGAAACATAATCATTAAGGGGGAGGGGTGTGAAGCAGTGACCTTATAAAATTTTACTTTCACTTCAATAGATATTCTAATAATTCATCAAGAAACATCATCATATGAGTAATATACACATCATATATGTGGGAAAACCTCATGGGGAATAAAACTCACTAACCATAGCTTAGATAAACAGTCCTATAAAGCAATTAATCAAATTTAGTTAAGCACCCATTCAACTTAGAACACCAACCCCAGTCTATCAAGCACTGACTTGATAGTATTTAGCAAGCACCCACTTTTAAGGAAGCACCAACTTCCTTAGTGACTCAGAAGCAACTCAGCCACCCCTTGACCAAGTACCCACTTAGCCAAGTAGACTTTTGCCTTTCATCTTTGTCCTTGTTGTAATCTTTAATAGATGATGGTTCTTTTTCTAATCTCTTCTTGTCCTCTAATATTCATATACATATCTCTATTTCATGTTTGCATATTAGTCACCTTCTCTTATGATCATAATTCTCATCAATATACTTATATCTCTAACACATATCTGATCTTCTATGATGGCCTCATAAATTCTACTCTACTTCTCTTCTTATTATCTTTCATTTGCAAACCTCTACCCTTATTTTGATGTTCAGATCATAAGAATAAATCACATGATTCCATGGTATGGATTTATAACCATCTTGAGATATTATGCTCTTCTCTTCTAACTTGATATTTAACTTCTCTTTTTCTACATTCATAAACTAACAATTTGACCTTGTGTAAATACTAGTCAAATGATCATCTCACCTTGTGGTTGGACATAATATTTTAATATCAAGGTTAGCCATAATAATAGTCTAAATATATCATATATAAATTGATCTATAATTAAATAGTCCCATATTGGTTGGCCTCAAATCATTAGAACCTTATTCCTCTATTAGGTCTCATGGAAACCTAATTGCATTAGGTATACCTATTCTCGGTTATCCATGTTCTTCTTGAGTATTTTAATCTCCTCAATATATCATCATCCATTCAAAAAATATTCAAACAATCTCTTCTAATCTTGTCTATGATCCATAAGCCATATCTGATCCATCTACATCATAACAACCCTTCTTGTATTAGTTCACTACTCATTAGGTCTATAAAACACCAAGTTCAATGTCTACCAGACTTCTATCTTGATTTATCACCTTCACCTCACATAACCATGGTATAATGATAATATAGACCTATGATACATGACCCAAAGTCATATTAAAATAATGAGAGAAATCCCACTCAATTCATATAAGCATAAAACATCTCTATAATTAATGTTTGTCTAACATGTCTATTAGGTCTATCTGTAATCAAAGATATTATTCCGAGGGAACAATCTAGTCCTCAATACTAGATAAAATATAGCTCATGTCATGTATATATGGTATCTCAATTTTTTTTCTTGCATCAATGTATCTCCTTCATGTTTATCAAGCCATGACACAAACCTCATCATGACATCTTTCTTTCATCATTTTTTTAACTAGGTCTGCACTTACATGCTTCGCTATGATAGATCTATATCATAACTTGTCTTCTTCATGATATACAAGATAAGACTATAAAACATGTGAATTGGTCCTCTATGACCTTAAGGTAATATTGATTCACATATAACACTCAACTCTTCATGGTAATACCCCAATGAACAACTCTACAATTTTATTTTATGCTTACTAGTTTTTCATGATTTTACTATGTTCTACATACTCAAAACTTTGTTATGATTCTCTCAGACCTCTAAGATCTCTCCATGGAATCTTAACCATATTATTTTTACACTTCAACATTATTTCTATGTCAATCCATATTTACAAAGACACTTTCATGATCATATTGGTCTTGTAGACCAATCCATATTTTACTTTGATAGTCAAGACACACTAAGCATAGTGATTAAATCATTCCACATGTTTCAATCATGATATTCACTATAGAACACTATGTAAATTAACCACCTAATGTTCACTAAAATTTTCAAGTCATATAACATTATTTTACTTCATTAAAGACTCTTCTAGAGTTTACTAGTATATGAAGATAAGAAACCATCATAGGTATATCTTACCTTTGTCTTGCATGTTATTCTTCATACCCCATATACTGACCTTGTAAAATATATATTCATGAACTACATGAACTTATGAACACCTTCTAGACCATTTTATCTTTAAGTCAAGAGTCATTTAAAAAATCTACAAGTAACCTTGGTAGCCAATGTCAAAGACCTTCATGACATAGTCAACTTTCATGATGTTTTTCTTGCACCAAATACACTTCCAGATCTAGATCAATACATGGAAAAGATATACAAATAACTAAGAACATCATACAACTTTTAAAACATATTTTCCAAGGATTTAGACTAATTCTAATCATATTTCTCTTTACTCAGGTCTCTACAAATTTTCATAGTCTCAAACCTTTGACTTTGACATGAATTTATTGAAATTGTATGGATAGTCAAGAAATCTTTCCACTTGGAGGTTTTTCTTCATGTTGTCTAGTTCATCTTTGTTGTTTACACCAACCTATTTTTATCAATATCATAGATTCTATTCAATTTTCTATGCTCTCATGTTCCTTGGTAGACTGGCTCAAATTCAAATTCAATGATCTTATTTTTAAATTACAATGACTATTTTATTGAGGGTTAAACTTGATGGTCTCTAGCATGTCTCTTGTCTATAGACCAACTTTGATGGCATATAACTTGAGCTAGAAGATTCCTCATGACACCAATTTTTTAGGACAACTTTTTGGGATATCTGACATCATCTCCATGTAACCCTTTGACAAAGTTTGAATTTTCATGTGCTTTTGATAATATCACAAAATTTCTAGTCTGGGAGGATTTTCATGACATTCAATTATGGTCTAGATTCTCTAAGCTTATGGTATGCATTTTGCTTTCTCCAAATTGTATTTAAGATCTGTAGAACCTCACCAAAGCATCTATGGGACCCTCAAAACATCCTCTTAGAGATGAATGACCTTCACCAATGATATATGCCTCCAAGCCATCATAAACCTTTGATATCAATGACAAATGTTGACATCAATGACAATGCTCAACCCCCTTGTCATTGATGGAAAACCACTCTTAGAATCTTCTCTCAATAAGTATTTGCTCACCCAAATTAAAATTTACCCTTATTATGATTTTATATCCCTTTGAAATCAATGGAAAAGGGTCTTCCAAAAATTACCATCTGATCTTTGGACCTGAATTCAACAAAATCATGATGAAATGCTAACTAAAACTCACCTTAGGATAGAATGCTTGAGTTTCTCCTAAAAAAACCATGCCACTTATGTCACCTACATCTTAACTAAACTACATACAAAGATCCATATAAAATTTTTATTGTTATTAATATCCTTAAATATATAAAATCAACCTCAAATTTGCCTTCATATTGAGTTGAACTTTCACATATCTGCCTTGATCTTTTAAATCATAGAGCTAACAAGCTCACCCTATGTCCATACTTCCATTTTTAGTCACACAATGAATAACAATATATTTTGGCCTCCTTCATGATTTATTGGACCTTAAACATTTTTTCACACCATAAAGACTCTTGATATTATCCTCTTATCTCCATAATACATTTTTATCTCCAAACACTACTTGAAACCCACCATTTATACTGGTCATAAATAGGTCTATGAACCTACAAAAAGTATCTCTTAAACTATAGGAGATTAAACATAAATAAACTAAACAACCATGGAAAAAAATAACATGAATATAAATTCCATAACCTCAAGGTCATCACCATATGATTTAAACTTCATGACTTAGGGAAAAAGACTCAAACCCTTCTATGAAAATAGCTCACTCAGAACTGCCATAACACTCCAAGACCCAATCATGAATAACTTGATATTCAAAATATAAAAGAACACTTCCCATGAAAATTGATACTTTAAACATATAATTTTACATCTCTATACAAATATTAAATGCAAAAATCATAAAATCTAATGTCAAATATTGGTTTTGTAGACCAATCTTTTATCTTCACTACACATAGTTAAATCAAAACTAGATAAGCCATTTTGGATTCAACATTTAAACCACTTTGTCTAAATATAAAACATTATATAAATAATTTATAGGAAATAAATGTACCAAAAAAATAATATCATGTGCATTAGATACTTCAACTTAGGGAATAAAGTCTCAAACTAATCATTGCAACTTGTTTACTTAGAACTACCAGTGTACCTTAAAGCACAATCATGGTGAAAATGACCTTTAACACCTATATGACCATTTTTAGAGACCTATGATGAATTTAGGTGAATCCATGAGATCATTAGACCATTATTAGATATAAATATAATATGTTCAAATGGAAATATTAGTCTTGTAGACCAATCTCATAACCTTGTATCTCATTGTCTCATTTGAACCAAATAGGTCAACTTATGAGAAACTTTTTAATTATAATCACTATCCTAATAAAATTATAATAAACATGAGAATGTATTAAAATTACTAAAAAACACATCTATGCACTTATTTTCATCTCTATTCCATGATAACACATCCCTAATCATATTCTCACTATTGCCTAGGTTTCTCACTGTTTCCACCATTAGGCTTGTTAGTGACTAGCTAACTTGAATGATCAATTTATAATAATTGAGGGATATAACATATCCATAAACCTTCATATAAATTAAATTAAATTCTCTACCTTCTTAATAAATAAGCTTGTATCTATTCATTTTCTCTCTCATCCGACTAATCACCACCACCTAGAGGTACTTTTGAGAGTTTAACACATGATATATTTTATTAACATGTCACTTGAATCCATCCTATGTTACTTTGAGCAAGATCTTAATCATCAGGTCTTAATTAGAGTTTTAGAGAGGGTTAACACTATTTTTGGTGTTAATGATTGTTCATAAAATACTACCCATCATTTCCAAAAATAATTCCTAAATATATTACCTATGACCCTTACCCATGTCTATTAAATACCTTAGACTCCCATACAAAGGTTACACATTCCAATGATCAATTAAAAGTCCTTCTCGAGTTAGGAGACCTTCATTCTATGAGCTTGAAAAGGCCTAAAACAAATTATCATGCGTATTTCTAAAAAATATGACTTAAAAAACATGATAATGTCTAAAACACCTTAAATAAACACTATCCATTCTCACATATGCAACATTTCCCAAAAACCTGATCCTCATACCTCATTAGGCCATGCAGGGTCTAAGAGAGGTCTATGTGCATACCTAGACTGAAGACCTTACCCTTAAAGATTAATCTTGAAAATATTATATGTGAATATACACCTCACTAATATACTCAAAAAATTCCATATAATATCTCACATGCCTGTGTGCATTCATCTCACCATGCCACAATGCATATGTCTCTTCATGTCATGACTAGGCTTCTCAAACGCTTGAGCTCAAAGATACTTGACATCAAATAAATGTATTATATTAAATTTTTGACAATGAACATATCACTACTATAATAATAACACAATGTAACACTCTCTTTATGATGTTAACATTCTCTTCTAAGCATCTTGACACATCACACTGCCAATTAATCCTGATCATCTTAACATCAGCCATAAGATGCACCTTTGACATCATGATGTTCATAATTGATTTTCCTCTAGATGAATGATCAGCACATATATTCAATCATATTATTATCCTTATCATAAATATCTCAAGCCTTAATGCCATAGAGTTATATGATCTATTCTTGATGTTTCAGATCAAGGCTCTCCATCTTTCTATATCGTGATCTATGACTTTTTTACATAACAACCCTGCAACATACCACCATGATGCCTCTATTGAGTGATGAATTCCTCTATGAAGTATAATAGAGACATACCAATTCTCAAAGCTCTAGAATAATGTTAAATTAGAATATTCTAATATCTCCACTCTTTTCTCAACCAACATGAAATCATGAGGATGATAGTCTTTCTTTAGGATCTTCTTGGTCATGATTGACACCTTTGACTTGATGTCTACATCATCCTTCTTATCTATCTAAGATGATACCAAAAACTCTTGGAATTATACCCTATAAATTAGTTCACCTTGATCCATAGGCTCATCATGACTAGTTCTCATCTTATTTGGTCTCCATACCATGATTTGTCTCTTAGAAGCTTCCAACATCTTCACTTGAGGACTTATTCAATTTGATCTCAATAAAATATTGTAATATGACCAAAACATTGAAACTCATAGAAAATAACCTTACTATTGTTAGACATACCTCTTTATTGATGTCGTCTATGATCTCTTCTTGGATAATTGATTCCTTTACCATAGTTCCATGGAAATTCATTCTTGGGTGGCATCCTTCTACCATCCTTTGCTTTATGTCGAAATTGATAACAAGAAAACCAATGACTTTTCTCAAACTTGTTCATCTTGTCTATGAGATTATCATGATCAAACCTTAAAGGAACCTAGGTCAGTATTAAATTGATCACACTCAACTTACTTTGATCTCAAATTTGTATTTGTGACCTCTAACTGATTCTTGAGATCCTTGATGGTCTTTTCATCCCTTTTGGCTTATTTGACCATCCACTCTTCAATGTCATATCTAATCCTAAAGATACTTGACTACAAATCTTAACACTTAAATCTCTTTTCTTAACTTCTTAGCCATCTTACGCTTCTAGGATCACCTTTTAGTTGTTAGGTTTTCTCTAAAGGACCTTTATCTAATATTAATTATTGGAAACACAATCACTAAGAGCGGGGGTGAATCAGTGACCTTATATAATTTTAATTTCACTTCAATAGATATTATAATCATTAATAAAGTAACATCATCATATGATAAATATACACATAGAAAGTATGAACACATCATATATGTGGGAAACCCTCATGGGGAATAAAATCCATTGACCATAGCTTGGTCAAACAGTCCTATAAAGCAATGAATTAAATTTAGTTGAAAACCCACTCAACGTAGAGTACCAACCCTAGTATATCAAGTACAAACTTGATAGATTATTTAATAAGCACCCACTTATAAGGAAACACCAACTCCTTTAGTGACTCAATACCAACTCAACCACCTCTTGACCAAGCACCCACTCAATCAAGTAGACTTATGCCTTTCATATTTTTCCTTATTTTAATATTCAATAGATGATCATCCTCTTTTTGATCTCTTCTTATCCTCTGATCTTCACACACATCTCTCTCTTTCATATCTACAAATTAACACCTTATCTTATGATCATAAGTCTCAATAATATACTCATATTTCTAACACATCTCTACTCTTCTATGATAGCCGCATAGATTTTGATCTGCTTCTCTTCTTACTATCTTTGATTTGTGGAAATTTTCCCTTATTTTGATGTTTATATCATAAGAATCAATCACATGATTACATGGTATGGATTTATATCCATCTTGACATCCTCTGATCTACTCTTCTAGTTTGATATTAACTTCTCTTTTTCTACATTCATAAAATATCAATTTAAACTTTTATAAATACTAGTCAAATGATCATCTCACCTTGTGGTCAGACATAATATTTTACCATCAAGGTCAGCCATAAAAATGTTCTAAAGATATCATATATACATTGATCTAAAAAAAAAAATATCATATTGGTCAGCCAAAACTCATTAGACCTTTATTAGTCCATTAAGTCTCATGGAGACCTAATTATATTAGGTTTGCCTATTCTCAGTTATCCAATTTATTTTTAAGCATTTTAATCTCCTCAATATGTTGTTATCCATTCACACACTAGGTAAAAAATTTATTATGATCTTCTCTGAGCTCCATAATCCATATCTTATCATCTACATCATGACAACCCTTTTTATATTAGTTCACTACTCATTAGGTCTGTAAAACACCTAGCTCATTATCTATTAGATTTATATCTTGCTTGATCACCTTCAATTCACACAACCAAGGCATATAAATAATATATACCTATGATAAATGACCCAAAATTCGTCTTAAAATTCCTTGTTCAATCACACTCAATACTTATGAGCATAAAACATATCTATAATCAATGCTTATCCACTATGTCTATTAGGCCTATTTGTAATCAAAGATATTATTCCAAGGGAATAATATAATCCTCCATACTAGAGAAAATATCACTCATGTCATGTCCATATGGTATCTCAAATTTTCTTAGTGCATCAATATATCTCCTTCATGTTTCTCAATCCACCATGGCATAAACCTCATCATGACATATTCCTTACATCATTTTGTGAACTAGGTTTGTGCTTACATACTTCACCATGATAGACCTATGTATAACTTGTCTTCTTCATGATATGCAAACTGAGACTATAAAACATGTGCCTTGGTACTCTATGACATTAAGGTCATCTTGATGCACATAGAACACTCAAATCTTCATGGTAATACCCTAGTGAACAAATCTATAATCTTCTTTTCTACTTACTAGTTTTTCATGATTTCACTGTGTTCTGCATACTCAAAACTTTGTTATGATTCTCTTAGACCTATGATATCTCTCCATGGAATCTTAAACACACTCTTATTACACTTCAACATGATTTCTATGCCAATCCATATTTACAAAGACACTTTTATGATCATATTGGTCTTGTAGACCAATCCATATTTTACTTTGATAGTCAAGACACACTGAGCACAATGATTAAATAATTCCACACCTTTCAAGCATGATATTCACTATAGAACAATCTGAAAATGAACCACCTAATTTTCACTAAACTTTTCAAGCCATATAACATTATTTTACTTCATGAAGGACTCTCATAAAGTTTACTAGTATATGAAGATAAGAAACCCTCATAGGTCTATCTTACCTTATCTTTCATGTTCTTCTTCATACCCCATATAATGATAATGTGGAATACATAGTCATGCACTACATGACCTTAGGAACACCTTAAAACTTTTAGACTAGTTTCTCTTCAAGTCAAGAGTCATTTAAAAACTTTGCAAGTAACCTTGTTAGCCAATGTCAAAGACCTTCATGATATAGTCAACTTTCATGATGTTTTTCTTGCACAAAATACACTTTTATATTTGGCTCAATGTATGGAAAATATATACAAGGAACCAAGAACATCATACAACTTTAAAAAAATCATTTCCCAAGATTTAGACCAATTCTAATCACATTTCTCTCTACTTGGGTGTCTGTAACTTTTCATAATATACAAACTTTGACTTTGGCATGCATTTATTAAAATTATATAGATAATCAAGAACTCTTTCCACTTGGAGGTTTTTCTTCATGTTGTCTAATTCATCTTTGATTTTTACACCAACCTATTTTGATCAATATCATGGACTGTATCCAATTTTCTATGTTCTCAGGTTCTTCAGTAGATTGGTTAAAATTCAAATTCAACTATCATATTTTTGAATTACAATGACTATTTCCTGAGGGTTAAACTTGACAATCTTTGGCATGTCTCTTGTCTACAAACCAACTTTGATGGAATATATCTTGACCTAGAATATTATTTATGACACCAAATTTTTGAGACAACTTCTTGGGATATCTAACATCATCTCCATGCAACCCTTTAACCAAGATTGATTTTTCAAGTGTATTTAATAAAATCACAAACTTATTGGTCTGGGAGGATTTACATGATGTTTAATGATGGTTTGGATTCTCTAAGCTTATGATATACATTTTTATTTATCCAAATGGTAATTGACATTTGTATATCCTCACCAAACCATCTATGGGACCCTCAAAACATCCTCTTAGACATGAATGACCTACACTAATTATATATGCCTCTAAACCAACATGAACCTTTGATATAAATGACAAATTTTGACATCAATGACAATGCTCAACACAACACTCAAGTATTCAGAACTATCCTTGACCTGTGTAAATTACATCATATTAAAATTCCAGTGGTAATAATGCATCTCTTGGAGAGTATTCATGCAAAATTTATTTGTGAATTCCAATGCCCATAACCATATCTTGGGGTGATCCTAGATCAATCCTAAAATAGAGGATAAATGTTTATAGTTTTCCCCACCTTCCCTTTTTCAAGGAATGCCCAATATCATGGGTGTCTTGTGATAAGGATTAGATTGGAGTGAACAACAATTGGAAAGTCACCAATTTATTACTATAAAAAATATGTAGGCCAATGATTGTGTACCTATAACATTATCAATTATTTACCTAGGCATTGTTTTTTAATTTTATCCTTTTCAAGTTTTGCAATTTTTTGAGTAGATTATTGGTTGATGGAGAATAGGTTTGTGACTATGCCTTGTATTATTATTATTATTATTATTATTATTATTATTATTATTATTATTATTATTATTATTATTATTATCAAGCCAACCTTCAAAATTTAAAAAAAAATAGTGTGTGAAAGTTAGCTAACTTGGCCTATCCCTTGATGATTTTTAGCTACATATATTACATACTTGGAATTAGAGCCAATGTACTTATCTTATACATGAGAGTGAAATCCCAACCAAAGTTATATAAATGGATTCACTTCCTCTCCTAAATATTCATATTCAAATTTATTCTCCCTTATAAAACTTTATTTTTTCATAAGTTTTGAAATTTATATAGATGCCTTGTAGACTCAATATGAAAGATCCTTCAAAACTCTAGTAGTAAATGGATAAATATTTGGATAAAACTTAAGGACACTTTATCGATAATTATTCTTGTTGGAAAATGAATTAGAATAGATTTTCATATATAGGGTTATCTAGGACATGATCCAAGTAGGTTGAATATAGGATAGTGTGATAAGCAAAAGTCATGGCACATGAAATTAGGCCAAATAAATATGGACCCATGAAAGAAAGAGAGATAAAATAAATAGATCATTTATTTGGACTAGGAAAAAAATTGTAAGACTAATGATTTTAACCCATGAGGAAAAAAGAATTAGATTGGACATGATGCTACTAAGATAACGGATGAATGATATCATGAAGCTAAGAAAAAATAATTTTGACATGAATTTGAGGATATTTAGTTGAATCTAGGTTGGATAGACTCTAGTGTGGGTGGAAAGGGGTCCAAAATTTTCCAAATGTATACAAATGGACCAAGTGTGTAAATTAATGAAAAATACATAATGTATAAGGGCGTTATGCTAAAATTAGGCATATGTATTACTAAATGACCTTATTATTCATCTAAAATGGAAGGGTTATATTGGCATAAATTTTCAACATTCACAATGATATGTTTATATAAGGAGACATATCTAATTTAAAAGCATTATTTCCCACTTATTCTAGAATTAAAAATGGACCACATATAAGAGGATTAAGTTTCTAAGCTTTACCTTGGAATTTTTCATTGTTCAATTACAAGCATATATTGTATTTAAGAAGGAAATTATGTTCAACTCTATGTTGATCATGTCATATTTTATAATTTTATTCTAACTCCCTTTTCATCTCTTTCACTTGGAGGTTAATTTATTGAATCTTCTACATGAAATTATTAGGTTTGTAGAATTTGGAGTACAATTTTTCCTATCCCTTATGTCTCTACCTCAAAAAAACATCAAATAGACTTGGATGTAAGTAATTTTTTTTTGAAAGGATATTTGTGGGTAGAGACATGATTTTACATGTTATATTAATCTATAATTTTCCCAAAAATATAAAATACCTATCTAAAATGATATAACTCTAAAAAATAGATAATCCACACATTAAGAAAAAATATTACAAGTGCATTAGTTCCCTTAAGAGTTTTCTTATAAGGAATAAGAGAACACAACTTTCTCAACTAGTGTGAACCACGAATATGTCATTATGCCTTTTATTTTATATAGGAAAACCTCCCCAAAAATCCATATAAAATATTTCCCATAGCCTACAAGTAATTAAAAATGGCATATATAGACCCAACTTTATATTACTAAGCTTACTTGTGCTACAAAACACGCACCCACTTATGAATTTTACAACACCAACTTGTATCTTTTGCCAATAAGCATACCTTTAAATTTTTATTATCCTCTTTATCACCATGTAATGACATAAATTTTTTGAATCGCGAGATTCTCTCATTACTTGAACTCTTCATTATTTAGGCATAAAAGCTTACCCACCTTGTAGAGAAATTTAACTTGGAGATAATAGGCCTCCTTAGATTCTTCACTTATAGAAATGATTTATAAAATATTATGCAATTCTCATATTATTTTATGTATTCATCTTTAAAAAAAGGATCAAATAGAGTTATAATTCATATAGATGAAATTAAAGTAGGTATAGATGACCTATAAGCTAACTTTTTAGTCACATATTTTTGGGAACTTACAACCAAATGAAATTGGTGCAAGAGACCCATCCATTTATAATGATGTGATTGATATAATTTATTTTTATCTATTAGGGCTAATTTCAATATTAATTTAATTCAAGATAAAACACACACATTCTAAATAATTATATGCTCTTATTCATGTACTTAAAAATGGAAGTATTATCTAATGGGGAAGAAACCTGTGTGTGTGTGTGTGTGTGTGTGTGTGTGTGTGTGTGTGTGTGTGTGTGTGTGTGTGTGTGTGTGTGTGTTTCTTCCCCATTAGATAATACTTCCATTTTTAACTACATGAATAAGAGCATATAATTATTTATCATGTGTGTGTTTTATGTTGAATTAAATTAATATTTAAATTAACCCTAATTCAGATAAATGGAATAGAATAATTAAGGGTGATGTAAATGCACTTTTGAACAATAAAATGAATGTATATGACTAAAATAAATGAAACAAAATAATGAAAAGAAAGGCTAAGCTATGAAATTAAGAATGAACTTAGATTTTTGATCTTTTTAGTTCACCACATTGATTTAATTAGTGTAGAAACATGAAAACATGATCAAACCCAATATATTCCTAGAAGCTAGATATGATTTCAAATAAAGACAATAATTTTGGATAGGGACATGATCAATATTGTCCTTGTTTGTCAATTTTATTTTTTTTAAAGAAAAAATAATTTATAGCACAATCACATGTGATAGTTCAAAATAATCCATCACTCTATTTTTTTAAAAAATGTGTAGAATATCTATGAATGGCTTCTCAAAGTTGAGAACCCTAATAGTGGTTTTAATAATTGAATGACTTATAAGCATAAAAAATAGGAGTACATTTGGGTTGAGTTGACCCTAATCACCTTCACTATGAATGAATGCTTCTTACATATACAATACTCCAAATATGGAAATTAATACCTATCTATTTCTCACACATAAGTGATTCATACAATTATGATTTTTTGACTACATGAATGCATTATAATTAGATTGAATACTTGCTCACGTGAGATTAGGGTTGCATAAAACTAGTTTAATAATTGGTTGAGGACTGCTTGAGGTGCTTAGAACAAAAATTGGGAAAAATAGGGAAAGTTTTATTAGTGTGCACTTGTGTAAATAAGCCTCTAGATAGTAATTATCCACTTTTGTAATAAGTGAATTGAGTGCACATTTATAACAATTCAAATGGGATGACCACACATTATAAAGCCTAAAAACATGGAGGATGACCTTAGGAGGGTTAAATTTGAAAACATGATGAAGACATGAACATTTGATATAGAAAATAAAATTTACCATTATCTTCCCTATTGGGTGATCATGTCCCCTAAGGAAACATGTTGGGTTTTGGGTATAGACAAAGGCATACATATGCATAGTGGTGTTTTTATCAATTATAACATTTATATATGCAAAACATGATGGTTTTAAGATAAAATAGGTCCCCTCTTATGCTTAAGATAGGGTGAGGTAGAAAAATATGTACTAATTAAGTGCACAAGTTAATTAAATATAAAAATGGAAAAAATAATCATGATCAATTATTTGTGACCAGTTTTAGATTACTAAATTTGCCCCTCCTTAGTATAAAAATGAAATTGCTAGATAAAAAGAAAGTTATACCCTAGTGTGTAAGATACACTTTTTATTTGAGTCAAATACATCAATCATGCAAGGAACCATATGTTTTATAAAAACTTCCAACACACATGAAATAGATATTTCATTGCTTTGAAAACTAAAATTAAAAACAAAAAAAAAGAATTAAAAATTAGAATGAGAGTATGGAATGAATACCCATGTATGTGTAAAATTAATGCTAGTCTTTGTGAATTTTATTTGTGATGATGATTCCTTGAAGCACTTTAGAGTGAGTTCCTCCCATGAAGCACTTGGATAATATGGTTTCTTATCTAAACCATTAGATAATATTGGGGATGATCAAGCCTCATATTGAATTTTCACTTATAGAATGAGAATAATGTTAAGCACATGCTTATACTTGGAAGGAGGTGAATCAGTATAATCTTATCTTTTAATTACTGAAAATTAATATCCAAAATCAAAACATTCACATAAAAATGACATAGATTGACACTAAGTTTACATGGAAAATATTTCAAGGAAAAATCACAAATGAATATCTGCTTGCAACTACCATCTAAATCTAACGATATAATAATAGTATTTTAAAAAAATTCGTAGGCACCAACCTACTAGAGATGCCGATATCCAATACTAAAAAATTTGTAGGCACCAACCTATTGGATACACCAATCCCTATTGCTAGGCACCAATTTAGCAATAGATATCAATCTCTTCTTTTTGAGGCACCAACCTATACTAAAACAATCTTCCACCTTACTATTATTGCTTCATCAACGAATGATGGAAAATTAAATTTATTCTTCTTCTTCTTCTTCTCCACAAAAATCTGCTTATGCTTGAATGATAGAAAGAATTAATTCCATTCTTCAAATCTACATGTGTTTGTATGATATATGTTTTTATTCTCCACACACTTACTTCCTTCTCTTCTTTATTAATCTTCACATATCTCACACTCTAACTTCCATTACTTTCTCAACCTTCTATCTTCCCTATATAGACTTCAAATTCTCTTCACAAAGGAGGTATCCCATCCAAGAGGCACCTCTTCACCAAAAGATGTGACCATTGACATTTCCATCAATAATTCCATTGATATTTCTATTGATAATTCTGTTGGCAATTCTATTGACATCAATTACAATTTATTTCACATCAATGAAAATATTCTAACAATCTCACCCTTTGTCATTGATGGTAAATTTATAGATAAACTCCACCTTGCTATAGTTCTCTTCTTTTTCTCCCCCTTTCATTAATTCTCCCTAGATGTTCATTATAATTCCATCCACAAATAAATCCTAAGAAACATCCATGTCATGTTCTTCAACATCACCACAATTGAATGATTATCTTTTTGCTCTTCCCTATCCTTTTGCATTAGGACTTATTTTCTCATTTGTTTTCCTTGAATTTGATCAAATCTAGGATTTTTTACATCATCTAAATCCATTTGGATCATCTCTAGATACTCAAGTGGTAACTAATCTTTTCCACTTCCATTTATATCCACATATCATGCTCCATATTCTCAATAACATTTCTAGCTTGGTCACTTGCTAGATTTGAGTTACCTTCTACAATCTACACTTGATGTTGGCCCATGCCTGTTATAAGATTTTTTGCACCCTAACTAATTTCATTATGATCTATTACTACTCATATAAATTATTTATAATAAAAATACCATCACTTGCATCATCAATTTCACAAAGAATATTCATTAGTTGATCTTTCTCTTTGTCTTCTAAATGCATATCACCAAAGAATCTATGGAGCTTAAATATAATGCAATGTTTAGCTCTCCTTGAATTTGTGCTACTTATGAGATTAGTGATACCTATTTTACATGAAATTTAGTTTGCACAAGCATAGGTCTCTCCTTATTTTCTTGCTCATGCTTCTTTTTCCATACTTTTGAAGTTTTTTCCTTTTGTTTTCTCATGGCTTCCACTTTATTAATGCATGATGACCTTTGTTAATTGAGAATATCATCCAGTACTTTGAAACTTTTTTCAATATTTAAAATGTTTTTCAATTTACCACATGTCTTATCCAATTCCTTCTTTATAAAATAAACTTCTGATTCTAGCTTGGAAATGTGTTCTTCTTTTGCCTTAAGCTGGACTCTTACTTCCTCCTTTGTCTTCTTGGCTTATATTTTATTATTTAGACTAATGATGAACTTTTTTAAATCCTCAAGGATATGAGACATTTTTGTTTTTAGGTCACAATTTTATTCTTTGTATTTTTGAATCTATAATCTTTGTTTCATATTCTTCTTGTTAAGAATTTTTATCTCACCTAAAGCACAAATGAGTTCTTATTCAAGATTTACTTCTCCTTCACCCTCGACATCTTCCTACTCTTTCAAGGTGTCTTCACTTATAGAGGAATCATTCATTATTTTTATAGCCATGAATAGATTTTATTCTCTATCATTGCTTGAAATGCTCTCATCACTCTCCTCAGTTGACCTCCTATCCTATTTAGAATAGAGACTTTTCTTGTTCTTACCAAATTTTTTATTATTTTCATTTTGTTTTAATTTTTTCTTGTATTTAAGTTTGCTTTCATTTTTATTTCTTTCCTCATTATGATTTTATTCATGATTGATATCATCCTTATGTGGACATTTAGTATCAAAGTGACCTATTTTACCATAATTAAAATGCTTAAAAGGTAGCTTACCTTTTTATTTATCAAATCCCCTTTTAAGTTTTTTGACAAACAAGGCATCCTTCTCATCTTCTTCATTGTTGGTACTATCTCTTGATTTAAGATCCTCATATTTCCATTTCTTATAAGCTTTGAAGGTTGCTTCCTTCTTAGATGATTTATCCTTTTTGGTCCTTATTTCATATGCCATGAGTATCCCATGCAATTCATCCATTGTTAGTGTATCTAGATCTCTCATTTCTTTGACAATGGAAAATTTGGCATCAAATCTTAAGGAGAGAAACCTTAATAATCTATGCACAATCATTGTATCTTCAATATTTTCTCCAAGACCTCTGATAGTGTTGATGATTTCATCCATGTGAATTAGATAGGTTACAATGTTTTCTTCATCCTTCATTTTCAAAATTTTGAACTGTCTTCTATGTGTTTGAAGCTTGACCTTCTTCACCTTATTATCACCTTCATAGATGTTTTTTTATTTTATCCCATATTTCCTTCACTGATTTATAATGCATTACCTTGACAAACTCCAATTCTGATAGACCACATAAGGTTGCATTTATAGATTTTGTATTATTCTCATTGGCTTTCTTTCCAACTTATTCTATTGGTGGAGATGATGGAACAATATAACCATTTATTACTTCTTGCCAGATATCAAAACCTAAATCCATTAAATAGGTTATCATTTTTATACTAAAAAAATCATAATTTTTTCATCAAACACTACATCCTTATTTATGTAGAAACCTTCTTTTCCATCCATGTGTACTCCTGAGATCTACCTTCTAGCAGTTAGGTATTTATAAAGAAACTGATATGATATCAATTTTTAAGAATATGCTTATATTGAGGGGGGGTTGAATCAATATAATTTTATATTTTAATTAATTAAATTTAATATCCACAATCAAAGCATTCACATAAAAATGACACATATTGACACCATATTTACATGGAAACCCTTTCAGGGAAAAACCATAAATGAATAGCTACTTGGAACTACCATCCAAATGCAAATGTATAATAATAATATTTTTACAAAATTTATAGGCACCAACCTAATAAAGACACCAATCTCCACTACTAAATACTTTGTAGGCACCAACCTACTAGAGATACCAATCCCCACTACTAAGCACCAAACTAGAAAGAGATACCAATCCCCATTGCTAAGCACTAACTTAGTATGAGATGTCAATCTCTTCTTTATGAGGCACTGACCTCTACTAAAACAATCTTCCACCTTACTGTTATTGCCTCATCAATGAATGATGAAAAATTTAATTTATTCTTCTTCTTCTCCAAAAAAATCTACTTATACTTGAATGATAAAAAGAATTAATTCCTTTCTTCAAATTTTCACGTGTTTGTATGATATATATTTTTATTCTCCATACTCTTGTTTCTTTCTCTTATTTATTAATCTTCACATATCTCACACTTCAACTTCCATTTATTTCTCAACATTCTATCTGCCTTATATAGCCTTCAAAGGCTCTTCACAAAGGAGGCATCCCCCCAAGAGGCACCTATTCACCAAAATATGTGATTGTTGACATTTTCATCAACATTTTCATCATCCATCAACAAGTCTATTGACATTTTTGTCAACATTTCCATTGACATTTACATCTTCCATTGATAATTCCATTGATAATTCTATTAATATTTTTGCTGATAATTTTGTTGCCAATTATGTTGACATCAATTACAATTCCTTTGACATCAATGAAAATATTTCAACAAATAACACCCATTGAGGGATGCTAAAATCTCAATTTAAATTTATTGGTATTTGTAACCCCAATATGTGAAATGAGTTGAAATATAAATGGATTCAAATTCATAATTGTAGAGTACACATGAACTCTAAGTCATGCACTATGCACTTAGGGTAAATTTTAGGATCCCATATAAAAAAACCCTTGCATTTCATTTGTGAATCTATGGAAAACTATTTTGTAGGTATGGAAAATTTGATATACATGGTGGTGAATCCACTAGGAGGAGGGGAAAACCTTATAGTTTTTTTGTTTTTCCATATTAAAATTTGTCTACACCATGAGAACACCATTGAATGACACAACAAAATGGTACTACCAAATGACATTTCAAAATAATCTTGTTGAATGGTGATGTTGAATGGAATTACTAAATGGTATTACTGAATGGTGATACCAAATGGTGTTACTAAATGTTAAAACTAGATAAAACTTCCAAATGGTGCTATTGGGATAGATTTATCAATTGGTATGGTCATTTGGTATAGATGTCATTCAGCTGCATGTTGCTTATTCAATGCAAATAAATGCTCTATGCTTTTGGTATACTAGTTTTTGTAGCTATTTGGCTTGATACCCTAGGTTTCTACCCTCTACTTATAAATACCCCCCTTTTCCCTCATTTTATACATTTTAAAGAATTTTTTTCTCATCCCCCATCATGTTTTCTATAGCGATTAACTTAACACACCAACTACTCACAATGATTTACCTATTCCATCAATTAGACACATTCACCTACTCTTACGCCATGGATTCTACATGAAGATATATTTTTAATAATTTTTTATGCTTTGATATTTTGAAGCGACTACAAAAACTAGATGCATTCAATGATTGTATTTTCAAATGTAGCTTTGGGGGCCTTGTGTACATACCTTAATAAAAAATAGATAATGCCTTGTTGAAATCACTAATGCCTTGATATGACTCTAGGGAGATGAGGTTCATAGTCAGCATCAACTCTAGATTAATCTCTTTTTGTACATTAGCTACCGACATCTATATTTTGACAAGGCTTCTATTTCATAATATAGATAGTTAGAAAAGGGGCCTCTACCTTGATAACATATCCAACCCATTTCTAAAAGTAACGGTTCAATTTTTCCTTGCAAGAATAGTGTTATAGGGAAGTCCAACATACATTCCCTTTTGGGCTCTTGTTTACATTCTTCATACTCTTTCAGGTTTGAGATATGACTGGTGTACATTTATTTCCTCTAGGATTATATTGGAATTAAATTATGCTTGTACCCATTTGAGTTATACAATTTTTTGTTCCAATTTTCTTCTATACTTGTACTATGAGGCCTTGTATGACCTTCAAAAAACATTGATTCCAATTGTGATTCATCCAAAAATGATCACAAATTATTTATCTATTAATGATGAAGAGGTTAGTTTAGCATTTAAATAAATCACTTAAGTGGTTTAGTTTATAAATTGTTACAAATTTGATGCTTAATATTTATTTTCTTTCTATAGGTAAGATTTCATGCATTTATGGCATGAAAACAAGTTGATTCAAAAGGGCATCATGCCTCTAAAGGTTCTGTAGATTCTAAGTCTATAAAATCATTATTCCATTCCTTTCATATTTTTAAACGTTTAAGAGTTTCTTCTAGATTGTCTCCACATGCAAGTTTTTATATTTACAAATTTCAATAATAAATTCATCATGAACTTTTATGTTTAAGTTTTCATTATCTTATTTGTTTGTTTGATTTTTGAAGTTGACTTAAAATAAATTTACCTTGACCTTGAACAACCTCAAAAAACCTCAAAATTCCATGTGTTAGCATCTTTTTGACCATCTATTAATTTTTTTTTACATTTCATGTTTTGTTTTTTAGTTTAGGTTTCATAGATTATAGATTTTATTGACTTGATGATTGCTTATTGCATCTCAAACCACCCCCATCACTCTAAATATGACACATAGATTTTAGGACATACTCTCTCCAACTAAAAGTACTAAATGTTTAATTTTAAATTAGTATTGAGTTTTGTTATTAAAAACTACCATTTTTCTATATAATTTATTTTTAAAGGGTACCCTCAATCTCTAAGTAAAAATATGCTTCCACCACCCCTACTGAACATAGTTTGCACAAGGGAGAAGAATATTTCATTTATAACACCTAGTAGAGGAACATTACAATTATTAGGTTCTAACTTCCTTAATTTATCTATTAGAGACTAACATGCAAGGATTAATATTTTTGAAACAAATTGATTTTGATGAGGAATATCTAGGGATTTAAAGTGGAGAACTTGGTGGTATTGTTTTTAATCCCCATGATTTTATTCAGGTTCTAGATGTAGCTACTCTAGATGAACCTTGTACCTCTTCACCTCCCCACCCCACCAACTATAGACCATGTTGACTTATTAGAGGATGGCATGACAAATTTTCCCTTAAACAATTTGTTATCAGAAAGTATAATTCTTGAGAGTGTTGTAGATGAGTTGAAAAATGTATTAGTTTTGGAGTTTTGAGTGAAAGCATTAATAAAAGAAATAAATGTCCATTATCACAACCACTCCCAGAGAGAGAATTTAATTTCATTATTTCAACATGAACCCACAAAGATTGATGCTTTATTCAGTCAAGCTAAATCTGGGTTGGTATTAGATTCTAATAATTATAATGATAATGTTTTGAGTATTATGTTAAATAGGTTGGAGAATTTAAATGTTGAAGCCCAAGCACACTTTAATAAATGGGAAAAAACATAAACCTTATCATTATTGAAAATGTGGAGAAGGAAAAATCTTTGGTAATTTATCATCAATTTTATCAAATAAACCATAGTTATTATAGTACATATCCAATTAGATTTCATTTTTAATTGCTAGAAAAATATGAGAACCTAAAAAAGGAAGCTGAGGTCCTCAATGTGCATTTTAAAAATGTAATAATTTTTTTATATTCTACCATTCAATTTAAGTAAAATCTTATTATGTTAAATAAATAGAACAACACACTTAGTTAAAATTAAGGAGCAAGGATGGGACCTTGATGTTTTATTGAATCATAAAACAAATGTTGATCCAAGTCTTCTTTTAGTTAGAGATGCTACAAAAAAAATAAAATAAAATATTTCTCATATTAATTCTATTGTAGAGGATATTAAAAGTGATGGAATATTGAAGGATGACACAGAGGAAGGGCAAGTAAAGATTTCTAAGGATGTTAGTGACAAAGTGGATGATGACAATGACAAAGTGGTCGACGTGTCTTTATAAAAAATAATATTTTATGATGTTGCAAACTCATTATTATATTTCAAAATATAATGTTATGTTTTTTAAAAAACAATTTGAAATGATAATGTTAATTTTAAATTTGAAAAGAGAAGTTTATTAAGTTTCAAATACTCTTGTTTTATTGAGTTATGGTTCATTTATCATCTTACATGCATATTTTGAGTTGATTTAGTTTAAACAACATGGTGATGTAGACTATAATTTTTTTTTGTGAATTTGGATTGAGCATTACTTTAAATTTTATGTGCTTTCATATTATTCAATTATTATAATTGTTTTATATAATGGAAAATATTTAGTTATTATGGATGTGGAGTCTAGGCAATAATTATGGTTTATTTTTGGTCAATAGAAAGTTCATTGGTCTATTTGACAACAACTGAATAAAACATTTTTTTCATGAGAATTTAATCCAATTCAATGATGAAGGTATTTATTAAGTTGTTGTTCTACACTTGAATCTTGATGATTTGAAATTATTTATATGGAGCTATAATGATGCAAGGGTTCAATAAGATATTTTTTCTTTTCAGTTTGGTCATATTTTTCAATAGGCTTGTCATCTTCTATTACCTTGGTATTTGACTTCAATATTCTTAATTTTAAGATAAAATTTAAGGTTAAACTATTAATATAGTGATACAATGTCAAATTTATGTTTTTTTTTTAAATTAATAAAAATATGTATTTAACAATACAATCTTAGAAAAATACAAAAATATTATGACCCATTTGAAGAACCAATTACATAAAAGAGAAAGTTGCATGATGAACGGATTAAATATTTTAAAAGAAAATACTATCAAAATTTGTAATGATTTAAATATTTGATATATTTTAAAATATCATAAATGATATGAAATTATATTTTAGAATATGATAATTATAATAAATATACAGCTAAAACTTGGGTAGTTGAAACAATCATAAACAAACTCGTTCATCAAAAGTGACATTTGCATCTGCCATGTAAGTGGTATATTAAGTGTCAATATTTACATCCTCTCTATTGGATAATTTATTATTGATGCCTCTTATTTTAGTTAGATAAATCCATGTTACCAAAGCTATTTCATAAGGAAACATGTCCATAGCATAACGTGAAACATACAATCTCAAATAGGTTTCTAAAATTTTATCCAATCTATTTCAAATTTTTGACTTAATGAAAGATAATGCAATGAATACTCTTTGATCTTCCACTAATCCCAAAATCATTGTTTAAAAAAGTCATATAATTAAAAATATTTACTAATACTTTCCAATAGGATGTTACTAGGATATAGTTTTTTCCATAGCCATGTAATTGCCCCATTTTTTGTTGGTTCTCTTAGACAATGATATTGTTCAACCATTGTAATTATAAAATATGTTGACTGAGATGTTAGTAAATCCTTTCCTAAAATACCTTAATTTTAACTCCATTTGTATCTATAGATTTACTGAAATGCTTAATAAGAGAACCCATATATTTTTGAAATAAATTATTAATCAACTGTTGACTATTATTATTGTTACAAAATATGGGATTAAAAACTCCCATGGCCTCAAACAAATCATCCCTTTGAAAATTATATTTGATCTCGACAAATAAATTTTGAAAAATTCTACTCAATTTCATCTATGTTTTAGATATAACAATATCACATAGAATACACGTTACATATAGTTCTTCAGTTTTAGCTCCCATAAGATCAAGTTTTCTATAGAAAGTGTGCATTGATATCTCCTTTCCATTAATGATGACAAAAATATGATATTTTATATTCAATCTCAAATCACTTTCAAGATTATTAAAATATGTTAAAATTTTCCAACTGCTAAAAATAAGTCCCTAAAACTTTTTATTCCACCTGTATAACATATCTAGAGATTGACATACTTTTTTTCTCAATTGTATGAAGTCAAAAATATAAATGGATCTCTCCTAAGCATGTTTCATTGAAAAATTGATTTCTTTCAACATTGGAAAAATTCCTTGTAATGTCAGCAATGTTTCTAAATTTGTTAAATGGTACAACAAATCTTTTGCCTTGTAAACTTTCCTACAATATTTATACATAAAATATACTAACGATGGTTATTATTTAAAAATTATGCATGCAGGTTCATACATATAAATCCATCTTGTATCAACATTTTTTACAATCAGTCACTCTTATTGAAATTTTTTGGAACTCTAAAAATATTTTCAAACTTATTAACATATAGACATGTGAGTCATGAATGATCTCTTCCCCTTTTATGACATTAGATAAAATCTTAACTATTTTATATGTAAGATTCATCCTATGAACCATGAAATGAATCAAAATCATATATAGGAAAAAAATTGTTTACATTTAAACACATAGATCATTTATATGACCCTACATTACTGATACATGACCAATCTTGACACACATCAGCTTTATATCTATTACATAATCATCCATCCTAGCTTTATCTCTCAAATTAGATATAATCAATTTGTGAAGGTTTTCAATATCACAATTTTATACCATTTTATGAACTGCTAATAGATGAGGTTGCCTTGGATACTTATCAAAAGTATAAACATGCATACAAATCCATGATGTGTTTTCAACTACTATGACTTCATCAATAGACATTGAGATGAATAATGAATTTTGAACTTTTTCTTTCAAATCCTCCTATAATTCCTAGACATTTTTCCATTTCCCAAGCACTGCTATCTAACCAATGTGATTGTGGAATATCAAGAAATCTATTATGTTGAAATAAAATCTTATAATCTAAAAAATTAAAAATAGGTCTAACTTTTTTAAAAATGCGGTATACATTAAATAATTATACATGTTTGTCCTTTATATGGGACCACATAACTTTTTCAAATTGAGCTTCGATTGTTCCTCCTTTTTCAATAAGATGTTTTTGATGTTTTTTTATCATTTTCATACTCGCGTGCATATCTTACATGCATGTATTTTTCCACCTATATGTTCTTATTTTCTATCCATCTATGTGATTCACTATCACATATATTTTTCCATAATATTTCTCAATCATGTCCAACTTAAGTTGCATTCTGTATTCCTTCCCTTCTTTCTAAATACATATTTTACATCTACATTCTGTTGGAGTATCATTACCATTTTCAAGTTGTACGGGTTAAATTAAGAGAAATTTTGTTGCCCAATCCACCTTAAATGAACTTACAATTATCCATCTACTTCTCTTCATTCACAAAGATTTTTGAGTGGATTTTTCAACTAAAATTGGTTTTTGATGAGAACTAAAAATCTCTTTTGGTAGTTGAGTTTCATGATAATTATCATCTAAAATTAGAGGAGCGTCTTTGAGTGGTGTCATGTCATTATTAATATAAACTTCAGGGGATGACATGTTATTGTGATTAATTATTTATTATGAGACACAATCATGATTAATGGTGATTTTTACATGTAAAAGTGTTTTGATATTATTCAACAGTTAAAATCAAATTTAATACAAACTAAAAAAAGTAATAAGTACCTATATTTTGAGTGCATTATAGTTATATGGGATTTTTTATTGGCTCTTTAAAATAAGATAATATGTTTGATTTTCCTAATAATTAGCCTGTCCTTTTAGAATTTTCACCAAATGTCAAGATGAACAAGGATTCTATAATTTAGTTTTATTAAGGATGCAACCACTTGGTTGTAGATAGAATGCCACTATCAACACTATTCAATTACAACCAAGATGATACCATTTGATTGCATCTAATCATTTTTAGTGTGGATGCTATCATTCAGTTTAACTGATTGGTTGGATCATGGATGTTTCCAATTGATTCAACTAGTCAATTGTAGCATAAATGCTACCATTTGGTTCAGCTAGTCATTTACAACTCAAATGGTACCATTTAGCTATAATCATTTGATTATAGTGTGGATGTTGCCATTTAATTGTGGGATGGTTTTTGAATTTAGAATTTGATGGTTACCCATGGCATCATATGTACTATATATATGTGGAAAATTAACTGGTTAACTAAGAAATTATTGTAAATAGTTGGCAAGCCAACCTATAAAATAATTTACATTCCAAATTTTTAGGTGATTTGGAGCTATGTAGTGACCCTAAAAAATTGCTAAAAATAAATTTCAAAAATTATAATATTTGTGAATTAATGAATATTTGCCACTAAAATTTACCCTATATGCACCTAAACTAAATCAATAACTGTAGATGGTTTGTAGATAAAATTGAAAATTTGTTCCTAAATGCATGATCATAAGATAATGGAGTGCACCAATACTTCTACCATGTTTGAAGCTAGCAAAATAGAATGAAGAATGTGGCATAAAACTCTAGCTTGCCCCACTGTAATCATAAAATATTAAATTATATGTAAATGTTCACTATAACATATGCTTAAAATTTTGAAATTGAATAAATTTTCTCTTTGAAAGTGAAATAGGAGTGCATAGACATGACATATGCCCCCATAATATGTTCCAATAATTATTTTTTTCAACTTTTGAAACTATGCTTATGCCAAAACTATTTTTTTCTCTTGAAAATGGTTTATCTCATGCATGAGAAGCCAAATGAAATGCTCCTATTTTGAGGTGAGGGAATTAATCCTAAAAAATCTGCTCATCTAAAAATAATAGTTAAATTGACATATGCATAGTAAATATGTCATCATTGAAAATTTTAGCATATGGAAAAAGTGTGTTAGCATAGTAAGATTTGAATTTTACATATAATTAAAGAGGTAAGGCCTATATATGGTATCAATTAAGCTCATAAAATTAGAAATAGAATTAGTATGTTAGTACATTAGGATTACATGATATGGATCATAGAACTTATCAAAATCCATCAAGCTTAATAGGAACACACATAACAAGCACAATGATAAAACATATTGAAATAGAAATGCCAATATAAAGAAGAAAAGACATGTTAAAATGTCATAAATAACATGCATATATATGAGCAATGTCACAAATAAGATACTTTCAAATTTCACACACACATAGGGCCAAGGGATAAAAAAATGATATGTTCAAATGTCACACATAACATGCAATATCTCATAGAGATGTATCAATGAAGTATTGCACTTAAGGGCCAAGGGCCAGCACAATAGAAAATCAAATTTTTAATCTACTATGCACAATTAAACAACATCAATGAAACACATAATTAAAAAAGGTAGTATAAACTATGCATTTTAAATTTTATCATATCTTAGAAAATAACATGTTCATGTGTGTGTGTGTGTGTGTGTGTGTGTGTTAGAAAGACATTTGTAAATAAGATGAAATATCAATAGTATAAGGGTTATAAAATGATAAAACATGCATACTATCACCTGCAAGTAAGATGCCCCCAATTTAGCAAGGCTAATGGGTAAAGAAAAGTTTAACATCTTATTTTTTTGTAATTTTTGTATGTCCTCCAAAAAAATCATGAATACTAGTGAAATAAATGTGTGATATAGAAAGAATATGTTATTTACTAATCATGAGATATATAACATATTGCAAATATGTAAATTAGATTTCCAACCATGCTCAAGTCTTGATTTTGGACTTTTTAGAATATTTTAATGTTTTTACATTTTAAAAATATATGTTTCTTTTTCTATTTTTGTAATATTTATATTAAAAATCTTAGAAACTAAAAGTGAGATATTTAAAATAGAAGAAGGAACGAAGATATGAATAGTTCACAACAATGTCAATGTGAAATATTGACTATAGAAGGTTTGAATGAATAAATATAAGCAAATCTATCCCAATGGAATGTGAATTGGAAATGTTATAAATCTATAAGCAACTTAAAATTTATGCAAATAATTAGTTGTACATTCTCATTTTGTCAATTGTACACTTATCAAAAGATGTTGTATATATAAATAAAAGAGCTTGATAAAGAGATATTTTTCATGAAAAATAGTGAATTGCATACTAAGATTGAGTGAGTAATATAAAAATTGAAAGAATTAAGGTTTTATATACTGAAATTATGAATTATAGGAAAAAAAGGAAAAGACATGATTGACCAACCAAGACAATAATGGTAAATTATTTTGTGATGTTCTGGGTGATTCTGTCATGTAAGAAAAATGATAAAATGTTAATGTAGACTTTGAAATAAGAGATATAAATAACATTTTTAGAAAAATTGATCACTGTTTTATGTTGTATAGATCTGGGAAGTAAAATAGAAGGGATAAGAGGTTGATAAGTCAATGAAATACAAGAGCATATAAAAATAGATTAATTGATTACACACGTAAAAAAGTGAAGAAGAAGATGCAACGTTTGGAAGTTATGTATAATATGTTGGTGTAGGAATTTTTCCACTATGTGGTTTTACCTACACAGTCTAGCTAACTTGCTTGAATATCACTTAGGTGTTTAATAAAGATAGTTAGGGAAGATAATACCACATTTTTGAGGGTGTGAGGACATGTCTATCTTCCACCTATATATGTAACTTTCTTAAAGCAATTTGACTATTTAATCTAGAATAAACTTGAAACACTATTGCATTTGAATGCTTTTTCACATTGTGAAGTTTCTTCCTCTCTTGTGTTATTGATATAACTACTCCATTTAGTTTCACTTTCACACATTTGATCCTGTCCATTTATCGATCCTCAAGTTTGGTCTGTCAGAATATGTTATTTACCTTAGCTCATGTTTACCTAGGTATTTATTTATTCCCACCCACTTATGTGTGGATATTTAATTTATATTATTTTAAATATTATAAGATATTACATATTTATCTCTTATATATTATAGGGATAATTTATAGCTATTTCTATCCTTTAGGGATAGTTATCTCTTAGTCCTAGGTTTGATCTCTAGCTTGATCTCTTAGTTGTGTTTGATCTCTAGCTTGATCTCTTAGTTATGATTGATCTCTAACTTGATCTCTTAGTTATGATTGATCACTTATATTGATATATTAGTTAGTATTGATCTTCATTACTTATATATGCAAGTATCATTCATTGAAGCTATGGAGATGGAGCTCTATATGGAAGCTTTGGAGATAATTTATCATTGTATGTTATATTTATGTATAATATACTAAGATATTATTTGAGAAATGCATCAATGGATTTTAATGTGGTAATGGTTTTTGGATTTGAACATGGGTTAGAGTTTTTAAAAATATATCATTGTATCAAAATGGCCTCCAACAACCATTACTTGGCCTTTCACTTCTCCTTGTTCAGCATCTGGTATTTTATTTTAGGTTGTGAAAAAATAAATTCTAGTTTTTTTTTGGGGGGGACTTCCTCACATACATACATACATACATACATACATATATATATAATATATTACAGGTAAATTATGGATATTAGAGGAGTAAATAAAAAATTATCAATGCATATATATTATATGATAAAGACATGATCAACCCCAATTTCATCCTAGTTGGATATCAGAGACAAGATCTATAAGCTTTTTGCAAATCCTTTTTGGTAAAAAATGACTATTTTTTTTCAAATTGTGCAAAACTATAAATGATATATCATAATTTTTTTGGGTTTTGTGTGCCTTGTTGTCTATGTTCTATAACATTTTTAAATTTTAAACTTCATTAAGAATTGAAAAATTCATCACATTTCTATTGAGCATTAATATTATGAAAAAATATATCTTTTCTTTATTTAGTTGTGAGAATTGTAATTGGTCACTCAAATTCATTTTTGGGTTTTATGCATCTTGTTCTCACATTTTCATAAAATTTTAAACTTTTTAAGTTCATTAATAAGTGAAAAAATTATCATAGTTTTACTGAGAAGTACTATTAAAACTTTCCTTATGAGGAGATTTTTTATTATCTTTTTATAAAACAATTTTCTTCGATAATTTTTTGATTGTTTTTATTAAAAAAAATATTTTGTATTTGGGAGACATAAGGAGATATTGTATTTTTTTATTTCTTGGCCACATACCTTCTTTTCCTGATCTTGTTTATCGAATATCAAAGGGTGAGGCCTAATTTGGTAGGGGCCCAAACACCTTCACAAGCAAATAGACTTTTTCCTTCATTGATTTTACCATCTTGATTGAAATCATGGATGCATTTTAGTTGCCAATGTATCTTTACAAATAATCTCACATTTTACTATTTTTTTTTTCATCCACTCCTATGCAGGAATCTTTATCCACCATTCCTATTTGATTAGGGATGGATTTTAGATCACTTATGGTGGCACCATCAGTTTTTGTGAGGATTTTACTAGCATGGTCCATCCATTGTTCATATCCTCTCACTAAAATACTTTATTGCACTCATGCTCATTTTTTATACACTTGTAGATGCATTTTTGATAGAAATTGACATCTTTCATTGTTTGAGTATGTATTTTGTGCCACTTGTGTTTTTGTCCTATATTGTTCCCTTATTTTTGGAGAAACTCTCATGATTTGTGATGACTTTTTCAATAGGTCAACAACCTCCTTGTTTGGAGCTATTATGGTATATGCAGTGTATTATTTAATTTCATTTCACATTTTTGTATATGGGATATATTGTACTTACACTAAATTATAAAATTACCATGGGGGGTTTGCTTTTATAGCCTAGTCTACGTTCATGTGTGTGCACCTTAGTTTATGCACCCTTTACTATTGTAGTTGCTAGTCTCTCCCATCACCTCCAAAGCCATATTCTTGAGAGATTTATCTAAATTTTCTATATTTTTCCTTTTTACATGGTATTTTATTTAGGGAATTTGTTTTTCAAAACTCATATGAGGATTGTTATGTTTCAGTGGTATTCTTGGTGACTTTTTATATAGTGAGACGAGTGTGGCATCCTCACCAGTCTTTTTACTCAATTATCACCATTTTAGTCCATTTCTTTAGAGACTTTCATTGCCATCTTCTCCCAATTCAACATTAAGGGATGGTGTTCAAGAAATTCTTCATCAAGTTCATCATTTTACTTAGTATTCTGGAGTGCAGTGCTCATGTTCAGTGATCCTCATATTCAATACCATCCTTACTTTAACTTAGAAGTTATAGTAACTCAACATCCATGTATTATGGTAATATGGATTGACATCAATAAGAACACATGAATTCATAATGAATTATTTTTTTGTATGGGTACCTCATCAGACCTTATTTTCAGGACCCATTTAATTCCTTCATTTCTATTTTTTTGGAGGGGAGTTTTAATTTTCTATAGAGTTACTTCCTTTCTCCACTTTATGAGAGATTTTTTCATGGATATATTTTACATGATTACCTGATCAAGCCTTATTTTTAGGATTCATATTATAGATATGACACTCTATTTTTGGCCTCTAACTTCACTTGAAGGGAGTGTTAGAGTAGGTTATTTACCTTAGCTCATGTTCATCTAAGTATTTATTTATTACAACCCACTTATGTGTAGATATTTAATTTATCTTATTTTAGATATTATGAAATATTATATATTTATCTCTTAGATATTATGGAGATAATTTATAGTTGTTTATATCCTTTAGGGATAATTATCTCTTAGTCATAAGTTTGATCTCTAACTTGATCTCTTAGTTAGGATTTATCTTCCTTTCCTATATATGCAAGGCTCATTCATTGTATTTGCATGGAAGCTATGGAGATGGAGCTATAGATGGAGATTTGGAGATATAAAGTATTTATCATTATATGTTATATTTGTGTATAATATACTAAAATATAATTTGAACAATGCATCAATGGATTTTACTGTGGTAATAGTTTGTGGATTTAAACCCGAGCGAGAGTTTTCTAAACTCTTTCATGAACCCAATGAAACATTGCCTAAACATGGACTACTCTAACATAGTATCTGTTGGATAATTTTTGGCCCACAAATAGAACTTGACATTATAGTGAAGATCCAAGGGTCTTAGTGTGGAGTAGAAGGTTGAATAGAGTGATAGATGGAATCAATGGTCCAAAGGTCTCACGTAGTTTTTAAATATTTTGAAACACTTTGAATCAACTTAAAGTGTAGTTTAACAAAATTTGAGGAGTAGGTATCCAAGAAGATTTCATGTATTCAATACATTTAAAGTCATGGAAAATATTGAATATGCCTCAAGAAACCATTTCAAGCATTATAAATTCTATAAGAATTAAAGAATAAGCCTAAGTAAGCTAGATCATTACTAAGACGTCATGTAAGAACAAGCAAAATAATTTACTTGCACATTTTATAAATATGTTCAAAAATCCTCACACAACTAGTGGATTACATGTAATCAAGGTTCTCCATGCTAGGAACATGATCTTCAAGTTTCATGATTATGCGAGCTTTCTATCCTAAGTTATGGAGCTTCAAAGTGGAACCTACAAAGTAAGGCATCCACATGAGTGTCAAGTTTAAGCTCCATAAAATGACCATTTGGGTTCAAAATACCTTAAAGAGCTACAATTTGGACATGATCCAATAGTATGGGTTCATCGAGCCAAGATATGATGGTGTGCATTCATTGATAATAAGGTGGGTCTGAGCTAAGATCAATGATCAACATTCAATCATACCAATGAACTAATAGTGCATGAGAACTAACAAGAAAGTGGGAACAAATAAATCAAAGGCACATGTTACATCATACATATTGATCTAATGGTACGTCATCAAGTCAACATGTCAAAAGGATCTTCATAGGAAGAAATAAATAGACCACATTCATTCATAAATTTTGATCATATGGTGTAAAAGAAGTCAAAAAGTTAGCAAAGATTTATGAGGCCAATAGGAGCAAAGACAAGTTGGAGCACTCTAATTGGCTAGATCAATATTTGATGGATAAGGTCAAACCATAGGAATCATTTTCAACTGAAAGAAAGCAAGGTCTTGTAGGGTCATCATGCCACCATTAAATCTTGATTGAATGCCATGAAAAAGACAACCATGTAGTTAGGTATAAGGAATATAAGTGGATGCCATTGGATTTTAATATGGACCTCTATTTTGACATTTTATGGCTTATAGGGTTCATTTCATGATTTTGTTCATCATTATTTAAATAAGGGGTCTATACATATATGAGATCTTGGTTCCTATAGAGATAGAATGGGTCTATTTGGACCTATTATAATCTAGAAAAGGGGAGATATAGTCTATAGGTATGTATTAATATGATAACTATAGGAAAACCAATGATCTTAGATTGGTTTTTTGCCTATAGAATAGACCTATGATCCAAACATGGAAATGAAGTAGATATGTGATTAATGCAAAAGGTCCTCATCCTTCAATATAGCCATATTTTTAATAGATAACCATCTAAAATGCACAAAGCTATGATTCTATCAGATCGATGAGCATGAAAGTTTTATCTTTAGTGGAATATAACATGAAGAATCAAAGAAAAGGATCTAGTGGTTGGGACTTGTGGCTAAGTACATTCAATGTATACTCAAAACCTTTAGGGAATTTCCCACTCAGTAAGCCATGAATACTATCTTCATTGATTAAAAAGGTGGCAAGGCATTCATTGGAGCAAAAGGTTGAAGCTCAAGTTTAATTAATGACCTAGGATGGTGTGTTCCCTCTCTGATGGTGTGCTCCCATATTATTTCTCTCTTTATTCTCTTATATATATGGGTCTCATTCCCATTGAAGGGGTTCTCATATCTTAGATTTTTTCAATCTTTTTTGGGACAAGGATACTCATTAAGACCCTTGAAAAATTATGCTCATTTGATATGGTTAAACCTTATCAAAATATTAAGAATTGACTTTTCAAGTAAAATTATCAACCCTTTGCCTATCTATTATCTTCAATCATTGCATAGTATACTTGTGTATGGTGAATATGTGAAGGAAAATATTTTTAGTTTATTGTCCTTCTACTTACCTATTTAAAGGTGTTTTCAAGCTAACTTTAAAGTCTAGATTAATATTGTACTTGGAACCTCTTCTATGTAATATTTTTACAACTAGTGAGATTGTGAGGTTGTGTAAGCTATAGTTGTCCTATGCTAATACAGTGTGTGTTCAAGATTATATGAGTGTCCATTTAACTTTTGTGCATCCCTTATTAGGATCCATTATCCTTCTTCTAACCCTTTTCCCTATGTAAACATTAGTTTAAGTGAACATCAAGAGGAAGCTGGCCTTCTTCAGAGGTTCAACCCCAACATAGGTGACCTATAACTTGGGGTTGTTCCCATTGTGTAGATTAATTGGAAGGGTCCTGAAGAACCCCATCCAAGGGTGTAGATCAAGCCTACAATAGTTTTTGGTATGCCTAGTGGGACCATATTTCAAGGAAGATTGATCAAAGTTAGTACTAGTTTGATTAAATTTGTAGTAGACATAACTACATACAACAATATTTGGCAACTCCAAAGGAATAATAAACACTCTAGTGTAGAAATGTAGCTATCTCTCATGCCAAAGGTGATAACAAGGTCAGATTCAAGAGGTATTCCCTTTGAATTTATTGAAATAACTTTAAATTCAGCTAAAAGATTAAAGTTTACCAATACACATCCATATTAGGAAACCTTTGCTTCTAGGTCATTTTCAAGGCCTACCCCTATAATAAGAATTTTATTAAACCCTCTCATAGCCATGGCATCCCCTAGAGATTTTATGGTTTTTAATGGCCAAAGTCCTTTGGACCTAGCTCAATATGATCCTGTCCCAATAAAATCCCTTAAAAGTGTTCCCTATTATATTGGAGATGAAGCTACAACACCTTCTAAGAACCTCATGGACATAACCAAATTTTGCAATATCCATAATATCACTAAGGAAAATATAGCTATTAGATTATTAGCTACTTCTTTCAAAGGAAAGGCCCTAGATTGGTATAGAGGCCTTGCTACTAATTCTATTCAAACATGGGACCAATTAGGAGAGGATTTGTGTAAGAGATTTGAGGATAAAAGTGACCATTTGTCACTTTTATATAAATTAACTAACATTAAGAGAGATCTTCATGAAGCCATGCAAGATTTCAACACAAGGTTCCAAAAAACTTGGCACAGAATCCCAATCTTAGTTAGACCAACTACCAACTTTGCCTTCCTTTACTATTTGAAGGATTTAAATAGTGATATAGCAGTGATGATCCAATCTATGAGAAAATATACACTTTCATATGCTTATGAGGTATCCATCAAAGTAGAAAATTGTCTGGTTTAAGATGGCAAGCTTACACCTAGATGGCCAATGCCTTATTTCTTGAAATCAAACTACCTCTTATTTTTATCCCTCTAATGGATGCCATTCCTCCTACATTAACAATTACTGCACTAACTACACCAAAATAAGAGAAACCTTCCACTAGAAGATCTAGTGATTCACTAGAGCAAAGAACTTTCAAGAGATTAAAAGCATGTTTTAGTCCTTGGGGAATGATCTAGTAAATGTTAAGAGGCAATAGGTTTTTAATAGGACTTATCAAGGTTCATATCAACCTCAACATCAAGCTTTATAAGAAAATAAGCCACCATACAAAGGGAAAAACCAAGGCCAAGGCCAATCTCAAAACCAAGGACAAGGGTAACATGGCTATAACAGGTAGAATAAATAAAATCCTAATACTACAAGAACATCCAACACCTTGGTCCCAATTCAAAATAATGTGGCTTAAGAAGATGAGGGAACCATGCCTTGGAATTAGTCTTTTAGACAAAATATTGTCCCAAATATTGACCTCAACTAAGGCTTCAATGATCAATGGAAAAAAGTTGCTAATTATGGATACAATCAAGCCTTAATGGATCACAACACAAAAATCCCCATTATGACAAAACTAGAAGATCCTCCACAAGGTCAAGGGTCTAATTAGGGACCAAACCAGCTAGATGCCACCATAGTCATTTATGAGCAAGAAGAGTGTTATGCATCTAACCAATAGGCTAACTCTAGCCAAGCCTATATACTAGTGGTAGAAAATAAAAGATTCAAAAGAAGGAACATGGATGGTAATCGATAAGCATTCAAAGATATTCTTACCATTACTCCTTCACTAAAAAATCCAAATGGACCTATTGTCACTCCAAAGGTTCTAATACCTCCAAAAAATTAGAATCAATGGAATCTTTTTGTGCCCTAAGGATCACAAGTTCAATAAATAATAGTGGGGGCTCCCAAAGAACAAGAAAAGGTTAGTGGTTCACCCATAAACATTGTTGAATAGATGAATAAATCTAATGTGAGCGTGCCAATATGGGACATGCTCTCCATGTCTGGTTAGGTATACATACTTCAAGAAGGACTATCACAGATCAATGGTGTAGATGAGCCACCAAGTAAGGATAATTTAGTCCTGACCAATGTAGCAAGAGGACCAAATGAAGGGAAATCAGGTAAAGTAATCAAACCTCCTCCATTCTATATTTTAGTGATCATTTGAAAATCTCTAGTGCATAATTTCTTAGTGAATAGTGGGGCTAGTACCTCAGTGATGCCAATGTCCATAGCTAATCATCTTGGTCTACAATATGATCCCCTATCCAAAGGAGTGTTTCAACTTGATGGTTTTACCACTAAGCCATTTTGCATAATCAAAAACCTCAAATTGACCTTATATGCTTGCCCTAGTGTCTTAGTGGTGTAAGATGTGTTGATTTTGGATGTGCCTCCTCATTTTAGACTATGCATATCTAGGGAGTTCACTATAAATATTAGAGGATAAATTGTAGTAGATTGGTCATATATGGAATTTAGAATAAGGTTTGGGGCTAAGGGGTCCATTAAAGCTGATATCAATACATAATTACACATAGATACCTATGGGTCAGATAACACAAACATCAATTACATAATTATTGATGAGGATGAATTTATAGTGGGGCAGGAGATGAACACTCACCTAGAAGATGTATCAAACATGTTCCTAGATGAACTATGGAATGACATCCAGTTGGTGAACCCCTTAGAAGATGTTGAAGAAAGGGACTTGGGTGTCTACTATCTGCATGAATAAATCTAGTCCATACCATCTCTCATGAGGCCTTAAGAAGATCTTAGTGGTCTATGTAAATTTTTCTTTGATGGTTCAAGGAGCAAACATAGAGTGGGTGTAGGTGTTATGATAATATCCCCTTCAAATGACAAGTACTTATTTTCTTATAGGTTCTAATTCAACTACTCCTACAATGTAGAAAAATATGAGGGTCTCATTCATAGCCTTCAATGTGATAGTAAGAGAAGGATCAAGTAGTTGCAAGTCTATGGGGATAGTAAACTCATTGTGTACCACATCAAAGGGCCAAAATTTCACTAAGAAGCTATTAATAAAGTCATACAAACAAAAGGTGTGGGACATAATTAAGGACTTTGAGGATTTTAACATCCAATCAGTCCCAAGGAGATAGAATGAACATGCTGATAGGCTAGTAATTATGGGGGCTCATTTTGACATCCCCAATGAATAGAAAAGAACAAAGGTGAAACCACATGTCATAGTGGTAATAAGACCATCGGTACTAGATAATGAAGCTCATTGGTAGGTCTTTGAAAGTGATAAACAAATTACATGTTTCTTGAGTAAGAATCAGATTTCTCCTCCATAAAATAAGGAAAATTTCAACATTAGTATGGGGAGCAGATTGTTAAATTAAGGTCCAAGAATCTCCCTAAAGGGATAGTCACCCTGGAAGGTCTCTTTTATGAAGGGGAGCATATGAGGAAGGATAAAATGGTGATGTCAACTAATGAAGAGAACTATGAGAGAGTTCTTATCGTTAAAGACAAGCTCTGCAAGCTTGGAAAGGTAAGCACTAAAGCTGAAAGGCATGCTTTCATAGATATTTGTAAGGAATATACAGACATCTTCACTTGGAAATATAGTGACCTAAGGGGATTTTATCCTAAATTGGCCCAACATACTATAGAACTTAAGGTTGATGTCAAGCCTATCAAGAAAAATCAAAAGCCCATAAGCCCCAAGATTGAAGAGCTCATGAGAAAGGAATTGACCAAGTTGACTGAATCCAAGATCATCTTTCTAATTAAGCACTTATCATGGGTAGCTAATCTAGTGCCTATCAGGAAGAAGAATGGGGAAATCAGGTTGTGTGTGGACTTTAGGGATCTTAATAGAGTCTATTTGAAGGATCACTACTCTCTACCATCCATGGAGTAACTCCCTCAAGTAGTTTCTAGTTTAGAACACTTTTCCCTCTTAGATGGATATCCAGGTTATAACCAAGTGCTAGTGAGAGAAGAGGACCAGCACAAGACTATCTTCACTACTAAGTGGGGTACGTTTGCTTACCAAATGATGCCTTTTGGATTATCCAATGCTAGGGTAACCTTTGAAATAATAATAGACACGGCCTTTTAAAGGATGCTAAATCAAATGGTATTAGTCTACTTAGATGACATCACATTATTCTCCAAGAAAGCCAATGAGCATATGGACTATCTAAAGCTGATTTTACATAATTGTAGAGAGTATGGGATCTCTTTAAATCCTAAAAAATGTGTGTTATCTATGCATGGAGGTAAGTTTTTGTGTCACATTATTTTAAAACAAGGATTATTTAATTGACCCTAATAGAGTAAGTGATATTTTAGCCTTATCTTTGCCAAAGAACAAGGAAGGGATACAAAGCTTCCTTGGGAAGATTAACTTCATGAGAAGGTTCATACCTTGTTTTCTAAACTTGTTCAAACCTTCCACCAACATGATAAAGAAGAGCCAAGTGTTTTCTTGGTTAGATGAAGGCAAGGAAGATTTTGAGGCCATAAAGTAGGGAATTGCCTAAGCCCCCTCACTCATAAATCCTATTTTCTCTAAGGACTTCATCTTATACACCTTTACTAATGTTGACAACATATCAGCTATGTTTATGTAGAAGAATGGTGAAGAAATGGAGTAGCCAATTACCCTTTTTATTCAAAGGATGGAAGGATATGAAGTGAGGTATAATTTCATTTAAAAGTAGGGTCTTTCATCTTTGAGGAGTCTCAATAATTTTAGACCAATGCTCTCCAACAATAGGATTCATCTTATAGTGTCTAACCCTAGGGTTAGGGATTTCTCCTTAACAAGGATTTGAGTGAAAAGATAGTAGGTTGGATCACCAAGATAGTTAGGAATAAGGGCTTGTGTGAACACATTGTAAATGAACTATAGGAGGACAAAGAAGCTATTTTTGTGACCCAAGATAACTCATCAGCAAGTGTACCTCCACTTTAAAAGAGCTGGCTTCAAGATATGGCCCACTATTAGCAATAGGAGAATGTTCCCAAGGTTTGGATAGATCTAAAATAAGGTATTTTAGGCTTCAATCCATACCTTATGCATTGGTTTATGGAGTTTTTTATAAGGGACCTCAATGGGGCACTCCTTAGGTGCATATATGATGACCACGTGACCAAACTCTTAGAGCAGTTTCATGATGGACCTGCAAGAGGTCATTTCTCACCTAGAAAAATAGCTATAAAAGTAATGAGAGATGGTTATTAATGGTCCAATATTATCAAAGATGCTCATATATAGGTTAAAAAATGTCAAAAGTGTGCTCTCTTTGTAGGAAAGCAAAGACTAATAGCCTTTCCACTCAATCCAATTTAGGTGGAACAACCCTTCATAGGGGTTAGACTTCATAGGGGTGATCAATCCACCATCAAGTTTAGGGCATAAATGGGTGCTCATTAGAACTGACTACTTCACTATATGGGTGGAAACCATTGCTTTGAATAAGGCTAATGAGGGTATAGTTTTGGATTTCTATGATAACATTGTGACTAGGTTTGGTGTCCCAACCACCATAATTTCAAAATATGCATTATCATTCCTTGGTATGAAGACAAGTGAATGAGATCTTAAACTAAGAATCTACCTTAGCACCTCTTCAAAATACTATCCTCAAGGAAATGGATTGGCATGGTCTATAAATAATAACTTGATAAGGATCATCAGGATAACCATGGAAAAAAAATAGAGAACATGGCACACCAAGCTAAGGATAGCCTTATAGGATGATAGAGTGACTCCAAAAAATACCATTGGAAATTCTCCATATGTTCTTATGTATGAAATGGAAGAAAAATCACCTATCTCTCTTGAGCTACCTACATTAGAGTTATCCCATCATCTTGAGTTGATGGAGAATGAGCCCATGAGTGTGAGGATGATAGAGCTCATAGAGTTGGAAGAAATTAGGGACCTTTGCTATGAAGACTTTGGAGTCACATCAAGATTAGGTCAAAAAAGTCTTTGACAAGAAAGCTATAGAAAAGAGATTCAAAGAAGGGGACCTAGTCCTCAAATGGGACTCAAATAGGGCCAAACCAGGAAAACATACCAAGTTTGAAAGCTTATGGAGTGGTCCTTATTTGATCCATAGATGCAAGGAACATAATGATTTTTAGCTTACCCACCTAGATAGAGAGGTATTAACCATCCTAGCCAATATAGTTCATTTGAATCCTTGTTATTATAAGCAATGCATCCATTGTAACATATTGTACATGTTAGAGTAGATTTTATGCTTTCCTCTAAGTACCTTGTGTACATTTTCTTTCTATTGTGCATTTTCCTTTTAATACGTGCCTTGGGCACTTTGTTGTTCTTTTTATTTTATTCCTATTGGTTCAAAAGGAGGTTCCAGATAGGGATAGCCTCATGTTATCTTCATGATCAATTGAGAGGAGGATTAGGACTCCATATGCCTAATGGACCAATTTAAGGCCACTAACCTTCTATAGTAGACATGCAACCCTAGGATGTCACCAGAAATATTGGCCAATTTTTGGCCCACATAAAAAAATTGACATTACAGTGAAGATCTAGGGGTCTTGGTGTGGAGAAGAAGGTTGAATAGAGTGCTAGATGGAATCAATGGTCTAAATGTCTCATGCAATTTGTAAAGATTTTGAAACACTTTGAGTCAACTTAAAGTGTACTTTGTAAAAATTTGAGGATCAAGTCTCAAAGCAAGTTTCATGGTGATCAATGCATTTAGAGTCATAAAAAATCTTGCCTATGCCTTAGGAAATCATTTAAAGCCTTAGATATCCTGCAAGAATTCAATAATAAGCCTAAGTAACCTAAACCATCACTAGGATGCCACTTTGGAATAGTTGGACTAGTTTACTTGCACATTTTATAAATATGTTTAGAAAGCCTCACATGAGTAGCAGATCATGCAAAATCAAGTTTATCCATACCAAGAGCATGCTCTACAAGTTTCATGATCGTGCAAGTTTTTTAGCCTAAGTTATGGAGCTTCAAAGTGGAATCTATAGAGTAATACATCCATGCAAGTGTCATGTTTAATCTCCATAAAATGACCATTTGGGTTTAAAATCCATTAAAGAGATACAAGTTGGACATGATCTAATAGTGCAGGTTTATCGAGCCAAGATTTGATGGTGCATATTTATTGACAAAAAGGTGGGTCCGAGCTAAGATCAATGATCAGTGTTCAATCATACTAATATCCAATGGTTCATAAGAACTAATAGGAAAGTGAGCCCAAATAAATCAAAGGCATGCATTGCATAATACATATTGATCTAATTGTGTGTGAGCATGTCAACATGTCAAAAGGATCTTCATGATAGGAAATAAATGGACCACATTCATTCTTACATTTAGATCTAATAGTGTGAAATAAGTCAAAATTTAGCAAGGATTTTGAGGCCAATAGGAGTAAAGACAAGTTGGAGCACTGTGATTGGCCTGAGCAATATTAAATGAACAAGGTTGAACTAGAGGAACCATTTTTGACTGAAAGAAATCAAGGTCTTTCAAGGTCAACATACCACCATTAAATCTCAATGGAACACCATGAAAAATACATAGCCATGTAGTCAGGTAAAAGGAACATAAAAGGATGCCATTGGAGCTTAATATGGACCTCTATTTCAACATTTTATGGCTTTCAAGGTTCATTTTATGACTTTGTTCATCATTCTTTAAAGAATGGGTCCATACATATATGATATCTTGGTTCCTATAGAGATATAATGGGTCTATTTGGACCTATTATAATCTAGAAAAGGGGATATGCAGTCTATAGGTCTGCATTAATATGAAAACTATAGGAAAACCAATGATATTAGATTGGTTTTCTACCTATATAATGGACCTATGATCCAAACATGGAAATGAATCAGATATGTGATTAATGCAAAAGGTCTTTATCCTTTAGTATAGCCATAATTTCAATAGATAGTCATCTAAAATGTACAAATCCATGATTCTATCAGATCTATGAGCATGAAAGTTTTTTATTTAGTGGGAGATGGCGTGAAGAATCAAAGAAGAGGATCTAGTGGTTGGGACTTGTGGCTAAGTGCATTCAATAAATACTCAAAACCTTTGGGGACTTTCCCACTCAGTAAGCCATGAACAGTGTCCTAATTAATCAAAAAGGTCGTAAGACATTCATTGGAGCAAAATTTAGCAACTTAAGTTCAATTAATAACTTGGGATGGTGTGTTCCCTCTCTAATGGATTTTTCCCACATTCTTTCTCTCTCTATCTCTCTTATCCTATATATACAAGTCTCATTCCCCAAAAAAGGGTTCTCAGCTCTTAGAAATTTTCATTCTTTTTTGGGACAAGGATACTCATTGAGACCCTTGTAAAAGTGTGCTATTTTGATATGGTTAAAACCTATCAAAATATTGTAATAATTTCCTTTTTAAGTAATATGATAAACCCTTTGCCTATCTCTTGTCTTCAATCAGTGCTTAGTATGCTTTGTATGTTGAATTTATCAAATAAAATCTTCCTAGTTTAACATCCTTCTACTTGCCTCTTTGAAGGTGTTTTCAATCTAACTTGTAGGTCTAGATTAATTTTTTACTTCGAACCTCTTCTATGAAATATTTATGCAACTAGTGAGATTATGAGGTTGTGTAAGCTATAATTATTGTATGCTAATCTAGTGTGTGTTTAAGCTTATATGAGTGTCCATTTAACTTTAGTGCATCACTTGTTACCATTATTAGGATCCCTTATCATCCTTAAAACCCTTTTCCATATGCAAGAATCAGTTCAAGTGAGCATCGAGAGTAATCCAGTCTTCTTTAGAGGTCCAACCCCAACATAGGTGACCCACAACCTGGGGTTTTTCCCTTTGTGTAGATAAATTAGAAGGGGCCTAAAGAACCCCTTCCAAGGGTACATATTGAACCTATAAAAGTATAATATCAATGTTGGTATATGAATTCCATCAATTCTATTGTGATCTCATTTGCATTATAGCTCCTTAATTTTCTTCATGATTTCAATTTTTAATTGTTTAATGAGGTTTCTATAAAATCCATGTAGATGTATATTGTTAGGGTCTCCAAAAAAAATGAATATTTTCATTGGATTATAAGTTTACAAAACCCTAGGATCCACTATAGACATGACATAGTGTCATGATATGCCATTTTTACCATTTTAGAGGGTTTGAATGCAATTTTTTAGATTTCATGCATTTCTGTACCATCTAGTGTTATAGGAGCAAAATATTTTCTAGGTTTTATTGGGTTTTTTACAAAAAAATAGTGGGTATTTTATGTTTTTTAATAATCTAAACTATTCTTTGAACATGGGATATTTTTAATAATGAACCCATACAATTTTACTATAAAATCCTAGTGAATCCTAGAGCTCAGGAATAATTTTATTGGTGAATCTTTGGCAAAATCACCATTCTAGTATAGCTTAATTGGTGATTCTTATTATTTCTTTAAAAAAAATTATAAATATTTAGATAATAAAGCATCATATTCAAATAAATAAATAATTGAAAAAAATCCAAGTTAAGCCCCTTACCCAAACACATTCATGAGGAAAATATGCTTGAGGTGGAATAATGATTATGAGCAGTAGATACCCTAAGTTTTTCAAAATTGATATTTTGATTTTCCTTAAGAAATAGGGGTAGTAAAACCATTTTAAACACTTGATAAAATGAATAAATATAAGTGAGGAAGACATGAGAGATAACATGAATAAAAAATACTACAGACCCATCCCAAACCTAAACCCTAAGCAGGTGTGTGTGACTCTAAAAATTGTCATCATGATGTCAATGCCCAGACACATTCAAAATATTTTTGAGGTTTTTTTGATCTTGTTACTAATCAAACAATCCAAAACAAATTTAAAGATATGATTGATCTCATTACCAAACAAACAATCCCATGTGATAACCAAATTATGTCTAATATTAAGGGTTTTCATACTATGAGCAAAGATCTGATGAAAAAGATAACATGGAAATTTTTTGAATCCCTAAAAATATAGGTAGAATTAATTATAAATGTGAAAACATTTGCATATATGTACAACTTGTAAATATTAATTGAATGGTACTTCATTATTGGCTACTTAGACTCCTCCTTGGCCTCCTCTTATAATTATCGTTGTCTTCATGATTCTCATGACATGTAGGGATTATATTTATTACTTGGATTTTAATTTATTGTTGGATATTTAGACTCTTACTTGGACTCTTATTGGAAATATCACTCACTTAATAATTCCCATGACATGTAGGGATTGTATTTCTTATTTGGATTATACTTCATTGTTGGCTACTTATACTTCTCCTTGGAATCCTCTTGTAATTGCCACTCACTTTATGATTCCCATGATCACAAATGAATAAAAATTTAATATAAATGAAGTCATATGAATCTATTTTAGGGTTTTTTGGTTCTAGGGTTTTAATAAATTTGAAATACTTACATAGATTTATTTTGTAGGAGGTAATTTATGTTAATTAAAACACCAATGGAGAAAGAGGTCAGAGGATGAGAAGTCTAAAGTTGAGATATTATTTATGGTTCCTTATTTTTAAGTATTATTTTTTTCATTCTTTTTAAAGATTAAGTTGTCTTTTTTAAGTTATAAATTTGATGGCCATATGACTAAGTATAAATTGATACATACCTCTTTAAGTTTCTTAAAAAACCAACCAGATAATATAATAAACTGAGTGTAGCATAAATTATGACAAAAAATATAGGATAGAGTATTAAAAAAATATGAGGACATAGGGAAATACAATTAAAAAAATCAAAGATGACATAATTAAAAAAATATTCAAAACATTTTCATAGTTTTGGTTTGAAAGGGAATCTGTTATATCAAGTGGGTAGATTGCAATTACTCAAAAGTTCCCTGTAGAGTATCCCTATCATTTTTATGTCCTTGTTTGTAATTCTAGGTAAAGTGGGGGACCAATTAGAGTAATTATAAAAGAATTTTATCTCAAGGGGGTGGAAGATAGTTTCATATTTCCCCTTATCTCTTGGGAAAAAACATGATTGCCTAAAGGTAAAGTGGTGTTGGGCCTCAAAAGGGTGAAATCAATGAACAAAGCTCTGTTGGCCAAACAAGGTTGGAGTGTATTGAAGGAAGACAACCAAAGGATGAAAATAGTTAAAGCTAATTATATTAATTCTAGGGAGGGTTCTTATTTCCTTTTAGAAGAAGGGCCTAACAATGGGTTTGTTTTTTGGAAAGCCATTTGTAAAGGAGATGATCTCCTTAAAAGAGGATTAAAATGAAATATAGGAAGAGGAGATAGAGTTGATTTTTGGGATGATTCTTGGATTGATTAGGTTATTATATTCTCCTCTTAATATTTTTTGGACTTAGAGGTCATTTTAAGGAGGTTGTGTGCCACAAAATGCATGAAAACTAGTAAGATGATGGCAGCAAAAAGTGGAAGATCTTACATAAAGAAGTAATGAATAAACAAGACATTATATTTCTATAGGATTTAAATAATTATCTCTAGATTAATCATATTATTATATTCCCCAAAGATGATGAACTTATCTAGAATTCAAATCCTAGTGGTTTGTTCTTGGTCAAACTAGGATATCAATTGTTATGGGACCAAAAGGTTTGAAGGAAAATTTGAATAATTTGTGGGTAAAAACATTGAAACCTAAAATCAATGTTTTTATTAGTCGGATATCCAATTTTTTTTATATCATAGTGGATAACTTAATGAAAAGGGGTATTAAAATTACAAATAGGTGTGTTTTTTAATTCTTCATTCTTTTTTCATTTTATCTAATTAGTCTTGGGTCTTTTTGAATTCTATCCAGGACTTGATTTATTAATGAAATTCCCCTTGGGACTACCCCCACTTGAGTTTTTGGTGAGCTTTAGCTCTTCCCCATATTTTTTGGGGAATTTAGAAGTCCAAAAATTATGCTATTTTAGACAACTTGAATCCTTGTCCCAATCCCACTTTTAAGAGGATAATGGTGTCTATTAAGGAGAATTGGTTATCATTTCTTCTTCTTTCTAAGACCCCTCCCTTTTCACCTTTATTAGATCCTTCAATATTTAAAATTAGTTATCCCTACTCAAAATCAAAATAATTATGTTGATAGATCATTGATAAAGTGGATTTTCCCTCTAGATTTATGGTACAAACTAAATTTTGATAGAGAAGAAAAAGGGAATCCAGATGCTAAAGGGGGTGGTGGGGTAATTAGGGATTCCAATGATAATCTTCTAGTAGCATATGCATGTTCTTTAGGGATTAAAACTAATCATGTGATAGAAGCCTTGAAAACATGGTGGGGGATCGAGTTGGATACTAAGATGGGAGTGGAGAACCTTCAGGTGGAAGGGGATTAATTTAATATTATCAAGTGTCTAAAGGGTATTTCCCAACCTTCTTGGTCAATTTATAGAATTATGGAGGATGCAAAATCCTTTTTACCTTTATTCAAAAGATTGATCATCTACCACATATATAGGGAAGGCAATAAAGGTGATGATAATTTGGCTAATATAGGGATTAGGAGTGACTCTCTTAGGCATTGGTATGGTGATGTGGACATTCCTAATGATTTCATGCCTATCATTCAATATGAAAAATCTCAATCAACTATGTGATTTAATGATTATAAATATTGATAAATCCAAGCCATGTGGTAATAGTCATAAATTTACATGTTTTAAAATCATGATCTAGTCACATTTTAAGGCTACTCATGAGAAAAAAATCTTGGTTTTAATTATAATCATTAAACAAAAAAATCCAAATAAGGGATTTTTAGTTTCAATAACCACTTGTTCTTTTTGTAGAAATCACAATAAAGATAATAAGTTTAACATGGGTGGAAATAGAGATAGGGTGTATCTAATTTCTTATACAGAGGTCAAAGGGGACCCCTATGTCTAGAATAAAATGGTGAAGGGAGGACTGCCAAATTTCATTAAGAGGAGAGTAGGGCATGATGTGGCTATCTGTCACAATTTCACTAGAGGATGGTCTAAGAGAGAAGTCAAGATGCATGGACTTAAAATCACCATCTTTGAAGAAATAATTGGAGAATTCATAGGTATGGTTTGTAATGGGGTTAAGTATTTTAAATATAAAAAAGGAAAGAGGATCTATTTAATATTTTTTTACAGTACTGAAAAGAGAAAAACTTAAATCCTCTAACTAGAAAGGGTTTCTCCATGTTGATTTGCTAAGAACATGGATAGAATTATTTTTAAAATTTATGAAATAAATAACCCTAGAGGTAAATTACATTTTCATCTTATCTTACCATTTCTTCCTGCTCAACCACTTTAGAGGGCACCCTATTAACATTCCTTTCTTTCTATTGAAATCTCTAGAGGTTTCTATTAATAATTTCAAGAATAACCCATCTACTAACCTTATCCACCAGGGAATTATCCTTTTGATTGTTAAAAATGGGTATCCACTTTGGATTAAAGTTTTTTTAGAGGCAATCCATATTCAAAGTGACCAGGAAGATTCTACTAGGGATAATGAGGATTCTTTAGGAATTGGAGAAGGGAAGCCTGAGGGGATAGGGGAGAAAATGTTTGGGAATTTTATCCTTTAGGGGTAGTTAGAAGGGAAACCCTATATATGTGGACCTTATTTATAGTATGGGTTGATTTTATTTTAATAATAATCTGACTAATGAAATTGAACAATCCTTGCAAAATCTCCAGACTAAGGTTGTTATTCAGAGGTTGTGCTCTGAAATCTCAAATGAAGTTGATAATCTAAAATCATTACTATCCTTGGATGACTTTTTCTCAAGGAATGGAAATAATAAGAAAGAGGGAGATGAAAATTTGGTAATGTTTGTTTCAAACCCACATTTTAAAAATAATATCAATAATCAGAGTGGAGAAGAAGGACTCTGAGAAGAAGTAGAAAGGAGGAAGACTAGCTAGGAAAAGGCAGAAGTTAGAACTATGGGGATTAAATGGAAGAAAGAAACTTCAAAGTTTCTACAGGGCATTAGTAATAGGACTAGGGGCAAGGAAAAGAACAAAAAAATCACTAAAACTAGTAAGGTCATTCTTTATTTAGAGTTGGAGGACTCAAACTCTTAACTTCCTCAATTCTAGTTTTTTATCATCTTTTTTGTAGGTTCTTGGTAGAGGCTTGTTTTTGGTAATAGCTTGTTGTTATCGAGCCTTATGGCTCTACACAATTTTTGTCTTGCTTGCTATTCTTATCTATCTTCTGGTTAAGCTTTTGTATTGGACATAGGTCCCTTTACCTATTTGTTCACCCATCTAATAAAAAAATTATAATCTATATAATAAGGTTTGCCAAAATATCTTAACCACATCCATATTGGCCTTTCAATTATTTATTTATTTCAATTAACAAACTATGAAAACTAGAATATTATTATTACCTTAAACATTTAAAAACAAAATATCATATGATCATGAGGATCTATTGTGTTTATTCAATTTGTTCTTTATTCATTATTTAAGAGAAGTATCTTGCATGCCATTATTTCTTAGAGGAAATCAATTTATTGTTTGTTTAAAATAAGTATATGGTAAAGACCAACTAGATAATATAATAAATTGAGTATAAAAATATAGTGAAAAAAATTAGAGTGTAGAGTATAAACCAACTAAGGGGCCATAGGGCAAGACAACTTTAAAAAATGAGATGACATAACTAAAAAAAATATTCAAAACATTTTCATAGTTTTAAAATTATAAACTATATAACAAGGTCTACCAAAATGTCTTAACCACATCCATATCGGCCTTTCAAATATTTTTAAATTTCAATTAACAAACCATTACAATAAAGACTAACTATATAATATAATAAATTGAGTATAAAAAAATATAGTGAAAAAAATGAGTGTAGAGTATAAACTAATTATGGGGCCATAGGGCAAGACAATTTTAAAAAGTGAGATGACATAACTGAAAAGAATATTCAAAACATCTTCATAGTTTTAAATTTATAAACTATATAACAAGGTCTTCCAAAATGTCTTAAACACATCCATTTTGACCTTTCAAAAAAAAAAAAAAAATCAATTAACAAACCATGCCAACTAGAATATAATTATTACCTTAAACATTTAAAAACAAAATATAGTATGATCATGAGGCTCCAAGACTCTTTTTTTGCAATACATATGCTAAGATCATGTGCAATACTTAGTATAAATTAAGTACAAACCATAACTCACACTTTTAATATAGCTGATCAATATAATAGACTCAAATAATTTCTTGTTATAAGGGATCAATTCCTTGAGGTTGTATCCTCTGTAAGTTACACCTTGTAAGAAATTACAAAATGTTTCTCTTCATAAATTAGATATTATTTTCCTCAGGATGAACTACTAGAATCCATGGCTATGATGTACCATTAATATTGGAAAAATGTTAGCTCATTAGATTTTTAGAATAAAATAAAAACCTTGGCCCAAAACTTCTAAAAGAGTGTAGAATTGAATGGTGAACAAACTAAAGGAATTTTATATTTTCCAAAGCTAAGGGAGTGGTCTATTTGATTTTCCACAACAAGTTTTGGACCATGCTTTTGAAGATGGCTCGATCACTAGACTATGAACTATCTTAAGTTTGAGTTAATATTATGTGATGGTATCTTAAAATAGTTTAATATTGCTAATTTTTTCCAAACATTAATTTTAGGCTCAGTAGAAGATAGAGAATTTTTAGTGCATTGTCATTTTTAAATTCAAAGCTAAGAAACAATCTTGACAAAAATTGGAGACTTGTTTGAGGCTCTATACTAGATACAATGTCCTTGATTTCTCATTTGATAGAGTTCTGTCAATTTAGAAGTCAACATCTGAAAGAAGATGATTGACTAATAATTTTTAAAACACACTATAGTTTTGTAATATTAGATTTTATTCTAACAACCTTTGAAGAGAATGCAAAAAAAAATTATCAAGAAAAAAAGAAGAAAATTGGCATGTTGAAATTTTAAATTTAGGCATCTAAAATTTGAGGTTGATCAAAAAAGGAAAACAAATTTTGTGATCAATTTTGAGATTTATTTTATTAGGTTTTTGAGAAAGCTTTTTGAAGATAATGCAAAGTATATAAATGATTAAGAGGTAATTTGTGTATTTTTGTTTTTGTTTGATTAAATGAACATGCTTATAATAGTTTTAAACTCTATTATATAGATACATATATAGATTATGGTGTTACCTTGTTATTTTATACCAAACTTATTTGAGGTATCTATAATACAATGAACTGTAACTTTCTATATTGGACCAACAACTTCACTTTTGCTAATAGCTTGCATAAATGACTAGACAAATTGAGAAAATGATAACATATGTATTCGAGAAACTTCTATTAATACCATGGGTGATGTGTTGGACCAACATTACATTTTTCCTTGCACCCCCTCAATATATTGATGCCAATTCACTAAAAAATAGGTCAAAATCTAAACCTCGATCCTCGTAGCTTTAATTCTACCTACACTGCATTTAATGCTAGAAATAAAATAAACATTAACTTTGAAAATTATTTATTATTAAATTTATTAGTCATTATAACCATATAGAAGGAAGAGAATATTTATTTTACTCAGTTCTATAAATATATTAAGGATAACTTGTGACTTAGGACACAATAATATTAAGGTAATAATTATATTTTGGTTGGCATGGTTTGTTAATTGAAATAAAAAATATATTTGAAAGGCCATTATTGATAATGGATGTGGTTAAGATATTTTGATATACCTTATCATTATTAATTATGGTTATAGTTAAGACATTATTATTATATTTATTCATTTTAAGACATATGATTGTGCATGCAAATAACTGCTCTTAGTATTTAGGATAAAAAAAAACATGAATCCATACCTTGAAATCACAAGGAAATCAACTTAAAAATTATCTTCACTTTTATTTCTAACCTCTCATCCCAATATTTTGACTACTAAAGATTCAATTATGTTAATATCTTGCATTAATGACTATACAAATCAAGAAACCATCACATATGTATCAAACAACTTACTTATGGTCGAAAACATATGCATCTCTATAATAGAGTTTACAACTGTTATAAACATGTTCTCTTAATCAAACAAGAGACTAAGAGAAGTTTTTTTCATTCACAATCATCTATATTGAAATGAATAATTATAATGATAAGTTCCTTGAAAATCATTTCTTTAAAGATATTTTCTTACCATCCTCACTTTTCATAATTGTCTTGCCTTATGGCCCCATAGCCAATTTAAGGTAATATTTTGGTTGACATGGTTTGTTAATTGAAATAAAAAATATTTGAAAGGCCATTATTGATTATGGATATGATTAAGACATTTTGGTAGAATTTATTTTATAATTTATATCTCAATTATCAAATGTGTGTGTGTGTGTGTGTGTGTGTGTACACGCGTATATGCATGTGCATATGTGTGTACATGTGCATGTGCATGTGAATGGGTGTGTGTGCGTGCATATGTGTGTGTGTGTGTGCATGCGTGCGTGCGTGTGTGTGTGTGTGTGTGTGTGTGTGTGTGTGTGTGTGTGTGTGTGTGTGTGTGTGTGTATGATCAGTTTTCAAATAATATAATCTAATCTATCTAAAAAAGTAAAGCATATATAATAGGAAAGATTTTTGATTCCATCAAAGTGTTTTATCAATCTCTTGATATCCATTTTATATTTCTATATATAAAGAGAGGTAAAAAGAAATGAAATGAAAGCAACCAAGAGAGAAAAAGACTCAATGTCCTTCATGTATAATTACAAATTAGTCAATTATATATCAATATATTGATATCCCTTTTATATCCTAGATTAGTAATTTGAAATAATTACATAGATATGTACTCAATGTATACTAAGTACTACACATGATCTTACCATATGTATTACATATGAAGATCCCTAGAGAACCATAATTTTGGGACATGAAGGATAACAATAAAAATTTATTTAAACCTTTCTTTCAATCTCATATTGAAACTTGATGATATTACATACATTTATTTACTGAATTTGGCAAGGCTAAAACATGATCAATATATAGAAACAACTTTAAAAAATATTATATTAAAATAAAATTAATTACTAAAACATTAAAATCCATGTGTGTTTCCATAATAGTTCAGTAAAGAGTAAACCATTAAACATATTATTTTGTAGGAAATAAAATACTTTTTGTATATATCAAAAATGTCAAAAATAATATCAACATATTGTTAGCAACCCTAGTTGAACATGTCCATGAGAGTGTTCAATTCTAATTCAAACTTGGATTAACATGGGAATGTCCTAAAGGCTGTGGGTGACCTTATAACTAGACTGGACCTCTAGATTATGGGGCTAGCTCCCCTGGTACATCACTTATGGATCATTTTAATAAAACCTAATATTGTTGAGATGAAAAGGGATAGAGAGTAAATAAAACATATTTACTCTCAGGTGTAGTGATGCACGAATTTAAACATTCATCCACTCAATTTGGACTTCAACAAACACTAGCAAGCAATGCAAATGACTAAATCTTACAACTCTAAGGAATCCCATGCAAAAGAGTTTCACATAAAGGTTTCATTAAGTGATAAAAACATGAGGGTAATGATGAAATGCCTGATTTAAGGCACTTATCAATCAAATCTCCACTCCAAGATTAATGACTTAACATTCAAACACTATATGTGATCTGCATAAGATCATATACTAGTAGCTAGGTGAGATTAGGACATGCCAAGGGAGAAAAACTATGACATATAAAAATAAAACTAATTAGAACACACCAAACCTATATCAATGAGTCTAATAAGAATCTTTTGTATTAACTTAAGAGGTTACAAAGTGCCAATATTAGTAGATTTTCCTCATGCCTAAGAGAGGGATTAAAAATCAAGGCCTTAAGGCCTAAATATATAGTAGAATGAGAAGAGAATAAGAGGGAGAGTGGCATAGAATTACTTGAAGAAGAAGTCAAAATACCATGACTTATTTCATATGATAGTTACAATAGTCGTCTATGAGTTGAAGTGTCTTCAAAGAGTGACTTTATGATGGTTAAAACCTATTTTTAGCAACATTTGACCCATGAAAGGTCTATGCACACCATCTACATTTAATTCCATCTATTTTATCTATTAAAAATATTGAATAGTCATAAACTACCATTTTCCATAAAGCATCAATTATCTACCTCTTCTTGTGGATTAACTATATCCATCTAACCACCAAAAACCTTCATGAATTCTCATAAATATGGAATTTTCTTGCTTTGAGGAGTAATCATGGATGTCTCTAGATAGTGAATTAACTCCACAAATAGTCTTTATATGCCCAAGAGTTCCTTCATTTGCAATGTAGTCCTATTTGAGTAATTAGGCCATTTTAACTAGTCTCATAGACTAGCTGATTAAAAGAGAGTTGCAGATATACTTCTAAAAAAATAGGTGAACACCTCATAATCTAAGTAAGTGAAACAAGTCTCAGACAAACACCCTCAATGATTAGGAACTTCTTAAACTACCTTATACCTATTTTTATTTAAAAAACACTAATTTTTTATAGGTCCATACACCATCCATACAATAAAGTACCATGGCCATGACCCTCTCTAAGTGTACTAGATGATATAGGCCTTGATCAAGTGATTTAAATCTTTTTGAATGATTTTTACCTCAAATCTTCCTAGTCATGTCATAACTAGGGTTTTAGGGAGGTTTAAGAGTACCCAAAACTCTTAATAAGGATTCATAAATTTTAGGCATTAAATCTATGAACCAATTCCACAAACACAAGTATACTAAGCCCTCCACCTCTCATAAAGTTTTCCAACCTCCCATGTAAAATCTTCATACAATGGTGAGCATGTGAATTCACCTCTTAGGGAAGAAACCTACTTTTTGGGTAGTGTTAGGTGTCTTAAGGTTTGAATGACCTATCATATCATCTCTCCTATAGCTCAAATTTGACATACATCCTTATAACAACTTGATAATGTTGTTCATGAAGATTGAAGGTATCCTCATGACCTCATTTTGCCTTTTGCTACCCCTTCTTGATGGCATTGTTTAATGAGGCTAATAGATAAGCATATGTATATGCAGCATTCTTAGAGTTTTGAATTCACTATGAATTGAAAGGCTCTTATACACTATATCCAACATGAATAAAAACCTTGAAGTCCCTTATTATAATTGTTTTAGTATGATTGAGCCATTTACCCTTTATCTGCATGTATATAGTCTCTTAAATAAACACTTAGGTCTATCTGCCTATAGAACCAATCATGGAAACCCCTTTAAATTGTTCCCATAAGTCTATTTAAATATTTTGGGATCCATTCTCTTCCTTAAAGTTCATTGTATATACAAAACCCCTTCATTTCCTTGATCACAGGCTTAAATTCGCCTTCTCAAGCCAGTCCATACAACATGACCTCTGCACATGCCAACCAATAGGTTGTTGTGATTCTTAGAGAGTTAGGAAGACCAAAAATATAATTTCATGGCTCAAATACTTCATCTAAATGCATTTTGAGGCATCTTTCTTTCATTAGGTGTCTTTCATGGTTTTAACAAGGGTTTTGGAGGTCCAGGACTCTTAGCAATGATTCATAGATTATAGACCACCAAAGTGAAACCTCTTATCATGTATGTTAAGTACATTAACCCCTTCAACTTCTCTAACTATCTCGAGTTCCCATATAAAATATGTGCTAAGATATGAATGTAAGAAAATATGTTTTGAATGATTATTTAGACTGTGTAAGAAAATATAAGGTTTAAAAAGAAAAATGACAATTTTTTTTCATTCCCCTAATCCAAAAACTTCTCTCAAGACTCTCCACACCATTTCTATGACCATAAATGTTCAAATACTTGGATATGTCTCAATATGATATTTGGGTCGCTTACCAAGTTTAAGGTCTATCTGCATCTATTAAACCTCAAGGGCATATTGACTTGACAACTAAGTGTTATCAATCCCATATATTTTATGAAGACTTATCATCATCTTTCCTTCCTCATAAACTTCTACATGAAGCCTAAGCCTCTTGTCCTATCTACAAACCCACAAATAGTCTACCTAGTTCCATTACTGACTACTAACTAATTGAGGTAGTTATGAGATAAAATAATGAATGCATCCATTGATTATCTAGTCTTGATGATATTATTAATAGGTTAATATAGTCATAGAGACCATTTTTACCAATTTTGAGATCCTAACTACACCTATATAGTCTTTAAAACCATAAAACTCATGACTTGACTATATGTGTTGACTGTGTGCAAGTTTTCTTAGGTTTCAAATATTCAAGTTATGTCCTAATAATTTCATCTTTGTAACAATTTGTATAAGTGGTCTATGGGTGTTAATCCATATTAGGTATCATCCTCAAATAGAATTCACTCCCTCAAACATACCAATAACCACCATCTTCCTTCAATCCAAATAAGAACTCTTAAGAACAAGTATATTGTAGCTTACTTTTGACTATGTTTTATGCTTAAGGATTATATTTTATGCTCAAAAAACTTTCGATGGTCCCTTTAATTTTACCAAGATTCTCAAAAAGGTTTAAATTATCACTTACATGTCATGCCAACACTTCAATCTACTATCTTTGCTCATGTACATAGTATTGTACCTACATGTGTCTTTTGAAATGTTGATTGTGTCTTAGGATTAAACCATTTAAAATTCATAAATTAATTTTAAATTTATTAGAGTTCCTATAATATTCAAACATCTCTTTATATTTCATATACCACAAGTTCACCTTCAATTCTTTGTCAAAATTGAGTTTTTCTTCACCTAGCTACATAACTCCACTAAGTTAGCTGTAGATACACATATGTTATTTGATTTGGTCTAGGACCTTATAACAACATACATAAAGTTTTATAAATCCATGAATTAACTTATAACTCTTTATTCATACAAACTTTATCTTCTCTCTTTGGAACAAACCTGTTGATTCTCCAAAAATCCTATAGGTTACTATTGATGTATAGATTATGAGTCATCATTCATAACTAACTACATGTTATGTATCATTGGTCCACAAAAAGGACATTTTTACTTTGAACACAACATCAAACACATTTTTTCTATCCTTTCCAAACCCAATACATAGAAAACTCACTCTGTAGAAGTAACCTGATTATGTCCTAGCATGACTGTAGGTGATGATCCACCATTACTTGTATAGCCTAAGGTAGGATGAGACCTTGAGAAGGTCAATGACATGAATTATGAAATCACTTATCCATTGGAAAAAATATAGGGGATAGTTTAATCAAACTCATTTCATTGACATCTTCTATCTTCCTCTATCTACAACTTTCCATGATGTATACTTGATCATATTTTGCCTTGGATGTAGGTGAATATTTATCCTTTTAGCAGTGTTTAAGGCTTCATAACACATCTTGATGACCATAGTGATACCTAACACCCTTTATCTTACCAAAAAATTAGATTCATGATGTGGATGGATAAGGTAGTAGTGATATGATGATAATGGGATATATAAGAGAATGAAGATGGAGTGATAAACTTATAACAAAGGTTGAATGGAATTGATAAAGCTATGTAAATGGAATGAAACAAGGAGTGAAATGAAACATGAATCCATTTTTAATAAAATCTTTAAGGATCATAGGCATCTTTATTCATATGAATTAATATGATATAACATTTACAAAGTTATTTATGAAATATACACAATGAAAAGAGAAACCTAGGATTCTCCACATTACCTTAACATATGCTAAATTACCTTATCATATGCTAAATGAGATTGTGAGGGTGTTGAGCATATATTAATGGTTTCTAGGCTATGAGACCTTGAGGAAATTTTGAGAAACCTAAAAGGAGGACACATGATCAAGAGTGAAACATCTCATAAAACATCCTACTATGCTTTGACAACTTTGAATCAACCATTTAACCATACACTATATTCAACTTTCACCTGTAGATTGTAGATTTGGTAGTTTATGTCTTCTTCAAATCTATATACTCACACATGTGGATAAAAATGTTGTGAAATCCATGAAAGGTCTCTTCAAGACCTAAATAATCATGATTAAGCATTATTTTGACCAAAATAAATATAAATTCCACAAAATTGTACTACTTCTCTTGCCTTGTACAGATGTGAATGGTGACTAGAAGCCTTAAATTCTTAACATTTGTTCATAAATTTGAGAATCCTAAACCAAAAACCAATACCCTTTATTAGAAGCTCATAAGACCTAGTTCTTCTGATCAAGATCTTGGGTCTTCTTTCTCTCTCTCTCTTGTATAGATTGAGTACAAAATTGAAGTGCTTTTGATGTTTATTGATGAACCGAGTAGGGAAAACCCACTAGCTTTGGTTTATTAATCCCTAAGAAAATCTATTCTCTTCACCATGTTTCTATAACAAAACCTTATTGTATCTCCAAGACTTTCCCTAAGCAAATCCATATGTACAAATCTTTACCACCTGAAAACACTATTGAATCCTACAAATTCTCCTTCATTTCCTCTTGTTTCAATTCCAAACTACCATTTTAAGGAAACATAATGTGGGTCAAAAGGCATTTTTAATCAAATAACATGTTTTAGAGATTGAAATGGGGATGTTTTCACATGTGTGAGCTCTTTTGATGGTAAAACAACCTTCTAGACTCGTAGAGGGGACATTTTCAAAGTTTGAACCATTTGACTGAAGTAATATAAGGACCATGAGGGTGATTTAAATGTCATTGATGCTTTAGTGGCCTATTGAAGTCAAAATTTATCATTTTAGGACCAAAACCTTTCTTTTAAATAACATACATATAGCCTCAAAGAAGACATGGCAATGAATATCATAAAAAATACCTTATAACATTCTTGAGAGTTTGAATTAGGATTCTATGTATCTTGATCACTCTTCTAAAACATATATTTCACCATACCTTGCACATACCAAAAACACTAGAGAAGCTTATGTTGTATCATCAACTGTAATATTCAACCATCTTCATGAAGGAATTATAGATCATAAAACCACTTCAATCCATTGTTAAAGACATCCAAACATCCTCAAACATCATGAGGACAGTTAAAACAAGTTGAAACAAAGACATGACAATGATGAGACATTGAGACTTACTCCCTTCATATGATATTCAATGACATCATCATGATCAAACACATCACCTAAGGATGTAAGACATCTAAGATATATGATGATTACAAGTGGACTTTATGACACCTCTAAGAGTGTTTGAATAAATTCAAGAAGCAATTAAAAGACATCATGACTCAGGAGACCACCATGTAGAGGCTTAGGTGAGTGCCATGAAAAGTTTTTATTTATAGGGGTTGGAATTTGGCCTTGGGAGGCCAAATTACCAACACATACTTAAAAATATCATGGCAATATTTCATAATTACTAAGTATCAATAAAAATTTCATAACAAGAATTTAAGATTTAACTAGACTTTATATCAGAAAATAAATTTATCAAAGGGGAACTCTTATCATTCAAGTACTCAGTATAATCTATGGAAAAAAAAAGTTTAATCAAGTAGGTCGAGGTCCCTTTAGAATCATCTACCTCCAACTTTACCTTTTTTAGCATTTTAACCTCCATAGGCTGTGTTGTAGGGCTACTAGCATGTTTCCTATTGGAAGAAGCAATTTTTTTAGGCTCAAAGGGTGGAATATTAGTGTTAAGTGGAACAATTTTATTGGTTTTAAATTTTACAATTAATTCAAGAATATTTTCAGGTTGAGGTGGATTGGGCAATAGAAAATTATGATCATTAGGCTAAATGGTAACATCCATACATTGAGGGGGCTCATTTGGAGTGCCTCATTTACAAGGATGATTCCTATAAAGTGCTCCCCTCCATTTATTTACAAAAAAATTCAAAGAGTTAGCAATTAAAGAGTTGAGAACATTCTAAAAGGTAGGGTCATTGGCATCAAAATTTAAGGAAACATAGGTTCCTTGGTTAAATGGTCTAGTAAATGTGTTAGTATCCCTACAACCATGAAAAAATTGGTCACCATAAGAGATACCCATGAAGGAGTATCATCACTACATTTATCATCATCATGACCCCAAACATATCTACCTAAATCATTTGAAACTGGATTCTATCTTGATATCTAATAAAGTATGCTAAAATACAACTGAGCTTAAATACTTCATAGTTTTCATGATCTTAAAAATATAATGCATCAAATTATTTAATTTGAAACAAAATGCAAATAGTACTTATATAACCATAATTATGCATAAAAATTAATCATTCCATCCTATTTACAAGCATATTGAAATAAAAACTACCAGCCTAAGAAAACCATGCATTATTCTTTCACAATCCTCATGCCACTTTCAATAAAATGGTAAATAGGCCATAATCAAATACATGAAACTCAAATCCATACAAATTATTAGCCATATAAGTTTCAAATATATTTATTAAAATACATGCAACTGTATCTTCAAAAATCTAAAACTAATATTTCCAATTTTGACCATGCCAAATAATCAAATACTCATTTTAAATAAAAGTTCCTCGATTAAATGGTCTATTAAATGTGTTAGTAGCCCTACAACCATGAAAAAATTGGTCTCCTTAAGAGATACACATGAAGGAGTATCATCACTACATTGATCATCATCATGACCCCAAATATATCTACCTAAATCATTTGAAATTATATTCCATCATGACATCTAATAAAGTATGCTAAAATAAACATTTTATAGAATTGAGCTTAAATACTTCCTAATTTTCATGATATTAAAAATAAAACACATCAAATTGTTTAATTTGAAAAAAAATACAAATAATACTTATATAGCCATCATTTTGCATAAAAATTAATCATTCCATCCTCTTTAAAATCATATTGAAATACCAACTACTAGCCTAATAAAACCATGCATTATTCTTTCACAATCCTCATGCCACTTTCATGAAAATCTTAAATAGGACATAATCAAATACATGAAACTCAAATCCATATAAATTCTTGGCCATATGAGTTTCAAATATATTTATAAAAATACATGCAACTGTATCTTTAAAAATCTAATACCAATATTTCCAATTTTGACCATGCCAAATAATCAAATATATATTTTGAATAAAATTTCCTCAAACATTTTAACAAAATATTTAATTAAGACAAACCACTATGTCAAAATTGATCATTTATATACCCTAAATTATCTTCAATAAGCTTTCTCAAAACCTTGATGTTCAATTTTCATCTCTCTCCCTGTGTGTGTGTGTGTGTGTGTGTGTGTGTGTGTGTGTGTGAGAGAGAGAGAGAGAGAGAGAGAGAGAGAGAGAGAGAGAGAGAGAGAGAGAGAGAGAGAGAGAGAGAGAGAGAGAGAGAGAGCATGCATGTGTGTGATAAGTATTACTTAGGACATAATCAACTTAAGGTAATAATTATATTTTGATTTAGAGTTTATAGTTTTAAAATTGAAATAAAAAAAATTTGAAATGCCAATATAGATGTGGTTAAGACATTTTGGTATACCTTATTATATAGTTTATAATTTTAAAACTATGCAAATGTTTTGAATATTATTTGGCATAGTCATTTTATTATTTATAGTATTTGACATATATGAAAAGTGAGAATGACATAACTAAAAAAATATTCAAAACATTTTCATAGTTTTAAAATTATAAACTATATAATAAGGCCTGCCATAATGTCTTAACCACATCCATATTGGCCTTTCA